>CM018031.1:18322914-18865414 GCA_008638375.1 Nyssa sinensis
CGTTCAAAAGGAACACTTTTCGTTTGCAGCAGGGAACAATCCTTCGCAACAGCTTCCAACTTTGTATATATCACGTATAAACAGACCTCTTTCTTGGAATTTTAGGAGTAATTATGAATATGGACAGTTTGTAACATTAAAAGCAATTTCCTCCCTCACTTCCTTTCTTCTTTTCTTCTATAGTTTTTTTTTTGTGAGAAAAAAGATTATTGATTTTCTTTTTGTTGTCTGACAAAATTTAGTTACAACTTCTTTAAAAAGGAGTTATTGGTAGGAATTTGAGCATACTAGAGAAGGGTTTTCCTGATTTTAGGTAGAACATTTTGATTTGATATTTTGGGACAATTCTTTACAGCTTTCATTGGGGTTTTCTTTCGGTATCAATCATGTATCTGATTAAGAGAGTTTTTAATTATGTGTTTTTGTACTCTTTTGGGAATTTTGGTTTGATACCTTCTTGTGGGGTTTTAGGAAAAATACATGTATATTGTTTTTGATCACCTTCGCCTGTGGACACTACTATTGTTGGTGAACTACGTATATTCTCGTGTTTATTATTCTATCTTTTATACATCCTTCTTTCCTGCTAAAATTTAACCCTATAAATGGTTACGTTTCTGCACGCCTCAACAATGGGAGAATTAGTATTATCATAATTTTTCCCTCAATCCCAATGTTCTATAGTGCATTGTGGTTTGTAGAAGTTTTTACTAATATGCTAGAGTGCGCAGGAAGCCGCAAACAATGGTAATGGGCTAGCACCGCATTCTGCCTGGAGAAATTATGATGATTTTAATGAATATTTTTGGTGAGATTTATTTTCAGTGTTGTATGCTTCTATAAACTATCCTCATTTTGTTGGTTTCACTAAGTTTTTCTTTTTCAGGTCGCTCCATTGCTTTGAACTTGGTTGGCCTTGGCGCAAAAGTTCATCCTTTTTTTTGAAACCGACACCTAGATCGAAGGTGGGAAACTTTCTAATGGTTATGCATAATGGCTGAGAGTTTTTTGGTTTTCAATTTTTCTATAGCAAAGTTTATTATATATTGTTGTTTAGAACCGACCTTTTGAATGTGTGTCCTATATCCATTGTATCCAAGGACCCAAAAGAAGAAGATATTGCTCCATTGTAAGGGGATATGGATGACAATTGATGTGTCATTGTGCATGTGACTGCATATTCTCGATAAAATAAGCAAAGTGTGAGTCTATATTAGTGATAGAGAAGTTTCGCTTGATGTCGTGGCGATTTAGCCAGTTCGGAAGGAAGTCATTCGAGTTCGGCGCGGTCGCTGATTCATACGATTGACTGTTAAGGATAGTGGAATGGGATGGTGGCACGGTTAAGGGGATTTGGGTGGATGTGGAGGGCTTGGGATTGATTTGCTGTGGTTTGGAGGAAATGGTTAACAAACCAGTGGCACGAAGATCATTAAGGGTCTTCCATGGCCAAGGTCGAACCCTAATGATGTTGAAGAAATCTAACAACGATGGCTCTTTTGTCTGCGTCGAGGAGTGGAATGGAGTCCGGAGCAGGACGATCTACATCCCGGAAGCAGATCAAGGGGGAGGGTGGAATCTAGCCGCTGAAGCATTCAAAAGACTGGGATGTCTCCTGGTGAAAGGTAACATGAAGGAAGGAAAATTGTTTAGAGAGGCTGCCATGTTTCAGGGATGGTTGAAGAGTCTGGTGTTGGCAAAGGAAGTGGATACAGAGACTGGGCTAACTTGGCGGTGAACCCAAATTGTTGCAACGAAAGAGTTGGTTTTCTAAAAAGGTGCCTTGTGGGCAGAGTGGGAGGCAACTCTGATCCACCTCCAGATTTGCAAGAGTTCTGAACTGGGTGAAATGACGATTGGGAGCTCCAGCAGGGGTTAGGGTCCTTGAGATGCATGGGGCCCTATTTATGTTTGAATTAACTTTGGAAGAAGAGGCGAGAATGGTTATAGAGAAGAGGGACTGGACAATGGATAGCCTACCAGTAAACCTGGACAGTTGGATTGCAGTGGGTTGCTGTCACAGGCAGGGATGGGAACCAGAGACTATCCGGATGTGCTTTATGGGGATCCTGACAATTCTATGGTGCTTGGAAGTCTTTAGGAGATTGGGGGACTTATTTGGTGGTTTTGTAGCCATTGATGAAGAAAACCAATCGAGGCGGCATCTTCGATGGGCCCGTGTATTGGTTCGGAGAACATGGCGTAGCATTCCAGCGATGACTAAAGTCAGGGTCGGTGAGAGGGGGGGGGTTCGAAATCCTGTTTTGGTCCGAAGGAGGTCTTCGATTTTGGTCTTGCGAGGAAATACAGGAGGAGGCAAGTGTCGATGGTGTTAGAGAAGACGGGTTGTAGAGGGCGGTGTAGTGCACGGGCCATTATAGACACATTGGAAATTTCGTTGACGAAAAGAACAGGAGAAGAACACGTAGGAGAACTAGGGCAAGGGGGGTGACCCATGTTTCTGAAGCCCAATCTCAACATTAGGGGGAAGTTACCAGTGGAAGAAGATTCGAGGGAGGGAAAGGCAGCACAAGTGAAGAGAACTGACATAAGATGAGGGAGAACCAGGTCGCGACTGTGGTGGATGATGTTTTGAAGGTTGCAGAGGCAGAGGAGACGAACCTAAAAACCTTAAATCAAAAGGACCTTAGTGAATGGGGAGAACTCAATGATAATCAGAATCCAAGAGAATGGGGCTATGCGTCGATCGACGAAAGCAACTCAGAAATTGAAGAGATGCTGACTGGGAGCAAGGGGGAGGACAACATGTCCGAACCAGGTACTGCGTTGGTGGTCTCTTCGGTATGCAGCGAGAAAGATTGGAGATGGATTCAGAGATGGGTAGAAAGAGCTTGTGTGGCAGAAGAGGTACGGAACTCTCTTGTACCTGTGACGGAATCCACGGAGGGCTGTGATTTGTACAATGTTGGCTCTTGATCTGTCTATGGCTGGAAGGGAGCTAGTCTGTGTGGATAGAGGGGAGCAAAGAATGGCTGAAGCATCTACATGGGTGATGAGGAAATAAGGGTGGTTAGCCGAAGTCTTGGGTCTAGCTTGCAGAGGGTATGAAGACAAATTGTTGTCTTTACTGGAGAAGCTGGATAGGAATAGGAGTCATCAGAGCTGTAGCAGAAGCAATTCGACGTCAAAATTGAGCAGGGAGTTGCAGAAACTGAAGAGCTCAGTGAACTATGAGATCAGAAAGAAGATGGCTCAGGAGGAAGAAGGAAAGATCTTAGTATTGTTTCGATATGAATTTAAAAATCATATCTTGGAATGTGAGGGGTCTTAATGGCCCAAGGAAGTGCGTGGCTGTCAAGAATTGTCTAAAGCAATGGAAGGGCGAGATTATTTGCCGGCAGGAAATCAAGATGGATCAGATTTCACAGAGGCAAGTGAGAAGCATCTTGGGAACAAATGGGTTGAATGGAGGCGTGTGAAGGCTATTGGATCAGCGGGTGGCATTTTGATTATGTGGGATTGTAGAATCTTGAGATGTGCAGAGCATCCAAAGGGAAGATTTTCTCTTTCTTGCCTTTTTAAAGTTATTGAAGATGGTTTCTGCTCGATTTTGTTTTTTGGTATTTATGGCCCTAATGTGGAACTTTGCCTAGCCCGGATGAGGTGGAACACACCATGGTGTTTAGGAGGCGATCTTAATGTTGTTAGAAGCCCTATTGAGAGAAGAGAGGGGGGGGGGGGGGGGAGGGCAGAACTACTAGAGGAATGACAGAGTTTTATACTTTTATTAATTCAGCAGAATTGTTTGATTTACCCATGGAAGGAGGATGCTTCACCTGGAACAATGGTTGGGATCTTCCAACCCTTTCAAGACTGGACAGATTCCTAGTTTTCATTGAGTGGGAGGAACACTTCTCTGGTGCCTCCTAGATGTGTTTACTGGGTGCTTTGTTAGACAATACCCTTTCGTTGCTTGATTGTGGAGGAATAAGAAGAGGCAACTGTCCATTCAAATTTGAGAATTTGTGGCCTAAACAGGAAGGGTTCAAGGATTTGATCGATAGATGGTGGAGAGGCTATCAAGTTGTTGGCAATCCTAGCTTTGTTTTGGTGAAAAAGTTACATCTGTTGAAAAGGTATTTGGAGCTCTGGAACAGGGAGGTTTTTGGGAATATTTGAGTATGGACTTCTTCAGGAAATTGAAGACTTAGAGGTCCAGGATCAGCAGGGGGTTTGTCAAGCCAGGAAAAATCTTGAAGAGAGCCTATCAAGGAGGAGCTATGTCAGGTGTGGCAAATGGAGGAGATAAGTTGGCGACAAAATTCTTGAGCTTTGTGATTGAAAGAAGGGGACCGAAACACCCGATTTTCTTCATAGGGTAGCCAATGCCCACAAGAGAATAAACAACATGTGCAAAATGAAGATTGAGAGAGTGAAGCTAGAGCACGAAGAGTTTGTGAAGAGAGGCATCACAATGTTCTATGAGCATTTATACACCAAGACCAATAACAGTAGACCCATCCTTGATGGGATCCCATTTAGCTTTTTGGGTGCCGAAGAGAGTGCCAGATTGGAGTCTAGATTTAGGGAGGAAGATGTATTGGAGGCCCTTACATCTCGTGATGGAGACAAGGCCCCGGGGCCGGATGGCTTCTCCATGGCCTTTTTTAAGCACTGCTGGGAGACAGTTGGTAGGGATGTGATGGCGACCCTCCACTTTTTCTACAATCATGGCAGGTTAGAAAAAATCTTGAATGCAAATTTTATTGCTCTTATTCCAACGAAAGGGGGGTTGATGGCATTAGGGACTTTAAGCCTATTAGCTTAGTGGAGGGAGTCTACAAGGTTATGGCCAAAGTTCTAGCTTGCAGGTTATCAGGAGTATTGGGAGGTCTTGTGTCAGACAACCAAAATGCTTTCGTTGGAGGAAGACATATTCTGGACACGGTTCTTGTTGCCAACAAATGCATTGATGTGAGGAAGAAAACGGAGGAGTTGGCTTCATCTGCAAACCTGATATAGACAAGGCTTTCGATCATGTCAATTGAGAGTCTTTTGCTCTATTTTCTTGGTAGAATGGGATTAGGGGATCGTTGGTGGAATTGGATGAAGACATGCATTTCTTTAGTATCCCTCTTTGTGCTAGTAAATGGTTCGGGCACGGGTTTCTTCAAGAATCGAGGGGCCTCAGGCAAGGTAATCCTTTGTCTCCCTTCCTTTTCATTATTCTCATGGAAGCTCTTAGCATGCTGTTTGGGAGGGCGGTGCAGCTGGTTTATTTGAAAGGGTTCACAGTGGGTAATCAAGAGGGGACTATGGTGGAAATATCGCATTTTCTTTTTGTGGATGATACTCTTATCTTCTGCGAAGCAACGGAGGAGCAACTTAGTTATTTAAGATGTGTCCTCTTGTGCTTTGAGGTGGTTTCGGGCCTTAAAATCAATTTGGCAAATGCGAGATTATTCTAGTTGGCATCGTGGAGAACGTGGAGGAGTTAGCGTGGAATTTGGGTTGTAACGTGGGATCTCTCCCTTTGATTTATTTGGATTTGCCTTGAGGAGCATCCCCAAAATCTAAAACTATTTGGGATCTGGTGGTGGATAGGTTTCAAAAGAGACTTGCGGGATGGAAGAAGCAATACCTGTCTAAAGGAAGGAAGATTACTCTCATCAAAAGCACATTGGGGAGTCTCCTAAGTTTCCAACATACTTCATGTCTCTCTTTCCTACCCCGGTGGCGGTGGCTAATCATCTTGACAAACTTCAAAGGGAATTCCTTTGGAGTAGATTTGAGGGGGAGCAAGGTCTGAATTTAGCCAGTTGGGAGAAGTTGAAATATCCCGTGAAGGGGGGTGGTTTGAGAGTGAGGGATTTGAGAAATTTTAATAAATCCCTACTTGGCAGGTGACTTTGGCGTTATTCTAAGGTGGTAAATGCAAGTTGGAGAAATACTGTCGAAGTCAAAGTGGGGAGTAGTGAGCGGAATTGGTTCCCCAACATGGTGGAAGGCCCCTATGGGGTGGTTCTGTGGGAATCTTTTGGGAAAGGGTTGTCTCACAGCCACATTTCTTTTGTGGTAGGGATTGCAAGAGGGTTAAGTTTTGGAAGGATTGGTGGTGTGGGGATGCCCCTCTAGTGAGACAATTCCCAATTCTTTTCCTAGTTTCTTCCAATCATGGGACGCGGGTGGAGGCCTTTAATGGGAGTGATTATTTGTGGGCTCCTCACTTTCGTAGAAACTTGAATGATTGGGAAGTGGAAGAAGCCATTGCCTTGTTGGAACGACTTCACAAGGTAAAAGTGGATAACGATGGGTTGCAGGCAGATTCAAAGGGGGGATTTTCGGTGAGGAGCTTTTATTCTCTCTTGTTGAAAATAGGTATAGAGAATTTTCACAAGAAAGCAATTTGGAGGTCCAAATCCCCTTCCAAGGTGGTTTTTTTTTGTGGATCGTATGGTGCGGAACAATCTTAAAAATGGACAACTTACAAAAAAAAGAGGTATTTTTTTTATGGCTAATAGGTGTGTGATGTGCATGGAGGAGGCCGTCTCTTTGTGCACTGTAAGCTTGCTGGAGGAGTCTGGAACACTTTCCTTTTGATTTTTTGGGCATGTTTGAATTATGCCTCGGGGGGCTAGAGCATTGTTGAAGATTTGGCATGGATCCCTGGTTGCTTTCAATGTGAAGGTGGTGTGGCGGGTCACACATTTATGCATCTCTTGGAGTTTGTGGCGGGAAAGAAACTATAGAATTTTTGAGGGGAAGATTACTTCTCCTATTAGGCTAAAGGATAGAATCTTACACTTACTATACTTTTGGGATGTGGAAGCTTTTCCCTATTGTACGGATTCTCTAGGAATTGTTTTGGGGGTTCAACCTACTAATTTATGCTGCCCCTTTTTGGGTATTTTGTTGCCCATCTCGGGCCTTCTATTGAATATCCTATTTACCTATAAAATATATATATATATATATATATATTGATATATGCCCTTCTTATCTAACTTCAACGTGTTCAATATACTTTGTATAGCTTAGATGTTTTGGCAATGATTTGATGAAGCAACATGGAGTAGTGCAAATGTCATTGTGTTCAAAATCTTCTTGTGATGTATAGTTGCTTGCTTTTGAAGAGCCCGTTGATAAAAAATAAGCTGCATTCACCAGTTTCTTAAACAGTGAAATCTTCTGCAATCAAATAGTTGTGGTTATTTGGATATGTTTGTGGTCCTGTTGACTTAACTTGTGTAATGTCGGAAAATTTGAAGATTACCCATTTGTCTCTTTCCCCTTTTAATACGTGTATCATGATACTGTTACTACTTTCTGAAAATTGACTTTGTTTTTCTTTGCTAAACAATTTCTTATCATATGGTGCTCTAGTTGAAGCTATGTTCCTCTTGTTATCATTACTATCATCATTACTAATACTTGTAGCTTTGCTGGACCTTTTATGCTTTTGCATTTCAGAATGTGCTTATATCAGGTGGAGGCAAACGTCGAGGGAAAACATCGTTTGTGGAGCACCGAACATTTCTTCATTTGTACCATAGTTTCCACCGTCTGTGGATATTTCTTGTCATGATGTTTCAGGTTTGCAAGTTATCTTGAAGCTCATTTCAATATCTCTTTGTTTTTATCTTGTTTCTTTTCATTTTCATATTTCTTGTAACCGGGTTAGTTCTTTGTTCCGTGTTAGTTCTTTGTTCCGTATCTTCTTCTTCCTTTTTGTAATCGACATTATATATATTCTTCTTCACGTCCTTGTTCCCGTTTCAATTCTTTCCTCTTGCTTTTAATATGTTATGCACTTAAATGTGGACCTATTGTTTCAATTCTATTCTTTGTATCTTTATTTTTTTCAAATATGGTTAATGGTCTCTCTTGTGTGTGGTCTATCTTTTATTAGCGGTCTCTAATTTTTAGTCTCGCTTAGTGCTATTCTTTATTTTATTTTATGTTTGTAAATAATTTTATAAAGTTGGCCATCTCTAATTTTTAGTCTCGCTTAGTGCTATTCTTTATTTTATTTTATGTTTGTAAATAATTTTATAAAGTTGGCCATGCTTATAGAATACTCAAATATTGTTTCTTCTTTTCCAGGGACTCACTATCGTTGCATTCAATAATGGTCATGTTGACTCAAAGACCATACGAGAAGTTCTCAGTCTCGGCCCAACATTTGTTGTGATGAAGTTTTTTGAGAGTACGGTTTTTCTATTCATAAGGTTCTATCTGAGGGTTCATTTATGGTCATCTGCTGATTGTTCTAAATGCTCTTATATTCATTTATGGGTAGTTTGTTGTCTTGCATCCTCAAATGTTTTGCTTTAATTACTGAAATCCTTTTCTCTAATATAGGTGTTCTGGACATTATCATGATGTTTGGCGCATATTCTACAACACGACGCTTAGCCGTGTCACGAATTTTTCTTCGTTTCCTTTGGTTCAGCATAGCTTCTGTTTTCATATGTTTCCTATATGTGTATGCTACTTTTTACCCTTGATTATCTTCCTCGTTTTTATTTTTACTCTATTTTTTTTTTAAATTTTTTGGTGGAACTGTGCATATCTATAATAGTTTATTCAAGGCACACCTTTTATGTGGTTGCTTGTACTCTAATTACAGGAAAGCTCTCCAACAGCAGACTGAACCAAATGCCAGTTCAATTGTTTTCAAGATTTATGTAATTGTTCTAGGCATCTATGCTGGTTTCCATATTTTTATTGGTCTCCTAATGCGAATACCAGCATTTCACCAACTGACCAATCAGTGTGATCGTTGGCCTTTAATTCGTTTTCTGAAATGGATGCACCAGGTTGACAGTTCTTATGTTTCAATTTGATTTCAAATGTTTGGATATCTATATTTTGCTTTGTTAGTTTCACCATATGAAGTCTGTTGGTTTATTGACCTTTTGTTCTTGTTTCTTTTTTCAAGGAGCATTACTATGTTGGCCGGGGCATGTATGAGAGGACCTCTGATTTTATCAAGTATTCTCTTCATCTGTACTCCATTTTTCATAAATCCTATGGGACTTTAAGAATGCCTGTTTTTTAATATTAAAATTTTTCTTGCTCTGTATAGGTTTATAATTATTTTTTAAACCAAGTTAGTCTGTTCTGTTCTTTTTTCTTTTTGTTTTTATATGTTTAAAATTATTATCTATTAAAAAATAAAGGAAAGGATTAGAAATGTCAAGTAACTTTAAAATTGTTGGGGAGGGAAGGGCTACTTCTTCCTTTTGTCTCTCTTTTTTTTTTTTTTAAACAAGCCTATGAAGCAGAAACACTCTATTGTGGCTCACGTGTCAGACACCAACACTCTCAGACTCTTTCCGGACATGTGTCGGACACACAACAAATGTCTATTTTTTTCCTTTTTTGAATTTCGGACATGTTTTGGACACATTTGGGAGTTCTTTTTTTTGTTATATATATACATATATATGTTCTATGTAATAGTTTGTAAATTTATTTTGGGAACTTGAATGATGGATGTTGATAATTAAAATGAAGTTCTTATTTTTTTTATTTAATGGCTTTGTTATTTTACTGTTTGAATAATATTTTTGTAATTTGTTTGTTTTTATGTCAATCTTAATAGAAATAACATTAGGGTTTTATTATATGGTCATATAAAAAATATAAAAAATTTATATATATTCAACGTATCCTAGCGTGTCCGTGTCTTACTTTTTAAAGAAATGACGTGTTTGTGTGTTCATGTCGTGTCGTATCCGTGTCCTGTGTCCATATCCGTGCTTCTTAGAGACGAGCAAAACAAAGCTCATTAGAGATATCCATGGCAGCAATCTAAATATTCGCAACGTATATAAGACTGGAGCCCCCCACCCACCCCCAAAAAATGGAAAAGCAAAAAAGAGGAAACAAGAGTCTCTTGTGCCATCTACAAAATCCAAAGAATCAAGGGACGGATTCACCCTTCCCGTCATCCAACTAAATAATGAACTCCATAACACTTTCTTCAAATTATATTCTCCCTTTTGAATACTTTTGGGTTGCAAGCCCAAATAGGGTTAAATTAGGAGCTCTTTTATGGGGTAATGGAACTTCAAAGGATGGAAATGCATAATTTGAGACTGGAGGTGATTGCTTAATTTCTTCCACTGAATGGTAGGAAATTGAGTTTTATTAGGTTATTCAACTTTCTTAAAGAGGGATATTTTTTTGGACAGGTAATACACACACTAATCGTCCAACTGGAACTTGAACTCTGCACCTCTCCCTTTGAGATTGGTAGGCGATGCCTCTCAAGCAAACAACTAGTGGTTTTCTGAAGGATGGATTTGACATCTCAACACCCTTTTGGTTGTACATATGCATATGCATCAAGATTAGTGAATTTCATATTTGATTTCTTAGCTAAAAGAAAAAGTGAGGGTTTTTGGGTCAAGGGATTTTTGGGGGATTCAATAGCTTTATTATATATTCCCTTTTGACATTTTTGTTTTTTATAGATCATCTAGGTCCTATTAGATGATCTTCAAAGTTCAGCACTACAATGTAGATTTATTGTTTGGGTTCATGTAGGAATGGCTTGGAATTGATAGAGGATGGCTTTCAAAATAAAATCAGTGGTATTTTGGTTGTCTGAATGGTTTCATGTGTGTTTTGTTCATGATTTTATAATTGTGTTTAGTTTGATAAGACCAATCTTCCTTGAGTTTTTTGAGTTTGCGTTTGCCTTTTCAGATGTTTTTAAAATTGGATTTGCATGTCTGTGCGCATGTGTGCTATTGCTGACACTATCTGATCTTGCTGATGTCATCTTGTTAGTTTTCCCCCTAATGTGCATTTCACCCATATTAAAGTTAGTCATGGCATACAATTGATTTTTGCGGCAGTTGAAGGATATGGAAATTTTTTTTTTTTGATCAGTAAATGAGTAATATATAAACACAGTGCCTGAGGGGGGCGAACCCATGTACAAAAAAAGGGAAGGCCATGAAAATTAGAGCCTTAGGTCCCCCACTAAAGAAATAAAACTATCTAAATACAATGGATATTCC
Organism: Nyssa sinensis; assembly: GCA_008638375.1. Lineage (NCBI taxonomy): Eukaryota > Viridiplantae > Streptophyta > Magnoliopsida > Cornales > Nyssaceae > Nyssa > Nyssa sinensis. Next base: position 18,333,909 of record CM018031.1, read on the forward strand.
TCTTTAAGCCAGAAGAAAAGCATCCTAAAAAAAATAATCTTTGAATATCCAAATCGGCTTCTCCTCATCCTCAAAAACCCTCCTATTTCTCTCCCACCAAACGCACCAAAGAAGACAGGGGGGCGATCTTCCAAGCTGGCTTCAAATCCTTTTAGATATGGCTACATCTCCATCCAATTAACACATCCTGGACTTTCTTCGGCATCACCTAGCTAATACCAAAAATAGAGAACACCATGTTCCATATATCCTTGGCCACTTTACAATGCAGAAGAAGGTGGTCTGCCTCTTGACCTTTTGCATATATCATTGTGTCCCAGTTCTGATGATGGATTGCTGATAGGGGATGCCACAACTGAGATCCTAAAAATCCATTTCATAAGAGGTTAGCATAAATTTTACACTGACTATTACCTACAACTAGTCTCCTTTTAAACTTTGGAATGATTGTGTGAAAGGTAACATACGGTGCATGACACAGGTAGTGTTCATCTTTCTCTCCTCCCATTTAAAGTTCTTCATTTTTTTACTTATCTAGGAGCTATATAGAACTCGTCCTTATTCCTGCCTCTCTGTCATATCTAAGAGTTGTAAAGAACTTGCTTCCTCACCTTTTCATCTGTGCATGTGGTTAAATGAGTCTACTTGCACCCACCACTGTACGTTGGTTCCTTTAAACAAAGTCTTTTGGTAATCACCTACCTACTGTATGTCTGTTCCTTTAAACAAAGTCTTCACTAGTCATTCTTTCTTTGAAATGCATTAGTTTTTAGAATGTGGGGTCCCATATGATCCTTTGCGTCGTCATTTATGTCATTGTCTTCTACTCTGCCTTTCTAATCTGCTCTGAGCTTCTATTTTATCAATAGCCCTATATTTCAAGTGAAGCGCAATGTTTTCAGGTCTTCAGATGAACTTTTTCATTAGTAGTTCTTCATGCACCATGATCATTTATATTTGTAGTTTGAATCCACTTTGATGGATAGTTTGACTTTGGAATCATGTATTACAAATTGTGTTTGCTAATAACCTTTAAATGCAGGTATGCGCTTTTCTGGCTTTTTGTTTTGGGTGCAAAATTTTCGTTTACCTATTTTCTTCAGGTAAGCAATGTTTTGTTAATCTGTTTCAGTATATTATTTTGGCATTGGTTGTTTTGATTGTCGATCTGTTGATTAATTATTAGTTACCTTGTCGGTTTATGCAGATCAAGCCCTTGGTGAAACCAACAAGGACTATTGTAACAATGGCTGATATACGTTATTCTTGGCATGATTTTGTATCTGAAAGTAAGTGACCAACCTATTTCTGTGGTCATTTAATACACATAACGTCATGTGTATTTGTATTGTGTCTTCATATATTTTGTTGCATCACTGAACCTGACTGTGTGTTGGGACTTTTTTATCCCCTTCTTTTGGGTCAATTCTTTGTTTTTCCTCCCCTTTTTGGCTCCTTTTTATCAGTTGAATTGAATTTGGTGTATCATTGATTATAAGGTTAGAGTTGCACCCTTACGTATCTAAAAAAAAAAGGTTAAGAGTTGCACCCTTATTTTTGTCCAAGTTATGGATGAATTGCATAGACTCGCTCAAGATGAGGTTTCATGATGTATGTTATTAGTCATTGATATAGTTTAATTGATGAAACTAATTTAAGGTAAATGCAAAGTTTGAAGATATTAGAGAAGCTTCTGATTTATGATGATTTAAGATATGGAATAAGTTTAGAAAACTTGAAGTGTTGATGCAGAAGCATTGAAGATTGATGGTGATATCGGTGGGTAACCATCTTTATTATCCAGGGTTGATTATTCTTACGAATGGAGAGATTTGTGAGGATGCAACACTTACAGGTAGTTTGGATGAGCTTCAACTTATGAAGAATAAATTCTGGTAAATAGATTCTCAGGAATAGATTCTGAGTGTTTGGATGAGATTAGTTTATGATGGCAGAATAACTTATTGAGTGTTTGATTAAAATTATTGGAAGTGATTATAGAGTATTAAAGCCCATTTTACCCTTTATATTATTAGATAGTATTGAGTGTTATGTGGTAGAATATAATAAAATTATAAAAATGTATTTTTCAATAAATAATATAAAATAAATTTATTATTAATACTTTATATAAGTATTAAATATATAAAATAATTATTAATAAAATAATAAGTAATATCTTTACATGATGATAAATAAAAAATTTAATTAAACTTACTTGAATATACACACACACACACACATGTTGTTGATATATGTTATAGCAATATTAAAGAACTCATCATTTCATGTGGGTCCTATATTAGGTCAGTTTATGAGAATATAACCTAAGCAGTATGAATTGGCACAACCGTAAACTTGGGAGAGTTTATCCAGCGGCCCAATGACGCAAAACGAACGCTGGTCTGACCAGCAGCTTGGAAACCGGATTTTGTTCTAAGAAATTCACGGCCCACTAGTGCTGAACGTTCCCCCAAACACTCAGGATTCCATTTTTAATTTCGAAACGTCGATTTGGTCTACCACAACACTTCTCCAAACATGCTCTTTGAAGTTTTGGTTTGTTGAACATTTGGAGTTGTACATTTGGAATATTCCAGTGAAATTCAATTTAAAGTTTTATACAAGAGTTATGAGACCAGACATATATATTGATAAGTAAAGATTCTTATAAAAGGTCACCAAGGGTGGTGCATCCATGTACATCCAAAACAATACAATTAAACCCACAAGGAGTTTGCAAAAGAAAAGAAACTATCTATAGACATAGCTGATCCTCCCGATAACCAAAAATAAAGGGTGCTCAGGACCACAACAGAGGCTCCATAGCTTCAAAAACTCTTCTATTTCTTTTTAGCCATATAATCCAACACAGACCTAAAAGAATCATTCTCCATACCTCTCTTGGCTTTCTACTGTTCAAATACCCTTCCAGGAGGTCAAAAAGTCCTTCGTAGATCCTAGTGACTGGGCAATGAATGAGCAACTGATTATCCGTCTCTTCATTTGCTTTTCGCTTGTTGCACCATTAATAACAATTTGTCTCCACCTGCGCAGATTATACAAGGTTAGAATCCCTCCTAATGCTGCAATCTGCCCAAAAAATGCAACTTTAGGGGGCAGTTTTTCTTTCCCAAGAAACTCTTGCCTTCCTTTATATTTCAAAGTGCTTTAAAAAGCCTTGATCTCAGACCCCCCTGTCCTGGACCTGTCTGCCAAAGCTTGTCCTTTTTTTCATCCTGAATGTGTTGTCAGTAAAATAAGGTGTAGAACTGCATTGTATCATCCACTTCCCAATCCTGCAATCGTCTAGAATGTTGGGTGGTTAAGAAAAATCATGGTCATGATATGTGCGTGGCTGAGCAAAAGCCGTTGTAGCATAATGGTGAAGTGCTGCCATTTCATCTAAGTGGGAGGGGACTCAGGGGAGGGTTTGGTGCTTATTGTTGGTATTAAAAGAAAGAAAGAAGAAAGAAACTGGGTGGCTGAATTTTGGATCTTGAGATGGATGGATAATTGACAAGAAGTGATAAAATTAGAAATCGTGTTCCTTAGAAAGTAAGAGGCATGAATTGGAAATTAGAGGAGAGAAATTGATTTGGATGGTTTGGCCATGACACTTTGTACAATGAAGACCAATAGTTGTGTTGGCGATGAGGAAGAGTGACACTTCTCACTTGGGGATGACATGAATTACAACTCAATCTTATTGAGATAGTAGTCTTGTGTGATTATGGGTATTATTGAATTTTCTTTAATATTTGCATATATGTAAGGGGTTGTGGCTTGAGTTAAGTAAAACATTTTAGTTTCGTAAGATATAAAAATTAACCTGTGTTTTTCTTCTTTTCTTCTCTCCTCCTCCTCTTCCATTTTTCATTTTTTTTTTCTTAATCTTAAGCAAGATTCAACTTATTTTTTTATATACTTCCGAGTTTAGTAGATTTATAATGAAGACAATCTCCACGCGTTTCGCCCAGTGGGGTGGCAAATCCTTCGAAATCGAAGAAATGTCTGAGAAGGAGGATCAGATCCTCCAAATCACTGAGCGTGGGGGAGGGTTTTCCAGGAAGCTGCGAGTATAATGGGAAGGGAGCAGCTCGACCAGAACCTTCCATGGACATCGACGGAGTCTCTGGGTAATACGGAAATCCAACTACAGAGGAAGATTTGTGAGAGTCGACAAGTCAAATGGGACTTCCAGTTATAGCCTATACTTGCTGGCAAGGATCAAAATTTCGTTTCTTTTCCATCGAAACGGCCAAAATGTTTTCGTTTCTTAGGGAACCGAAACGAAACACTAGTGGAATATCAAAATTCACATGTTTCCATTGAAACAAAATTGTTTCTGTGGAAACATAGCGAAACTAGCGGAAACATACCGAATCGGAGGAAACATTTTTTTTGTATCAACAATAATTCTAGAAGTTAGTAAAAAATAATATCCATTTATTTTTCAAGGATTAAGACTCAAAATTACAAGAAGATATTTTTATTATTTTTCCTAAAAGAATAGAAAAGTAATAGGGAAAATAAAGTGTAGATAAACAACTATTTTAATACTAAGTTACTAATTATAATAGGTTTAAATCTCTATTTGTTTTACTTTTTATTTTATATGTAACTTGAGTCAAATTATCTAATTCGTGGATATTACATAGTATATATCTATTATGTCATTTATCATGAATTAATGTCATTTATCATGAATATGATATATATGCCTTAAACATGCACAAATATTTAATAAATAGGCTTATTTGTATAAATAAATAAATTTTAAGTTATGTTTCCACATGTTTCCAATTTTTTCGCCGTTTCCATTATGTTTCCAAAACGTTTCCGTTTCCGGACAGACCGAAACTATACGTCGAAACGATATTTTGATCCTTGCTTGCTGGAATACTATCACAACAGAGGATGGCATGAGGCAGCTACAACCCTAATAAGATTGGTGGAGGATAGGAAAAGGGCAGGAAGAGGAAGCCAGAGAACGTACATGGAGGCGGCCAAAGTGGATAAATGGTCAAATGAACCAATAAAGGTTGGCAGGGGAACAGAGAGGTCGTGGGGTGATGTACTGGTGGATTTAGAGTCGTGCAGAAGCAATATACAGTTCTGCCGGAGGTTCCTGTTGGGAAGAGTTGGTCCTCTGGGGGCATAAAACCAGAAGTCAATAACCTACAAAAATGGGTAGACAGGAAATGGGAAATACCCTGGGGGGTTAAAGTAGCAGAAGTATATGGCGATTGTTTTCTGTTCAAGTTTCCATCCCAAGAGGAGGCCGTAAAAATATGGCAACTCAGGGAATGGATGTTTGAGGGCCAACCCCTATTTTGGATGGGTGGGTGGTGGAAGGTGGTTGCCGGCGAAAAGGAATGGAGCCTTCAGATGTCTAGATCAGACTGGTAGGGCTGCCGGTGTTCCTGTGGAACGTGGAATTCTTCAAGTCAGTAGGGAACTTCTGTGGAGGATTTAAGGCGATTGACGAGACCACGTAGTGGCGCACAAACCTCCGGTGGGCTAGAATCCTGGTTTTGGCAAAAGGCAACGAGATGCCAGCTTCCGTTAAGGTCGAGGTGGGGACATGGCACTTTGAAATCCCCATATGGGCAGAACAGGGGGCCCATGTTAGGGTGGCACAAGTCGTAAAATCTAGCGATGGTATCAACAGCAGCGAGGTAGTAACAGTCACGGCGGGTGGAAAACACGAAACTTGGGCGCATGGGGGACCAAGGGGCAGAAAGGATAAGGGGAAATCTGGGGAAGGGACACGGAAGGGACGCATGGTAGAGGGGGGATTTTCAAATTTCAAATATCAGAGGAGCAAGTTGGGCCCTCCGAAAGGGCTTAATGGTTTGTTTGGGCCTAAGCACCTCTTGGGGCTATCACAATCCAGGCGACAAAGCGGGCGGCTGGGCCAGTGCAACGGAAACCAACAGACTGGGCTCAAAAAGCCAACAAAGAGAGACCAAGAAAGAGGAGACCAGCTACAGGAAAGAAAGCTAGAGTTAATGAAAGTATTGTGGTTGATACTTGCTGTAGAGAGGACTTCTTTTTGGCCCAAAGGAAGGTGGCCCAGCTAGTAAAGGCCACTGGCCCGATTAAAGGACAAGCCAGTTGTTAGGCTGTGCCTCAGGAGGCCCAGCTTGGGACGCAAATAGAGGTCGGGAAGGAAGTCAATATCTGGCTGGGAGAGGTGGCAGAGTGTGAAAAGGAAAGAGGAAAAGAAAAGGGGAAAGCGCAGTTGAAAGGGGAGGGCGACAGTCAAACCCTGAGATTTTGAGATATGATCAGAGCGTGCAGCCTCAGTTCCAAGGGCAGACGTGGGTAGGACCTTTGAAGGTTTGTTGGGGAGATTGGAACTCTGACAGAGAGTCCTCGGAGGAAATTGGAGGCATTTTGGTGAGAAATTTAGAATGTGGGTGTACAGAGGCAGATCACGCAACTGTGATGGTTGGAGAAGCTCGAGGATGGGGAAGCAGTACCAAGGGGCAAAACAGTGATAAGGAAGCAAGTTGATATCTGGCAGCTTCTGAAGAGGGTTTTGACAGGGAAACAGAAGTTGGTACTGCTACTTCAGATTCCTGTGAGTTTGTGTCTGATACCAACTTGGGCTTCATGCAGATACGAGACCAGGTGGAGACAGAGAAAGCTGAGTGGGAATATAAGAGCGAGCAGACAACCCCAACTCAGGATCAGACCTTATTGGAAGGAAACCAAATTGTGGTGTTTGGGGAAGAAGCAGAGATAGGTTTTCTGGACAGTGAACCCTTGGCCACTCTGCCACCCGACTCGGAGAGGCAAAGACAGAAAAGGCTAAGTTGTCCAGATGGATATTGCGTAGAATCAAAGGGGTGAGTCATTATTTCGGAGTGTCCTGCCACGGGTTTGAGGATTGCTTCATGGGACTGATTTGGGAGATACTCAAAAATAATGAGCAGAGTATGATCACAGTCCCGAGGAACAGACCAGCAGAGAAAGGGAATACGCCGGACAAGGTGTGCAGGGAACTGAGAAATCTGGAATCCTCTGTGAATTATTGAGGAAAAAGCCAGGGGAAAGATAGGAGGGGAAAGAGGAAGGAAGCTCAGATTGACTGTGTCAAATGATGTGGAAATTTATTTCCTAGAATGTGAGTGGTCTGAATGATCCAGATAAATGAGCCCTTATTAAGGGATCTCTTTGAGTATGGAAGCCCACTATCGTTTGCCTTCAAGAAACAAAGATGCAAGTTGTCTCGGACAGTTTAGTCAGGAGCTTGTGGAGTGACCGTTGGGTTGAATGGAGGTTCAAGGCCTCCAGAGGAACTGCTGGGGGCATCATAATCATGTGGGATTCCAGAGTTGTTAAAGGACTAGATCATTGGAAAGGAACTTTCTTTCTCTCTTGCAAGTTCAACTTCCTGGAGGACAATATCGATTGGGTCTTCACAGGGGTTTATGGCCCTAATGAGGAGGTTGAAAAACAAGTTTTCTGGGAGGAATTGAGGCTCTCTGCTCATAGAGGTGTTGTTTTGTGGGTCATGGGAGGGGACTTCAACATAACTAGATACCCTCATGAGCGCAAAGGTGGGGGCAGGTTATCCAGAAGAATGCAGAAGTTCTCAACATTTATTGACAGGAAGGGTCTAGTAGATCTTCCATTGGAGGGGGGCAGATTCACCTGGGTGAGTGACAGGGAGGATCCGACCATGTCCAGGTTAGATAGGTTCTTAGTCTCAGCAGACAAGGAGTCAAAGTTCTCCACGACATCTCAAGTTTGCCTTCCAGACCTATCTTTGACCAATGCCCAATTTTGTTGGATAGTGGAAGGGTAAAGAGGGGGAGGACCCGTTTTAGATTTGAGAACATGTGGCCAAGACTCAGGTTTCTTTGACAGGGTGGACAAGTGGTGGAAAAGTTACAAAATCAAGGGAGACCCGAGCTTTGTAATAGCTCAAAAATTAAAGTTTCTGAAAGCATACATCAGAAAGTGGAATGTTGAGGTATTCGGCAATGTTCAAACTAGGAAGGAGAACTGCTGGTCGACATCCAGGTTTTGGACAAGAAAGAGCAAGAAGGTTCCTTATCTATCAGCAGAGTCTTCTCTCAGGCATGATCTGAAAGGGGAGATGGGTAGGGTCCTGAAGATAGAAGAGGTGTCTTGGAGACAAAAATCAAGGGCCTTATGACCAAAGGAAGGGGACTGGAACACAAAATTCTTCCACTAGGTGGCAAACTATCATAAGAGGAACAACATAAGCTCAGTGATTGTGGGGGATAGGAGGTTGCAAGGAGAGGATGAAGTTAGAGAGGGTATAGTGGGTTTCTACCACAACCTGTTCTCAAAGTCCCGTGATCGGAGACCAACCTTGGATGGGCTACATTTCCAATCTATCTCAGGGGAGGTCGCTTACAATCTTGAATTGCCCTTTGAGGAAGAGGAGGTCCTTGCGGCTTTAAAGTCTTGTGATGGGGACAAAGCCCCGGGTCTAGATGGTATCACGATAGCTTTCTTTAAGCATTGTTGGAGGATTGTCAGAAGAGATGTCATGGCGGCCTTCACCCATTTCCATTGCTTGGGCTCCTTCGAAAAGAGCCTAAATGCTTCTTTTATTGCCCTGATCCCTAAAAAAAGAAGGGGCTGGCAACATTAAGGATTTTAGGCCCATAAGCTTGGTTGGAAGCCTATACAAACTATTAGCAAAGGTGTTAGCTATTCGTATGAAGTCAGTGATAGATAGTAAAATCCCTCCCAACAAGAATGCCTTCGTCGGAGGGAGGCAGATTATGGATGCAGCATTAATTACTAATGAGTGTGTGGACATGAGGAAGAAGAGGGATGAGAAAGGGCTGATATGCAAGTTGGACATTGAGAAGGCATACAACCACGTCAACTGGGATTTCTTGTTGGATATTATGAAACGGATGGGATTTGGAGATAGGTGTAAGAGGTGGATAAAGGCTTGTATTTCCTCAGTTGCGTTCTCGGTTCTGGTAAATGGATCCCCAGCGGGCTTCTTCCGTTCTTCGAGGGGTCTGAGACAAGGGGACCCCTTTTCTCTTTGCTATGGTCATAGAGGCCCTGAGCAGGTTAATTGATAGAGCCAGAAGTGGGGGTTTGCTGAGGGGTTTTGGGATCACCGCCCGGGGGGGGGGGCAGAAGAGTGGAAGTCTCGCATCTTCTGTTCTTGGACGACACGATCATATTCTGTGATGCCCGTGAGGAGCAACTTTGCATCCTGCTATGCATTCTTCTTTGGTTCGAAGCAGTCTCCGGGCTTTGGGTCAACTTAGCAAAGATTGAGATTATTCGAGTGGGTGGTGTAGAAGGAGTGGAGGAGATGGTAGGGGCTTTAGGGTGCAAAGTGGGCCAACTTCCTTCTGTCTATTTGGGGCTTCCTCTGGGAGCATCTTCCCGTTCTGCTGGGATATGGGATACCATCATCGAGAGGTTTCAAAAGAGGTTGGCAGGTTGGAAAAGTAAGTTCTTGTCAAAAGGGGGAAGGATCACCTTGATTAGAAGCACCCTTGAGAACCTTCCCACTTGCTTCATGTTCCTATTTCCATTTCCGGCCACGGTAAAGAAGGAAATTGAAAGGATTCAGAGGGACTTAATTTGGGGGAGTTCAGATGAGAGGAGGAAAATTCAACTTCTTAGGTGGGACAAGGTTAAAGCCCCAGCGAGCGGATGGGGGCCTAGGCATCAAAGACTTAAAGTTGTTCAACCAAGATTTGCTAGGGAAGTGGTTTTGGAGGTACGCGAATGAGGATAGTTCTCTTTGGAAAAAGTTAGTGGAAGCTAGGTATGGGAGTGAGAGGGCCGGCTGGTTTTCAAAGGAGGTCGTAGTTCCTTATGGTTGTGGGGTATGGAAACCAATTAGGAAGGGACAGGCTCGATTCAAAGATTGTGTTCAATTTGGCATAGGGGATGGATCGAGAGTGAGCTTCTGGAGTGACCACTGGCACGGGGAGGGTGTTCTAAAGGATCGTTTTCCTGCTTTGTTCAATTTGGCTATGGAAAAGGATGTTTGTGTTGCAGAATGCTTAGAATTGGTGGGGGGAAGGAGAGTTTGGACCTTGAGATTCAGGAGAAATTTCCCTGATTGGGAGCTTGAGGGTGGACGAGTTGCTGGCCTGTTTGCATAGGTTTGAGGTGAAGGAAGGTAGTAGAGATGGGCTCATTTGGAGGGTAGTGCTGAAGGGACTTTCTCAGTGCGCTCTTTCTATGCGAGCTTGAAGGAACTCCAAGGGGTCTTGTTCCCTTGGAAACTGATCTGGAATTCATGGGTTCTGTCTAAAGCAGCCTTTTTTGCATGGGAGGCTGTTTGGGGTGTAATTTTGGACCAGGATAATCTGAAGTGGCGCTGGTTCCATCTTCCGAGCAGGTGCTGGCTTTGCAAGGAGGAAGAATCGGTAGACCACCTTCTTCTTCATTGTGCTTATACTTGGGACCTTTGGAGTATGTTTTTTTGTTTTTTTGGCTACTCTTGGGTTATGCTGGCAAAAGTGAAGCACCTTTTTTAGTGTTGGCGGTGCAACAAAGTCCAAAAGGATTTGAGAATTGCTTGGAAGATGGCTCCCACGTGCCTCATTTGGTGCACTTGGAGGGAAAGGAATCGTAGAATATTTGAAGGAAAGGAATTACCTTCTTGGAAGTTGAAAGACATGCTTCTAAAAACTTTTTGTTTTTGGATCAAAGAGGAATATCCCTTGTATTTAGACAAGTTCATTGATTTTTTGGGAGATCTTAGGCTTTAAAGTTGTAGCCGGTTCCTTTTCTTTTGTACTTCTTAGGGCCTTACTTGGGCCCTTGTGAATAATACTAATTACTTTTACCGGTCAAAAAAAAAAGATTCAACTTATTTTTGGTATCAGACCTGAATACCAGTTGGGAAATCATCAGGCCAGTGCTGTATTTTCTTTAATATTTGCATATATGTAAGGGGTTGTGGCTTGAGTTAAGTATAACATTTTAGTTTCATAAGATAAAAAAATTAAACTGTGTTTTTCTTCTCTTCTCTCCTTCTGTCTTCCATTTTTCATCTTTTTTTCTTAATCTTAAGCAAGATTCGACTTATTTTTGGTATCAGATCTGAATACCAGTTGGGAAATCATCAGGCCGGCACTGATGTCATCGCCGACCAGTCGTCGGATTGAAAAAAATGCACGATCTGATTCGTCTCTTCCTTCTGTATATTTTGGAAATTTTTGTGGAGTTTTTTGATAGCACTTTTCTATTTTAGAATCACAATTTTTTTTATTACAACTTGTACTTATACTCTAAAACAGAATGGTACGACAAAACATAGGAATAGGAAACTCATGAATATTACTCGTTGCCGATTTAGAGTTTTGAATGTTCCTAAGCATTTTTGGAGTATGGCTGTCTTTATTGCTAACTATTTGATTAATCGAATTCCAACTCGTTCTTTTCATGGTTAATTTCCCTTTAGTCTCTTGAAGCCTAGCATTACTCCATCTCCTATTCAACTCAACTCAAGAAAGCTTTATCCAAATTATTTTGGGATCGGCCACATGAATCTTGTCTTATCATTCTTCTCTATCCAAGACTTTCAGTTAGACCACACATTATCATATATTTTTTAATTACCTCTGCCAAAGTTAATTTTGGTTGCCCTCGTCTTCCTATATGACTCTCAATATTAATCATGTTGTTCTTCCTCACTGGTGCATTTACTAGTCTTTGTTGTACATGACCATATTACCTTAACCAGTTTTCTCGCTTTATATCTCCTATAGGTGTTACTCCTACCATCTCACGAATGTGTGCATTTTTGATTATATATTTTCTTGTCTTACCGCACATCTACCTCAACATCCTCATTTTGTCTTCACTCATTGAATTAATATGTTGTTTCCTAACTATCCAGCATTCTGTTCTATACAACATTGCTGGTCTAATTGCTATTATATGAGATTTATCTTTCAATTTTAAAGGTATACGTCGATCACACAATATGTCAGATTCACCCCTCCAATTAATTCACGTTGCTTTAATTCTACGAGTAACATAATCTCTAGTTTCTCCCTCTTGATGAATAAGTGAACCTAAATAACAAAATGTTTCACTTTTTATTGACTCTTGATTTTTAATTTTCACTCCCTCTTCGTTTGTATTTCTACGAAAAAGTTTATTTGACTTTATTTTATCCACTTTTAAAGGTTATTAAATGTTCATTTCTTTTTTTAAATATATATTTGTTATCATAAAATCATATGTAACTGCGAAATCTAGTATTGCTTCCCCAACTTCATTCCTATCTCCAAAATCATAACCCTCATATACCATCTCATGTCTTTCGCGATCTTTTCCTACATGCCCATTAAAGTTACCTTTTACAAATATCTTTTCACTTACAAGTATATTTTGAATTAATTTATCCACATTTTCCCAAAATTGTGCTTTAATTTGTGCGTCTAATCCTATTTGTGGTACATATGCGCTAATTATATTATTTTCCAAGACTAGTTTTATGTGTATTATCCTATCCCCTTTTCTAATAACAGTTACAACTTATTGTTTAAGATCCTTATCTACTACCATCCCTACCCCATTTTTATGCCGATATTTTCAAGTATAATAACTTTTATATCCAGTCTTTTCAATTTTCCTAGATTTCTTTCCTACCCATTTAGTTTCTTGTAAACACCCTATATTCACCCCCCTCCGAGTCATAGTATCTAGTAGTTCCATGATTTCCATCTCTTTTCCAGTTAATGTTCCTATATTCCAATTTTTTAATCTAAGTTTGTTATTTCTATTATTTTTGTTATTGTTATTATTTTAGACTAACTTCTTTACCTGTTCTCGTCCATCAAGTTGCGGAAACTCTTGCCACTTTTCACTGTCATCGGCGCTTGCTTGCCCATTTTTTGAAGCATCCAGTGGTTGATAAGTCCATCAGGTGGATCTTCTTGTGGTATTCTACTGTGTCTAAGGGTTATAGATGTTATGATCCTATCTCTCACAGGTTGTTTACCTCTCTTGATGTTTCCTTCTTTGAGGATGTTTAATATTTCTCTTCTTCTACTAATGTGCGAGTTCATGAGGCTCCTTCATCTTCCTTAATTATGCCTATACCACATCTTCCCGTGCCAACTTCTTTATCTACTCCTCCTAATCTTGTTCCTTTGGATCGTGAACTTTTGACTTATTCACTCCGATCCAAGCCTCCTATTTCAAGCTCTGTGCCTCAATCCTCTCCTCTAGTTGTTTCTCCTACTCCTTTATCCACAACCTACTCTGATTTGCCTATTGCCTTGTGCAAAGGCCAGCGGAGTTGCTACGAATTTTTGACGCGAACCGGGTCTAGTTAAAAGTTATTGACCCGACCCAAGCATGTTTCAATTTATTTCCCGGACCCATGTCTTTTTTTAAAAGCGTACGAGTCTTAGACACCTTTGGAAATTTTTTTGCCAAAGGCGTCTAAGGCTTAGACACCTTTTACAAATAATGGTTTCATGTACAAAACCTCTTTTCTTTCCCTGGACAGATATCAGAACAACTGGTTTGTGCCAAAAGCAATAGGAGCGGCATAGTGTCCATCAGCAAAAGCAGCTTCAGTCTCTTGTGCTTGTAAACCTTGCCTCTCCCTTTCTATTTCTCTAATAGATTTGTCCAGCATCCTCTTATTTTCCTGCAGTAATTCTACATCACAATAACAAATTGAACTTATAAATGAAAGAAAAAAGGGAAGGTTCTAAAGTTCAAAAAGAAAACTTCAAGCTGTGGGGTTGTTTGGTCCTTTACTGTGTGCCCATCCAAGCAGCTTAGAGTGTTTAGACTTGCAAAGTAATCAAAAGGCCAAAGAAAGGATGAGAGAACTCTTTCTTCATCTTCTTCAAAATAGGGTTGCTGCTTTGCTTGCTGGCCTTTGTAATCATGAGTCTTCATACCATCATTGCTATGAAAAGTCCCTCTCTCTCTCTCACACACACATTGGAGAAAAGAAAAACTTGGAAAGAAGAGAAAGACACTGAGGTATCACAGATATGATGCTGTTAAAATCTAACAAAAGAGAGGAGAAGATACCTGCCCATTGCATCATAAGTGCCAGCAAGATGGTATCCTGAAAAAGTAAAATCAACACATTACCCTAAAATGGTATGTACAAGTTGTAGCATGAATATAATGACAGTAACTAAAACCAACAACTCCACTCCCCCTCAAATTAGTTAAGGACCATAATGCAGAAATGTAACTTTAAAAAAAAAAAAAAACACATGTTACCAAAACTTTTGCATTATAGCCAAAAGTTTCAACATCAACACTAACTTTCAAAAGAAATAATGAAATGTTCATATTTCTTGGAAGAGTGTGCACTAAATAAACTTTAGATCTTTCATTTGTAAGTTTATCTTTTCTGCAGTTCTTCATTTGTATAAATACAAGGAATCATATAGAAGAACACCCAAACCAGAGTGGACTTCAATTCTTTTGCTTACAATGTAAAAATTAGCAACAACTGAATGTGCATTCAATGATTAAACCAAACAACCTATATGAGAAGTAAACAGGATTCAAACAACTAAATATGAGAACAAATGCATTATATAAGACTCACAATGTATCATATGGCTATGGATAAGCAAACTTACTCCATTGAAGCTCGTTGTGAGAGATATTGCAAGAGGTCTATTGTGTTGAACCAACAGATGCTACATCCAGCCAACAAACAAAGAAGAAAAACCTGCCACAAGTTTGAGATAGTATCATGAAAAACAACTAGAAAGGCAAAAAATTTGCAAGCAGTATCAGAATGAAAAGTAAAGCATAATAACAGCTGATTCAACATTAAGCAAATTAGTAGAATATGCCATGCTACTACGCTTCAAAGACAAGGTTTGAATATTGCCTACCAGTCAAGTGCCACATGTTGGTTTTTTCTTTTGTCGTACTGGTCTGCTTTGTGGAGGCTGCATCGTGGCCTGAGTCAACTGTGATGAATCCTCACCAATGTCTGTGGACCGGTGACCTCGTCCATGCCCACGTCCTCTGCCTCGTGTAGTCCTTCGTCTCTTGTACACTATAACATCAGTTTGACCCTCTTGCAGTTCTGGCTGTATATCATCCCCAACTGTGGCACTCTGAACAAGCCCCACCGGTTGGGGAGGTGCTCGAAGCTGCAACTCTATGTTAGCAGCCTGTGTCACGCACTCTGTCTCCATCCCCGCATATCCTGCCTCCTGCTCGGGGACCCCCGACATGCACAGGGTCAGGCTCCATGACATACAGTGCTAATCAGGGATCTGGTATAGGGGAGGACTGGTGTGAAGCCATGCCGGTAGCAGTCACAGGTATGCTCATGGAATGATATAAACTCGTGTCGAATGTCTTCTGTGACTGTGGTTGAGTATTGTGCTCTGCTGATGGCTTTGACTGTGCGTAGTGTTGGCCCTCCCGGTTGTGCAATCGCCGATCCTTGTCAACAGCAGCCAAGCATAATCCTTCAAATGCTCGAGGAACCAACTCCAACTACTGTAAGTCTCCTCATCAACGACGACAAATGCAAGGGGAAAGATCTAATTGTTTCTATCTGCTCCCATTGCAATTAGCAACTTTGCCTTATATTTCCCATATAAGAACGTAGCATCTATACTAACAACCGACCTGACAGTGGCTAAACCCTTCAATTGATGGTTTGAATGCCCAAAATATCTTATGTAATATCACATCATCAGCCGAGGCAGTATAGAAAGTTTGCCACTTCACGATTGTTCCATCATTGTATTTTTTCAATGCGCCCATAAATTTTGGCAAGAAATTGTACGAGGACTCCCAATCTCCAAAAACCCTTGGATTTTAGCCCCAATCAATATGGAATTCAACTACCTGTGATCCCTGTTTATACTCGGATATAAGCAAGTGTGGGGTCCTTCAAACTTTGTTATTTCAAACCATCCATGCTTCTTCCTCTTACAGGCACGCATTCTTCACTGGCAGCCACACTCATCACGCATTTTACATCGTAGAGACCATATTCTTGAGTTTGTTTCCACAACCTCATATTGCTAGTGTGTTCTGATGGAATACATTTGTATAGCATTTCTCAACTGAGCCTTGTCAGCGAATAGTAGACCCTTTGATAACTCATCCCTCATCGGGTCTCATACATGGCCATGAAGTGAAGAGCTACTATCGAAGGTTTGGTTAGGCAACTCTATAGTAGTGAAAAATGGTGACATAGCCTCATACATTCGGGATTCCGCATGCATTACATCAGAAGCTTGCCCTAGTACGGCTTTTTCATCTTCCTCATCATCTTCACCCAAGTCATCCATCATCCTTTGTTCCTCCTCCTCCACCTCCTCGACTGAGTTGTATGGACTGAGGTTTACGTCAACCCCTCTGTAAGCCCAGGACGAATCATCCATCATAGCCACTTCTTGAACAACAGTTTCATGAGTCGGCATTGAATGCAACTGTTGTGTTCCATCATTATATGGTGAGTTTGACATATTTGACTGATGGGGCGGAAACTCCTCTATCATTGGTATATCATGTGATTCAATCTTATAGTCTTGTGTTAGCAATCTAGTGAATGGTCCTGGCACCTAACTGGTTCCCCAACCATGGTTCCAATTCTCTATTTCCACATACAAGCCGATACTACATATTTGTTCATTCTCAAATATAGCACCAACCATTGCTTCAACAGTGTTATTGTCAACAATTTTCAATGGCATATATTTTGTCATGTGTGGTCCCACTACTAATGGAAATCTGTAGGTCATTTTCAAGTGACATAAATTTTGATCCAACTGCAACGCATTACAGACGCAATCTACCATTTGAGTGTAAGTAACGTCATGATCTAATCTTACACATGTTCTCGGAGTACGCACATCGTAAGAAAACCCTTCTTCCCCATAAAATGTATTGCCCCCCAAGAATAGACATACACTTGCGCATCTCTGTGCCATTTATAACCTCCAATCTAGATTGAAAAGTTTAGTAAATTTCAAATTTGCAGCAATACATACAAACGATAAATATGTAAGTAATTGACAAAAAAAAAAAAAAATGGCTTCTGAATGACCTTATTTTCCCAGATTAGGGTCCAGTTGATTTATTTCACCTTGATAGATCAAATTTGTCCAATTCACTTCACTAAAAGTCAATTTGTAAGTGTCAGCAGAGCCAAATGTAAGCAAATAAATTGTACATCAAAAATAATTGTAAGCAAATAAATCGGAATGGACAAATGGGAATCAGAACTTCATACTCTATTTCTGTACAACAAAAAAAATAATTGTACATTCCAACCTTTTATTGCAAATCAAGCAAAGTTCTATCCCATACAATAATAAATTGAATATGCACAATGCTGGACCCTAGAAACTGGAATACCAAAAGAAAATTAATTTAATATGAAAATATGATGAGTTCAAACTAAATAATAAGGTACTGAATAACATAGATTTTTTAAGCCCTGAAAATTCTTAAGTAGCAAAGGGGCACACATGCATCTAAGACAACTGCTAATAGCACTGCAGTAGTAGTAGTATGCTGCCAACTACGAAATGAAGCAAACACAAATGATAAGCATATCCATCATTGTATAACATCAATAACATGTGGATGATGTTTTGATAGAATGAAAAAAATAACAAGCTATTATCTGGCCGAAAATGTTGACCTCATGATGACAACAAAACCCCAGGACCTGTGGCTGAACAAGAACACCCACTTAGCTATTCAGATGCAAAAGTAACTCTTGGTAATCTTTTAAAATATCCTCAACTCTCAAGTGAAGTTATGAGTTTGTTGCTTTAGCGCTAGTTGTAAGAGGAGGAGAAGAAATTATAAAGAAAAAAAAGGGACGGAAGTTAGAGATGTACGTACCTGGGTTTGCAATGACCGGAGGAGATGCAGCGGTGGACTTCGATGACGACGACGACTACGACAGTGGCGAGGGAGGCTAGGGCTTCTCTTCACAGTTTCTCTATGTTTGTGATTTTGAGAAAATCCAGATCGTAAAAATCACAATGGTAATTCGTAACCAATATAAATAGTAAAAATAAAAGCGTCTAAGTCTTAGACGCCTTTGGCAAAAAATTTTCCAAAGGCGTCTAAGACTTATACGCTTTTAAAAACGACATGGGTCCAGGAGATAAGTTGAAACATGCTTGGGTCCGGTCAATAAATTATAAAAAGACCCGGGTCGGGTCAAAAATTCAGTTGCTACTGCTCACCTTATTGCTCAGTTTTTGTTGTACCAGAATCTTTCTCCATAGTATCACAATTATTTATTTTTAACCGCTTTGCTCACCAATCCTCTCTTTGTGGGTGAAGCCCTTTGCCACATTGAGATGGATGCCCTTTAGAACAATAATACATGGATTCTTGTCGATCTCCCGCGTAGTAAGTATCCTGTGGGATGCAAATGGGTAGTCACTGATGAATATCATGAGTATTTGACCATTGAATGCTGATTATGCTGAGTCTTTGACTGATAGATGTTCCACTTCTGATTTTTGCACTTTTTATGAGAATAATCTAGTCTTGGAAAAGTAAGTAATGGATTGTCTTCTCACTATTCTGTTGAAGCTTAATATCGTGCAATGGCTCATGGAGCTTGTGAAATTTTATGGTTGAAGTCTCTACTCATAGAGCTTGAATTTCCTTCTTCTGAGCCTGTACCTCTCTATTGTGATAACCAAATTGCTATTAAGATTGATTCCAATTCCGTTCTTCATGGATGCACAAAACATATCGGGGTTGATGTTCACTTTATTTACAAGAAAGTTCTGGCTGGACTCATTTCTACTGTTGGGTTACACTCCAGTAACCAATGTTTTCACTCGACTAGTTGGCCCTCCTTTTCTTCCTTCATGCTTGGAAAAGTTGGGCGTAGTGGATATCCTCACTCTAGCTTGAGGGGAGTACTGGGACAATCGTCTTATGTGATTAAGGGCATTATTGTATTTTTCCTTTATATTTGCATATATGTAAGGGGTTTGTGGTTTGAGTTAAGACATTTTAATTTCTTAAGATATAAATATAGACCTGTGTTTTTCTTCTCTTCAATTTTTCATCTTTTCTCTTTGTCTTAAGCAAGATTCAACTTCTTTTAATCTAACATCTAGTTGCAAATGCAATGTTACCTGGAACGCGAATCATTATAGTACATGGAATGGGAACACAATACACTAAGTACTCTAAATGTGGTACGACATGGGTTATGTTATATAGATTACAGATGTGGAATACAAGGAGGTAGGTCTAGTTATAAGAGTGTTCTTATTTTTATGTAAAGAAGTGTAAAGAGACTCAATGTATTGAAGTGTACAAGTTGTTATATTAGTTGTAGGAATTTATTATATTGGAATGAAACATGAAAAAGATATGAACTAAGTATCCCTATAAATGATGATCTCTTGATTTTTGTTGATCTTTTCGTTTTATTTTTCCCTTAAAAAGAAAATTTCGGAAGAATTAAGAAGAAATTTCTCGAATTTCTAAATTGAGTGTTTGTAATGTAGTGTTCCCTGTTTTGGAAGCTTGAGTATTAGCATTTTTAGCAACTATGGGCAAAGATATGTCGGCGTTTGGTCTAATTGAAATGGTGCCCTAGGATTGAGAAAAATAAGATTCATTCTATTCCACGGACAATTAATAGTGCAACATGGCATCATTGAGTTGAGTGTCTTTTCTTGGGCTTGTTTTTTTGTGTCAACATGCTTTCTAAATTGTCACATATGCATCTTTTTCTTCCTGTACTGACCACCCCCCCCCCCCCCCCCCCCCCCCCCCCCCCCCCCAAAAAAAAAAAAAAGAAAAAAAAAGGTGACTCCGATATGCAAAATATGTGAATGAATGTACATGTCCACTAAGCATTAATTCTGTGAAACAAATGTTTTTTATATGGAATTGAATTATTGATTAATATGATATTGGAATTTCATCATCTTGAAATGCCTGTATAATGTTACTAGGTATCCATGATAAGCATTTTGAAGCATTTGCAACATGTTTTCTAATTATGATATTAACTAGGTTGAGGAATTGGCTCATGGTGATTCTGGATACTCCTATTTTGATGCATAGTTGCTTTGATTAGTGATTATTCTTATTCTCGTTATTTGGCTTCCTCTATTCTTAACATATTAGGAAATTTTTTCCCTGTACCTTGCTAGTTTGGGTCTCTAGAGCTCCTTGTGGCGTACTGAGCAGAAAACATTAGGTTTTTGTAGTAGTGGAGGATAGTCTCACTTAATTGTTGGAAGCTAAGTAACCAATTATGGGACTGATGCTCAAAGTGGTAGGCCTGGATCCACTAGTTATGACAATACGATTTGTTCGTGGTCTTCATGATAAAGATGTATATAGTGATATATAGGGGTTCTAATTTGATTCCCATCTGTCTTTCATTCTTGTGAGGTTCAATCATACTGGTGGTCTTGTATTGAGCGAGCTCATCATGTTGTGAAGTTGTTCTGTTTGCTATTGTATGAATGCTAATCTAAGTACTTTTCAGGATTTTTCATATTTATGCTTCCATTTTCTAAATTATACTTAAATCCTTGAGGTTGGATGAATTCGGAAGAGGCTTGGGTAATATCCCTAGGTCCCCTGGTTAACTCCCACACCAAGCACCACTTAACTATCATTTTTTTTCTCTAAATTATACTCACGTTTTTTAGATTCATTTTTTTTTTGTGTTTCCATTTTCTAAATTATACTTATTAATTTTTTTTTTTTTGCTTTCAGATAACCATAATGCTTTGACAGTCGCAAGCTTATGGGCACCTGTACTCGCTGTAAGTAGGCATGCCAAATGCTATTGTTTTGTCCCTTTTTCTTCATTCATCCACTTTTGGAGTCCTGCAATTTACTAGGGTTCAACATCATTACTATTTCTATGGGAAGCCTCCTTGTGGTTGTCTGTTATTGAACTACTAGGATAACTTTTTAAGTTTAGATTTGTCAGCCAGCAAAGATAAAACTACTAGAGGGAAGTAGATTGTTGTGCTGCAGGATTACCTTCTAAAGTGAAAAAGCTCACTGTTTCCACTCCTCTAGAGTCACTTTTTTTTATGGGAATAACTAATAAGTGAGTACTGAAAAATCATAGAAAGTGTGTGTCTGGATTATCACGTCCTCAATCCTTATTTTGCATATTGGTATATTTTTTTGGCTGTATTGCCTTTCATCTGTTCTCATTTTGTCCGTTTGAATACTGTACTATTCATGTGTGAAATCCTGGTCTCTGCTTGAAGAGCTTAAAACATGATGTATAATGTAGATTCTCTGGATGATAATTGTTAGAGTTCTTGTTTTATTTATTTATGTTAGTGAGGATAATATTGTAATTCTTCCATTTGTCTTTCACTATATAAACAAATGGAAGAGTGAAGGATTGGGTGGTTGCTTTTTATCTTTTTCTTCTCCTCTCCCATACTTGTCTTTGGTATTGTGAGATTTTCAACTTGGTATCACAGCCTTGTTGAAGCCAATAACACATCCAAAATAGAGTAGAAGATATCAAAACACAAAAGGGAGCCCAGGAACACATTGATGTCAGCGTCCGTATGATGATATCATTTTGGCGTCGGCATTTTCTGGCGACAAGACTCTCAATTTTGGATCGTCTCATTCATCTGACCATCACGGTGATTTTTTGGGAATATTTTGAGGTCATTTGATGCAGGTTTTCTAATATCAAATGTTTTTCGGGAAAAATTAAGACATTTTTTTGATGTGTGATTTCTTCCTTTTCCGATCGGTTTTGATGCTTAAATCCTCTCTATAAGGGTGCGTCTAGGCTTGAAGACTTGCAATTTGAGAGAGCCATGGCCATCTAAGCTGATTTTACTTGGAAAAAGGGTGAACAGTGGGTCGGCTTGTGCTTTTTCTCTGGTCGGCTGAAGCGTTGTTTCCTTGTTTCTGAGTTTTTGATACTATTGTTTGATGGGCTGTGACTTATAGACCTTTTGTTTTTTGCAACCTTGTTTGGGACCCTTTTTTGGCGTTGGTTGCTGTTCAACTTTGTTTTTAGATCATTTGTTGACATTATTTGGTTTCTGATAGCTATTTGGTTTCTCAATCTGGTAAGATAAGACCCCTAAAATCATACCAGCAGTAGATTTCGACTGGCCTAAGAAGGTTGCTTGGAGAAGCCCATTGCCATGTGCTGCGTTCATTGTGGTTTGATGTGTTCTTGCTACAAACTCATAATTTTTGACCTATGCGAGGCAGGGATCAAAATTTTGTTTCGTTTCCATCGAAACGGCCGAAACGTTTCTGTTTCGTAGTGAACCGAAACGGAACACTAGTGGAATACCGAAATTTTCATGTTTCCATAGAAACAAAGTTGTTTTCGTAGAAATATACCGAAACAATGGAAACATTTCTTTTTTTTATCAGCAATACTTTTAGAAGTTGGTAAAAAATAATATCCATTTGTTTTCTAAATGGAGAAGGTTGAAGGATTAAATCCTAAAATTATAAGAAGATATTTCTATTTTTTCCCAAAAATAGTAGACAATGAAAGTAAAAATAGTGGAAATAAAATGTAGATAAATAATTTATTTTAATAGTTGGTTACTAATTATAATAGGCTTAAATTACTTTATTTTTACTTATCATATTATATATAACTTGTGTCAAATTGTTTAATCCGTGGATATTACACAATATATATTTATTATTTTATGGTTTATAATAATTTTGCATAGTTTATAGAAAATATATAATAAATTTATATTACATAAAGAAATTAGCTTTAAATCTTTTATGCTAGTTTTTAATAAGTAGAGAGTTATTTGGTATTAATGACTAATTAACATGTATGTTTTTTTTTTTAAATTTCACCTTAGTATCTTCTTGTGTGGATGGACATGTACCCTAAAACATTTTCAATTAATTATAATATTTATCTTCACATATTCATATATTTTACTTTATGTTTTCAAGTGTTTCTATACATTTTATTTTTTTTTCATCATTTCCACTATATTTCCGAAACGTTTCCGAAATGTTTCCATTTTCTAGGTGACCGAAACAATACTACGAAACGAAATTTTGATCCTTGATCCGAGGTATCCTCTTTTATGTATGGTTTCGTGGTCATTTCATATGTCTTCTTCTCGTTATAGCTGTCATAATGGGTTTTAGGGGAGTTGTTATGCTAATTTAGTGCCACGGATGTCTAGTATTGGTACTTATGTTGCTGACTCCATAGTTGTAAAAATCCCGATCCGGATCTTATGATCCTACGATTTTACGATCCAAAAATACAAAATCGATCCGGATCCCATAAAAAATATCTGAAGGGTAGGATCTTATGAAACCTCTAAAAAATAACTAGGATCCCGAGTTGACTCCCGATTCTACTAATTTTAACGATCTTATAATATAGCCCTATAATGTTATTTTTGCACGTGTCTTTATAAGTTACAACCCGAGACCGTAATAATATTATAGAACAAATACTACGATTCACTTAAATATCTTAAGTGAGACAATTATGTCACAACTTGCTCACGTTTTTACTTCTTGAATAACTCTTTTAATTTGCTTTAAACTAGACAAGTGTTGTTCTAATTAATTTAAGTCATTTAACTCTTTATACACACAAAAACTCAATAAGCTTGTTTTGAACCAATTGATCTCTTATACTATATAAGATCCTAGAGATTTTCCTATATCATAGGTTTTGTTTAAGAGCCTTTCATGGCCGAGTAAACCAACTATTTTAAAATAAAATTTTTCTTCTAATCTAAATCTAATATTTTAATGTGTTATTTTAGTTAAATTTTATATAAATAAAACATTTGTTATACTTAATTTACTAAAAAAATATTAGGATTAGTGGAAGCTTTTGTACACTTAAATGTTTATTGTAATTTTTTTGATATATTTTTTTATGTATTTTAAACTTATTTATTTTGTATTTTTAAGAATTCTTATGATGCAAAAATATTAATTGTTATTAGTTTTCTTATTATGTAAAATCTTACGATTCTTGATCCGATCCTACGATTCAATCCTGAGGACCCTTCCATCAATCCATTATAGGATCCCGATTTTAACAAACTTGGGTGATTCTTATGCTGACATTATATCCCAACTTAGCCAATTCTTCCTGCTATTGTCTTCTTTTCGCATCTCGCCTACACCTACTACTAAATTGCCAAATTTAGGTGATTCTGTTTTTGTGCTTGGACAACCTTCAGCCCCTTGGGTTATTTATTTTGGAGCTAGTGCTCATATGTCTAGTACTTCTTCTCTATTTTCTATTTTTCATTCTCTAAAATCACGTATTGTGCTCGCTGATGGTTCTTTCTGACATGTGTTCGGTTTTGGTGATCTACAACCTAATAAGTTTATGTCATTTTCCTCTAGCTTATCTGTTCCTCATTTTCATTTTAACTTATTTTCCGTAAGTCAGTTAACCAAATCTTTACAATGTTCATTAACCTTTTATCCATCTTCTTGTGTTTTTTAAGGACCTTGAGATGAAGAAGGTGATTGGTATGGGGCATGAGCTCAATTGTCTTTATTACTTGGATTTTGAAGATTCGGGTATTGCCTTGTATGCCACCGTCTCTCCTTTCCATAAGCATTTTCGTTTGGGTCATTCGTCATTGTCATTGTTGTGTAAGCTGTTCATAATTTGAGTCATATTTGTATTCTAGATTGTGAGGCTTGCTAGTTAGACAAACATCACCGTAGTTCATTTCCTCGTAGTTTAGGGAGGCGACAGTCTATTCCCTTTAATCTTGTTCGTTCAGACATTTGAGGTCCTGCAGGAGTAAAAAGTTTTATGGTTTTCAGTATTTTGTAATTGATTTTTCTCGCATGTTTTCGTTATTTCTTATGAAAGTTCGCAATGAATTACCCAAGTTTTTTGTTACCTTCTATAATGAAATATTGGGTCAATTTGATAAGCACATTAAGATCATTTGTTCTGATAATGCTCGTGAATATAGTCAGTCATTTAATGCATGCTTTTTTTGTGCTGAACGTGGCATTGTTCATCAAACTACCTGTCCTCATGCTTCGCAACAAAATGGTATTGCATAGCATAAGCATCGTCATTTGTTGGATGTTGCCCATACTTTGATGTTTAGCATGAATTTGCCTAAATCATATTGGGCTGATGTAGTTCTTACTGCTAATTATCTGATTAATCGCATGCCATCCTCAGTTCTGGCCAACTAGTCTCCCTCGCTCTTCTTTATCTTGGTGTTCATCCATTTTATCTTACTCCTTGTGTCGTTGGTTGTGTTGCTTATTTTCATCTTCTTGGTCCAAGATATGTTAAACTTCTACTCGATCACTTAAGTGTATTTTTCTAGGATATTCTCGTACTCAAAAAGGTTATCAATATTAAGATCATCTCTCTCATCGTCATTATATTAGTGTTGATGTTACTTTTTTTTGAGTCATCTTCGTTTTTATCTACATCAAGACGTACTCTCGATCCTAATTTGGTCTCTTCTAATCAGGGGGAGCTTATTTTGCCTATTCTTTCTAATTCTGTATTATCTTCTCCTTTTGTGGCTGATCCTCTGCTCCAAGTTTATCAACATTCTATAGCTAGACCAGTTGTATAATCGGCTCCTGCTAGTCATACAACGCCAACTTCTACTAAGGTCTATTGTGCCATCTGGTATCCCATCTTCTATTGACTTGCCCATTGCATTACGAAGAGGTACTCGAAGTTGTACTTAGCATCCCATTTCCAATTTTGCTTCTTTTCACCACCTTTCTTCTTCTTTCCATTGTCTTCCTTTCTCGTTATCTTCAATTTTTGTTCCTAGTTCTTTTAAACAAGCCTTGACTTCTCGTGGATGGAAATTGGTTATGAATGAGGAGATGAATGCTCTCCATAAAATTTAGACTTGCGATTTCACTACTCTTCCTCATGGGAAACAAACTGTTGATTGTCGTCAGGTCTATATGGTGAAATACCATCCTTGGTGCTCCTCGAGTTGATACTCTAATGGATTCCACTGTAAACTTAGATGTTAGAAGTGGTGATGTGTTTAGGATTTAGGGCAGTATCATAAATTGGTTGGTAAACTGATTTATCTCATTATGACACGTCCAATTTTCTCTAATGTTGGTGTAGTTAGTCAGTTTATGCACGCTCCTCGTAAACCTCATTGGGAGGCTATTTGTCGTATTCTTCGGTATTTCACGCGAGCACTAGGTAGAAGATTGCTATATAAGCCGTTGTCATCCTTGTCTATTACTGGATTCTTTAATGCTGACTTGGCAGGTAATCGTAGTGATAGACGATCTATTTTTGGTTATTGTACATTTGTTGATGATAATCCTGTTTGTGGTGGCGTGATCGAGTATTGAAGCTGTATAGCATGCGATGGCTCATACAACATGTGAGATGTTGTGGGTTTAGTCTTCGCTTCGTGATTTAGGTGTGAATTTGCCATCTCCCATTTCAATGTATTGTGATAGCTAGGTAGTTATTTTCATTGCTGGTAATCTTGTGTTTCATGAACGCACCAAACAAATCGAGGTGGATTGTCATTTCATTCACAATCTCCTTATGCAAAAGCAGATTTCTAGTCCATATGTTTAGTCTGGAGATCAGTTTGATCTTTACCAAGTCATTGGCGCAACTTGTGTTCTTGCATCTATGTTTCAATCTGGGCATATTTGATCTCTATGCTCCAGCTTGAGGGAGACTGTTAGTGTTCTTGTTTTATTTTTTTTATGTTAGTGAGGCTAATATTGTAAATTTGTACTTCTTTCATTTGTCTTTCACTATAGAAACGAATGGAAGAGTGAAAGCTTGGGTGGTTGCTTTCTATCTTTTTCTTCTCCTCTCTCATACTTATCTCGGTGTTGGGGACCCCACGTTTTACTTTTCTTTTGATTGGTAAAGATGAATTGTATTAATTACAGGGGGCTCAAGAACGGTAAACCCAAATTTAGAAAAGAAGGGGACCGACAATTAAAGCATAAGATCCCCCCAAAAATCCGTAAGCCTATCTTAGTGCATAGGGTATTCTTCCTTAATCCAAAAGAAAATGTTTTCTAAAAAGTCTCTTTCATCTTCCATGGCGGAGACTCCTCTCCATCCAAAAGTCTTCTATTTCTCTCTCTCCAAAGGCACCAAACAAGGCAAACATGAGCCATTCTCCAAGCTAGTTTCAACTCCCGCCTAATTCTTGCACATCTCCAACCCAAAAATAGTTGCTTGACTTTTGCTAGCAACCCAACTACAACCGAAAATGGCGAACAATAAACTGCACACGTCCCACACAAACTTGCAATGCAATAGGAGATGATCTACTTGAGGCGATTCAAGGTCGTAATCAATTAACTAAATTAATTTTAATTAATCAACTATCTCACAAAGTAACGCAAATAGCTCCAATTTAAATTTTCTAATTAACATAATTTAATTAAACGGAAATTGTTGAACTAAATGGTAATCCGTTTGTTCTAGATATAAATACTGCGACTCTTGTGTTGCATTCCCAAGTGTCGGATGTCGCAAAGCAGTTTAACTCACAGAATCCGTGGTCGAACCATAGTGAAAAGGCTGATTAGAGAACAATAAACTAAAGTAAGATCGATAAACTTAAATGTAAAAGTATTGAAAATATGGTTGTTTTGTATACTAAAAATTAGACTAGTTGAAATCAATATTGGAAAAATGCCAAGGCATCTGAGATCCAAAGAAAACAAACCCATGATATTTGCTTGGGATTTTATTTTTATAACTGAATTGGGATTCACATGAAGAGTGTTCCCAATTCGAAGATTAAATAGTGATTTTATAAAAAATATTTTTGAAAATATTTATTTATAAAATTGGTCAATTCAAAACATGACAAAACTAGTAATTTGATTTGCAGGGAATTCCATGTGTTTGTTGTACCCGGAGTTGTTGATAAATCAAAGAATTATATAGAACAAAAACTTTACCAAATACTTGATTCAAACCAAATTATAGAATCTTATATCAATGCCCTGCAGATTCGTCAAACAAAAATCATAGATTCATTGTTGTGTCACTCGTAGCCATAGCAAAAGTATTTTGTAAACCATTAGAAAGTGCAAAACCTAAAATTTAAAAGAAAGCAAAGAAGAGAAAAGTGGATGCTCTAGTCGGGCGCTCCACTTTCTTATATTGGTGGAGTCTTTCTTGAGAGTAGAGAAAACAAAGCATTTACTGAGTGCAAATCTCCCACTTTCCAAATTTGGACTAACTTCAGACTCTGTTTTGACCACTAAAACGTTCGAAGTTGACGGTCTTCGATTCTAGAGCATCAAGAATCTCGTCAATCCAATATTGGAGTCAAAAGTTATGGCCAAAATACCACGACTGACTCAATTTGACCTTCCAGTATTCTTCCCAAAATTAATGGAGCGTGTTTCTTCTCTTGATTTTGAGCCGCACATGATTTTTGACTTGCTAAATTCTATAAAAAGTTCATTGATCTTGACCCTTGGGTTCTCTTGCATTCTTGGTCTCCAATCAATTGGTTGGTTATTTCTTCCAAAGTTTACTTAAAGAGAAAATATGCGTAATGAGTCCTTGCACATTATTTTAGCCATGAAATTGTGCACTACACAACTAGCATATTTGTGTATAAATTGGGAGGTAAATTACAAATGAATTTGCTAATGTCTACCAAAACCGTGTTAATAATGCAATTTTAAATAATTATCACAGCCCCCAACCAACATATGGATAGTCCCTAGCAATCAAAGCGAATCAAGAAATTAACCGCTGCCCCCCCCAACCCCCAACAAATGAAAGTATGAAAATCATAACTTCATAGTAAAGACTTCATTACCTTTAGCTAAACAATCGGTCAAAGTTCAACACGCGAGCAACTATTAATGACATCCCATTAGCTTCAAAACTAGAGTGTGTAAGGATTTAGCCAACACAAACGTAAGTTCAGTCGAAGAGTAAAACATGACTCAATTCTCGATCAGAAGCATACTTCAACTCAAATTCACCAGGATTACAGTCAACGAATAAAAGACTCCAAAATGGGTGTAATGCTCTCACTCATGTTGGAGCACAGTAATGTAAAGCAAGAAGAAATCATCTCGCATATATAGTCTGAAAACATCGTTAGAAGAAAGAACTATATAATCTTCTGAAAGGAATGTCAAATACTGAGAATTTGTACGACAATACATTACAGTTTAGTCACGTCAGTGGCCAAACCATACTATCCTCGGGATCAAATAGCTATTTTTTATGGGACATAACGTCAGGGGCAAGGAGGATTGAAACAATAGCGTGATGGTGAAAAGTGTCAGAGAATAATTGGGATGAAAAAACGACACCTGATTGGGGCATTTTCAAACATTCTCTTCCCCCCCTTTTTTCAGTTTGCCTGGTTTATTATTTTTTTATTTTTTGAATCATAGGCCATTTTCTTTTGATTATCACATCCTCTGCCAACGATCCCCTATTTTTTTTTACTTGTCATTTCTCGAATTGCGCCATCAATATATGTTTTTTACCCCACTAGCCCTATTCGAACATATTAATCCCATCCATTTTCAAGAAATCTTGAAGAAAGAGTTCTGAAAAAGAACGGCTAACAAAAGGCACAACGGGTTAACTAGTGGAAACACGTTACAAAGAATAGAAACTAAAGACTCTAAAAAAAAATAAAGGATGGCCTATAATCATTTTTCTAGGATTGCTGTAATTCATCAACATCCATGACCTTCCAAGGACTCAAGTGCGGCATGCAAATAATGATAACTTAGCATTTGACAAAATAAAAAAAAAACAATGAGGCTAAATAACAAGATTTATGCGCTGCCGAAATGATCGAAGTGAGGTTAAACTTAATCTGTAAGGAAGAATGAGAAAAATTCTCAAAAGGGATGAAGTCTCCAAATCTTTATTCTTCAGGATTTTGAAAATCATATTTACCCTTCAAGTGAGAATCATATTCACGTGGCTAAAGGGCATATGCAATGAAATTCAAGCTTGAAATGAATGGAACCCTTTAAATAGGAGATTGTATAATGAACTTTACAGGCTGTTTGGGAAACCATAAAACCGGTTTTACTAGAGACATCATGTGTCTGTATGAAGTGGGCCTTAGATTGGTACCTTCACATAGATCAATCTTCCGGTTTTTCTCTGCCCAATAATGAGCAAAAATCAGACTGAGTTTTAAATGTGGGGCAGTTGTTTTTCACTCACGTCTTATTTTCTCTCATCAATTTTGAGAACTTCCTTCCTTGATTCCATCTCGGCTTCCCACGGTGATCACAGTCTTTGCACATGGGATGGTTGAAAGCAGGCTTTGGATGGAGGAGTTACCAGACTTTGGATCAATTTTGAGAACTTCCTTCTATCCACATCAAGAGGCTGGATTGTGGCTTTGGCTGAAGCTTTATTGATATCTTCAATCTCTTCTTCCATTTCTCTTCTCATGTTTTGTTATTAAAAAAAATGGTAAGGCTAAAGATATTGCAAGATTGAAGGCAAGGTTTACATATGCATATACATGTTGAGGATTGGCATGTTATTAAGATTTGGAAAGGGGCAAGGAGCGGTTTGAATTTTGTTTTTAAATTGGCAGACTATACAAAACCTAAACTTCTTCTTCCTTTTTATTTTTTAATTTTTATTTTCCATTTTTGGGTTACAAATTTGATGAGTTTGTGGTATACTTTTTTGATTACTGTTTTTTGTCTAATCATTTATATGCTATTTTTGCAGTAGGTTTCATGGTTATTCACAATAATTTTTTTTTTTTATAATTCCAGGACAGTATGTTGATGCTTTGATTTTTTTTCTTCTAATTTTTTTGATTGGGAAAATTTCAAATTTATATGATATATATGTAATTCGGTCTTGATACAATTTGGCTTTTGACAAACAACTTGTGAGTTTAAGCTGGTTCAAACAAAACTATATATTCACATTACTAGAAACAAAAAAACAAATTAAAAAAAAAAAATTCTGAGGTGAAAAGATTTGCCGAAATGGTTTAAGACGTTCGATCCTCCAAATCCATGAGGAAAAACATTTTCAACAATAAATGGTCCTAGTCCATCTAGATCTCAACTTATAAGGAAACAAGTGCAATCGAGAATTATATAAAAGAATTTTCTGAGATGGTTCAAAAGATTTTCTCAAAATGTGTTTATCATGAAAAACTTCCATTTGTTCTTTGTAAGTGTTTGTAGTTTTCGTAAGCATCTCGCCTGATTTCTTCTAACTCATTCATTTGCAACTTTCTTAAGGCACCAACCTTGGCTAAACTAAAGTTAAACATCTTTGTAGGCTAGTATGCTTTGTGCTCCAATTCCAATGGTAAGTGACATGCTTTTCTATAGACAAGTCTATAAGGATACATACCAATTGGGGTTTTATAAGTATTTCGATAAGCCCAAACCGCATTGGTTTGCCTCAAAGGCCAATCCTTGTGATTCGGGTTAACCGTCTTTTAAAAATTTGTTTGATCTTCTGATTAGCAAGCTCAGTTTGTCCAGTTGTTTGCGGATCATACGGGGTCATAACTTTATTTGTTTAGCATACATTTTCATCGAAGTCACTTATTAAGGCTCGAGGTATTTTGAACCTTGACAAAACATTTTCCTTCCAAAATTTTGGAACAATTCCATAGTCTTTGTTTTTGCATGGAATAGCCTCAATTGACTTGGAAACTTAACTGACTGCAACAGGAATATAAAGTTTTCAAATGAAGGTGGAAATGGGTATCAAATACTAACCAAAACTGGGTTTAAAGGCATCATGTTGCGACGTGTAATTTCCCCTAGCTTTTGACATGTCTCACACGTTCTACAAAATTGACGAGTATCCTTAAAAAGGGTTGGCCAATAGAATCCACACTTCAAAATTTTTGATGCAGTTTTCCTGGAAGAAAAATCGCCACCACAAGCCTTAGAATGGCAAAAGGAGATAACACTTGAGTATTTCATTATCGGGGATACATCTCATAATGATTTGGTCTGTATAATTCTTAAACTAATATGGATCATCATAAAAGAAACTTTGTACCTCGACTAAGAATCTTTTCTTTTCTTGTGCATTCGAATGAGGTGGGATTTTTTTTGTGACAAGAAAATTAACAATATTAGCAAACGAAGGCAAAGTAGAAATGAAAAATAGGTTCTCATCAAGGAAAGTATGCTTGATTGGCATGAATTCTGACAAATAGTTAACTGTGTGCCTAGATAAGTGATCTGCCACCACATTTTCTACTCCCTTCTTATCCTTAATGGTGATGTTGAACTCTTAGAGTAGGAGGATCCACCTAATTAATCGAGGCTTAGCATCCTTTTTTGTGAGAAGGTACTTTAAGGCTGCATGTTAAGGGAAAATAGCAATAGGGGAACCAACTAAATAGGGACGAAACTTGTCAAGAGCAAATACTACTATAAGTAGTTCCGTTTCAGTTGTAGAATAATTTATTTGGGAACTATTCAAGGTCCTACTTGCGTGGTAGATGAAATAGGATTTCTTATCCTTACGTTACCCTAAAACAAGGCTAAGTGCATAGTCACTAGAGTCACACATTATTTCAAACGGCAACGTCCAATTAGGTGGCTGGATAATAGGGCAAGAAGTAAGCATGCCTTTTAGCTTTATAAAGGCCTATTGGCAAGCCCTATTCCAGTCAAATGGAGTGTTCTTTGATAGGTGGTTACACAATGATCTAGATATAGCACTGAAGTTTTTAATAAACCTCTTATAAAATCCAGCATATCCTAGGAATGATTTAACATCCTTGATGGTTTGTGGTGTGGGCCTATCAATTCAATTTTAGAATTGTCCACTTCTATTCCTTGGGAAGAGACAATATGCCCAAGCAGGATCCACTTTGAGACCATAAAATGGCACTTCTCCCAATTTAAGAGAAGGTTCTTCTCTTCACACCTAATCAAGACTGCTTGTAAATTAGATAAACAATCATCAAATGAGTTGCCAAAAAAGAAAAATCATCAGTAAAAACCTCAAGAAAGTGTTCTACCATGTCGCTAAAATGGCTAAGCATGCTTCTTTGAAAAGTTATTGGAGCATTGCACAACACAAATGGCATTCTTCGAAATGCAAAGGTGCCAAATCGGCATGTAAAGGTGGTTTCCCCTGGTCCTCAAGTGCAATTTCAATTTAATAATACCTTGAATATCCATCTAAGAAACAATAATATTTGGTGTACCTAGAATCATTCACCTTTGTGGATGATGACATGCAGAAGCTCAATTCGGAGGTACGAGCCTTGGACCTCATGGCTCAGAGCTGCTCTAGGCGCTCCAAGCTCCGTAGTTCAAACCTGACGAAGCCAAGGATGGAGATAGAGTCCAATAAGGAAACTAGCTACCACAAGATTGATATGAATCCCCACCTTTTCAGGGGATGATCATATAAAGAAAGAAAGCCACCACCTATAAAGAGGGGAAACCCTAGCTCAAACAGGTATGCTCATCATTCCTCACACTCAGTATAACAGTTCTTTCTTTAAGCTATTGACTTAACCATTGGAGACTTCTTCACTGGATCTCCTCCGGTGATTTTTTTACTGCTTTTGCAGTTACCTTGGCGGAAGATCTCAGTCGCTGAACACCTACCAAAAAATTGTCATCATCAATAGTCATGAAAAGCCATGGATTTAAATGGTGCTCATGGTATACGCCGTAGTGGCAATGTAATGGTATCGGGAGCTGAACTCTTAAAAGTCACTGATACTCATATCATGACTACAATTTATCACATTATAATAATTTTTATTTCTATTTTACAATTTTCTAACACTTAAAAGAATATTATTCTTATAAAAGATACTTAAGAAGATATATTTTTTTATTTGGATTTTTTAAAGTAAAAATAATAAGAATTATCATTTAATTTAAATAACATCGCAACAAGTAATATAAGTAATAACAAAAAATGATTATAAGCATGAAAATCAATTTAGTGTGATTAGCTATGGAATACAATTTCTTTAAGATTTTTGAGGCCAAGAGACCTTTTCGAGGTCGTATTGGCCCGAATGTTTTGATAACCCATTTCAATTTTTTTGGATTATATTTTTAAGTATCTCTCTTGTATATAAATCTTATTAAAATAGAAATCATAAAAATTATGCAAAAAAATTGAAAATTGAAAAAAAAAACTCAAAACAACCATAACAATCCTGTAACAGCTGTAAGAGTTGTATAACAGTTGTAACGATCAATATGTATTGGTATCAGTTGATACGTCTATGAATTTTAGTCACACCAATATATCGGTATTGGAGGGTCCAAAAATCGATACATAACGGCCGTTATATAAAAGCATGTGACCGGCTACTCTTTATAGGATTTGGTCCAAGAAAGGCAATGGAAAATGGTCATTCCTAGTGACAAAATTGAGTTTTCTATAGTCAATGCAGATGCTCCAACCCGTGGTGACACGAGTTGGAATTAATTCGTTATTTTCATTTTTGACTACTCAAGTCCAAATTTCTTGGGTACCAGTTGAGTGGGACTTACCCACTTACTATTGGCTATGGGGTAGATGATCCCCACATCTAACTACTTCAACTCCTCAATTTTACGACCTCCTTCATGGTAGGATTCAACCTGCGTTGCATTTCTCTAGATGGCTTAACATTTTCTTCCAAATAAATCTGATGGGTACTCTCCAAGGGAATAATGATGTCTACGATGGTCCACCCTCTAGCAACCTTGTGTTCTTTCAAAATTTTAAGTGACTTACCTTCTTGCAAGGAATCAAGTTTAGAAGATATTACTATTGGAAAAATCTCCATTGGTCCCAAAAAATGTATACTTAGATCCATTGGCAAGGGATTCAAGTCCAACTTATGCACTTTCTCACTTGATGGTAAAGGTTTGAGCTCTCAAGTTGGTAGCTCTTCAAACTTCGGCCTCCATTTGTTCACACCTAAATCTTGTGCATAATCGAGTAAACAATACAAATATACAATTTTAGGATCTTCATTAAACTCAAAATCATTAGAATTAACTAAGCAAGCCTCTAAAGGATTAGGAAAACATGGTACATTAAATTGATATTGTACACCATCAAGCCTAAAGTGTCTCAATTAAATCAACTTCATGAACCTCTTAATCATTCCCCGGTTGTTTGCACAAATTAAAATGTTCAACTCAATAGTGGTATTTTAAAAGGACAATTTCAATACACCATTCCTTCAATTTATCAAAGCATTGGAAGTTGCAGGGAATGGGCAACCCAAAATCATTGGAATTTGAGATTTAGCATTTAACACAGGATGCATATCCAAAACAATGAAATCAACAGGAAAGTAAAATTTATCGACTTGGACTAACACATCCTCAACTACTTCCCTTGGAGTTTTCATAGAACGGCCTGCAAGTTGAAGAGTGTTGTGGTTGGTTTTAGCTCACCTAGACCCAACTGTTCATGTACTGAATAAGGCAACAGATTCACACTGGCCCCAAGATTGAGCAAAGCTTTCTCTTTTCTAAAACTCCAATAACACATGGAATAGGGGGCTAGCCTAGATCATCGTACTTAGGTGGATTGTTGTTTTGGATTATGGAGCTCATTTGTTCAGTAAAAAATGCTTTCTTTTATATTTTCAGCTTATGCTTAGCCGTACATAAATCTTTCAGAAACTTGGCATAAAATTTCAATAAGGGGATGTTAACTTTCACTTGCTTGAAAATTTCAAAAATTTTTGAATTATGGTTCAATCTTTGAGGTGGTTGCAATCTTTTGAGGAAAGGGAGCAGGAATAGGACATTTCACCACCTCAATGAACTTAGGCTTTTCAAGTCTATCTCTAATTTTTGATTTAGAAAATTCCTCAGGCTCTTGGCTTTCGGTTGGAATGGTTTTATCAGTAACTCTTTCCTATGAGGAGTAGGGACATACTTAAAATGCTAAGGTTGTGTGTCAGACAAA
This sequence comes from Nyssa sinensis, assembly GCA_008638375.1. Taxonomy (NCBI): domain Eukaryota; kingdom Viridiplantae; phylum Streptophyta; class Magnoliopsida; order Cornales; family Nyssaceae; genus Nyssa; species Nyssa sinensis. The sequence continues at coordinate 18,369,799 of CM018031.1, forward strand.
GTATACTCTCACCAAATTGACCTTGTGGGTTAGGTTGTGGTTGAGCTGGAAACTTGCCTTTTTCTTGTATGCTCATTGAAGAGGTCAACTTAGTAAGAGTGTTTTGGACATCACCAATGGCTTGGGATGTTTGACTGTTTATGGTGGCTTGAATGAAGTGTTGCAAGGTAACTTTAAGACTCTTTGGTGGGAGATTATAAGTAACAAAACTAGATGGACCTTGAGGAGGTGGTGCCACTACATTATTATTCCTCCAACTTGCAAAAGATTGCCGGGAAAAAAAAAAAAAAAAAAAAACTCCACGAAAGCAGTCAATGCTGTTCTTATGTCGAAATCCCTGGCAACAGCTCCTAAGTGTTGCAATCCCAAGTGCATGATGTAATTTTAAGTTTCTATAGAAGGAATGTCCTTCCCATCCGCTAACTTTCTATAGAACGAGTATATCGAAAAATTTCCATCTCCACTCCACTCCCCTTCCATTTGATCTCACCCAACCTCCCCTCCCTCAAATCAACCTTGGACAGAGAAGTCGTCAATTCATCTACCCTTTACACGATCACTCATTGTTGAGTGATCAAATTAGACTAGACATTAGAGTTGACAAGAAATGGAAAAAAAAAAAACTAATAAACAGAGACTTTGATATAAATATTACATTTTTATAAGGATGGATTGAGAAGAAACTGAGGAGCGAGAATATGCTTGTTATGCTCAACCGGGAATTCTTTTTAAAATTTGCATCAAACTGGAATTCTGATTTAATTCAACATGCTTGTGTTGAATATAAGTTATTTGGCTAAATGGGTTCCTATAGAATGTTGATTTCTTTCACCTGTTTTAATTATTATTTTATTTTCATCTGGGTGGTCCCTTATTTTTCTTTTTATTTTTCATGCAGATATATGCATTAGATCTCCACGTGTTTTATACCGTTATATCAGCTGTGTATGGTTTTTTGCTTGGAGCGAGAGATCGACTTGGGGAGGTAAGTCATTTTCATCAGAATCTGTAAATTTATGAGTACTAACTAGAGTTCCTAGGTCACCTATTTTCTGTACTATTATATCATTTGGTTCAAGCTGATTATGTTTTATTTTAGTTTAACATGTGAAGTTCCTTTTTCCCCATGCTCTTGTTTCTTGGAGCTTTTTCTTGGTGTTTTTCGTACGAGGAAAGGGCTTTAAAGTTTCCATGTTTATGCTGCATTTTTCAGTGTTGCACTGCTTCAATTATTCACTTTTCTTCTATGATATTCAGATTAGATCTTTGGGAGCTGTCCACACACTCTTTGAGAAGTTTCCTGAGGCTTTTATGGATACTCTTCATGTTCCTCTTCCCAACAGGTGCATTTTTTGCTGTATTACTCCCCCCCCCCCCCCCCCCACCCACCCACTGTGTGTGTGTGTATATATATATGTATGTATATAGTTGTTTTCTTCCATTCCAACCTTTTTCTGAGGGTCAATGCGACATTTTTTTTTTAATTTTATATCTGATTTGAAGTTCATTCTTGCAGGAGTTCTGTTCAATCATCTGGTCAGGTGAGTTTACTATTGTGGTTCCTATCGGAGTTCACCAAATTTTTATTACAAAACAGTTATTTGATATCTTTGAATTTCCATGCACTCAAAATGTGGCTGATAGGAAGCCAAAATTTGCAGTGCCAATTATGCCTTTTGTTTAATTTTTATGCTTGACCATGTTTGCTGAGTGTGTTTACTTCAGATCACCATGTAATTTATGAATTTGCTTGCTTGTAATTGTTTTACATTTCTAATGCAATATAGTTGTTATTGAGATCTGCTTCTGCCTCTCTTGGCTAATTGTTGGCAATTGGCATTACCCTTCAAGTTAAAGTATGTCTTTTGGCTTTCTAACCATGGGCACTGTTGGATGATAGACTTTGATGTTGTTAACACAGTTGTCTTGACTGACAGAATTTTATGTGCTAGTGTCTGTTGTTTAGTCAGTCTATTCTATTAACTGCATTAACTTTGTATCAGGGATTTACTGTGTGACTATATGCTACCTTGTGGATTTTTCAATTTGACGATGGTCTGCTTTGTTGTACTCCTGACAAGCAATGGCAGAGTCAAAGCTGCACCTTTGTGCAGCGTGTTTTGTAGAGCTAGATTCATTTGGAGTTTGCCTTGTGTTATACACACACACACACACACATTATTTTAATATTTTCTGTGGTTTGGGCAATTTTTTTTACCCCTTTTTTTAGGGGGAGGATGTTGTTTGGCAACTTTATTTGTCATGTTTATTTTTTTATTATTATTATTATTATTATTATTATCAATTTTTAACTTTTTAATATATTTATTAATGTTTCTTCCGTGGAACATGTTTCTTCTGTTTTTTTCTGTATACAGTTTTGTATTATCTAATTTGTACTGGACTTTCAAGCAATGTGCTTTCCCCCTTTCCTCGGTGCTCGTTGTTGGTATAGCTTCTAAATTAAGAATAGAAATTCAGCTGGCTTAGAACTTTGCATTGAGGGTTATGCCTCTCCTTGCTGATTGGTAAAGAACATGGGCTTGCCTCTTTTTTTTTTTTAACCTTATGTGACATGAAACTAGAATTTTATACAAGAGTTGGGGGGGGGGGGGGGGGGGGAGTACAAAGTAGAGAAGATTGTGAAATACTTGAACACATATACAACAGGAACAAAGACCAAACCAAATAAATAAAAGGACTCTTGAAGCCACCTAAAATTGCTAGGGTTCCAAGAACTCTTAATATGCATTGAAATGACCTTTAAATGATACGAGTGGAAGGGGGTCTCTTAGCCAACATGTCTGCCTCCTAATTGGCCCAGCATTGGGATGCACATAATATCCCCTTGGAGAATAAACAATTGAATCCAAGATCATTCTTAAGATAATGGCTTGAAAACAGGGATATGGACTTCCTTTTTTAATGCACCCACCAACATAACTAGAATCACCCTCAATCAAACAAATGTTAGAACTCCTAATCCTTTCTCAGGTCTTCCGAAAAGGCTAAAATTTCTGCTTTTTTATGCATAAGCGTTTCCTGCTGGCTTGGAGAAACCTTACTTCCATCCACATCACTAGAAGTACCTCCAATTCCTAAGTGGCCCTGGTGTCCAAGCAAAAAACTATTGAAGTTTGATTACTACCTCTGGAGGTCAATTCCAAGCATTTGAGGGCACCATTTTATTTGGCTGAGAGGAAGATATTACAATTGAATCTCTCATGATTATATTTTGGAACAACCATTTAAAATTCTTTTATGACAGGGGCTCTTAGAAAAATCAAATTTGCACCCTTTCCCAAAGCTCATTTTTCTGAAAGCCCCTAACCCTAAAAGATTCTAGAATTTCTTTCAATTGAATTTGCCAGATCACGGGCAAGAAAGCTGTTGCCTTGGTCTTTCATCTTGTTTGATTAGACATGTTGAATTATGAGAAACTTACATAGCTGTCTAATTGAAGGTTCTGGAGAAGGTTAAGGCTGATGCTGCACGATTTTCCCCATTTTGGAATGAGATTATACATAATCTGCGGGAAGAGGATTATATTACTAATTTGTGAGTGTTACCAGTTTTATTCTTTTGTTTTGGCTTTTGTGTTGAATTTTTTAATTCTTTTGTCTAATTTTCATGCAACTTCTTTTTGCCCCCTACTTTATTGTTCTAATCTTTTCATGCTTGCAGGGAAATGGAGTTGCTTGTAATGCCTAAAAATACCGGGAATCTTCCCTTGGTTCAGTGGCCCCTTTTCCTTCTAGCCAGCAAGGTAACCCAGCTTCTGTAATCATCAAGTTACACATTTTTCATGATTTTTTTTTTAAATTTTGTTGTGTTTTTCAATCATAGTTCTGTTTTTTTTTTAAAAAAAATCATTTTAACCTTAAACAAACTTCTTTTTTCCTATTCTAATTTTTTATCATAATTTACATAGATATTTCTGGCTAAAGATATAGCAGTAGAGAGTACTCAGAGTAGAGACTCACAAGAAGTTCTGTGGGATAGGATCTCAAAGGATGACTACATGAAATATGCAGTTGAAGAGTGCTATTACATTCTCAAACTTATTCTCACAGCCATATTGGATGATGATGGAAGGATGTGGTAAGTTTATGTTAAATACTTGGAATGCTTACTGAAGTGTAGGCTTTTAATCAAGATGTGCTTTATGGAATAGAATCAGCAATTAAAAACATGCTGCTGTAGGCTTATGTTATGATTTTGTCTTATTACGTCAGGGTTGAAAGGGTATATCGAGACATCCATTCAAGTGTAGAGAGACAGAGTATTCACGTGGACTTTCGACTGAATATGCTGGCCACTTGTGATTTCAAGAGTTACAGCACTTATGGGAATACTGGTTCGTATTAATTGGTTATAATCTTCATATCCATAGCGGGCTCATGAGGTCAACCTATTATCTTTAGATTTTACTGTTTATGTGAACAATTATCTTCAACATTAGAAGTCATCTGTTGTCAGTTAAGTCTGTGTTTTGAGGAGTTGATGGTACAGCATCTTCAGGTTGGCAGCAGTCTATACATAATTGCTAAACTGATTGCATGTCATGATTCATGCTGTAGCTTTGAATTGTCTCATATTATCTGGAGCTTTTGTCTATATAGTCAAACATGGGGCTGCAATTAAATCGGCTGAGGTTAGTATTGGAAGAATGGGCTTGCCTCGGCTTGATTTTTAGCTATGTTCAGACTTGTATTGGTGGGCTCTGTACATTAGGCTGCAAATGAGCCTGAGTATCAACATGATTAGGTTCAGCTTTTGCTGAAATGAGGTTTGTCAAGACTTGGATTGAGTTGGAGATGAGCTGGAAAATTTTAGCTTGCTGCTTGTGGGTATGCTAGCCTTTTAGGCTTGACTTGATAACATGTGAAGTGGAGTTTAGGGGTTTCATGACCAAACCAACCACTTGTCAGAAAGCAATTGGCTTACAGTTCAAAATTCAATACTAACATGGGTGAAATAAAAAGCAGTGAGAACCCATGCAACAAATCAACAGGAGAGAGAGAGAGAGAGATGATGTGAAGAGTTGGTTAGACATCATGTTTATTATTCTCTCTCTCTCTCTCTCTCTCTATATATATATATATATATCTCATTTTTAAAGATTTTTATGTATCATAGTACATCTGTTGACAATTCAAACAAACACAATATTAAGAAATAACCACGAAAACACGGATATGTATGCCATTAATGCCTGTTTCCAAGCTCAACTAAATGGTTAGTGGGCATGTTTGCACTTGATAATTGGGCTCAATTCATCTAATTACTACAGGGATGAACCCAATAATATGGACCATAAAAGAAAATACCCATTAACGCGATCACAAGAATACCATTTACAGTACCTATTAGCCAAAGAGGAATCCTTCCAGTAGTATCGGCCATATACCCCACTTCTGTCCACATTTCATCAAGCGGTCATGTTGGAGATGTAAACAGTCGGGGATAATTATGAGATGAGATCCTTCCGAATGGGCTAAGAGAATTTCTAGAAGTCTTATTCTCTTTCCTTTTCTTAATTGAAGAAATAATTAGAAAATAAAACAGCAAGTACAAAAATGAGTAATAACCCCCTGTAGAGACTTGTATGATTCGATTCAACATTTTGTTTGTTCGGGCTGGGTTAGGCTGACCCTTTGGCTCGGTTTGTGTTCAAATCAACCCCAACTGGACTCCCACCAAATTTCTGGTTTAGCTTAGTCGGGTTGAACCCAAAAAATCAAGTGCTGGTCCAGCAGTAAGCTATGATCGGGTCGGGCTTGGGTGGCCCGGTATATTTTCTTTTTCTATTATTATTTATAGTTTGTATATTTTTCACAAATAGGGTACTTATTTATAGAAATTGATTAAAATATTGGATTACACAAAGGAAAATGGTCATTGAGATTTGTGAAATTGGATGATGAAATTTGAAAAGTACAATTATTACTCATTTGGAAATTGTCACAATACATCAATGTGTCAATTATAGAAGTATGATCAACTGGAAAATAAAATTAATTTGCATTTCTTTACTCCAAAAAACTGTACTCAAGAAATCAAAGATTACAATTTGTATAATTGTATTTACATAGTTAGTTTATTCTTTGTTGTCAATTAGCGTCTACTACTTGTTTTATTGTCATCATCTCCATCACTGCTACTAGTCTTTCTTTTTCTTCAGTATCTCGTGTCTTAGATTCTGTATATTTTCAATCTTTATAGAAACTGAGTGCCTCTACCATCTTGGGTGTAAGTTTGCTCTAGTGGTTGGTCACCACACGCCCACTAATGCAACTATTGAAACAATTATAGTAATAAATCTTGAATCATGGTGGTAAGTACAGGGAATTTGTGTTCCCTATGCTTTCTAGCTACCCAAAATATCAAAAAGCATTTCAATGTCATCTTCAACCAAAGGTTGATCAAGATGACAATAGACTTTTGAAGAGGAACCACCAAGGTTGTTAAATGCATATTTTCTAACTTCAATTAATTCTCAAGGCCATGGTTGTTAGTATCCTACGACACACGATACAAATTGTACGATACGATTCTCATGGTTGTTACTTGTATCGGTTTTGTACCGTATTGCAAATTACATGATACATATTTTACAATATGTTTCGATACATGTGATCCGTGCGATATGCACAATCAATCTAGAAGACATCGTTTTAACCTCTCTCTTTTTTGTTTTGTTTTTTTGGTTATATAAATGTAAATGATGTTTTTGTTTTGTTTAGTTTTATAATGCCTCTTTTGTAAGGTCTTAGATATCTTTCCTCCAATAAGAAAAAAAGGAAACAAGTACTTTTAAAAGATGAGGATGAGGAGTTTTTTTTTTGATAGATAAATCACACACACAAACTCACTTTGCCCTTTAAAGGGACTTGAACCCTCAACCTCCCATATGGGGAGGTGGAGGAGGTGCCAATCAAGCTAGAGCTTGTTGGTGAGGATGGGGATGAGGAGTGAGGATATACAAGAAGTTGAGGAAGAAAAAGGAATTGAATAATTGTTATCTTATGATGATGATGATATTGATGCTATTAAAATTGAAGATTTAGATGAAAACTGGATGGATTATACGGATGGTTTGTTTTGGATTTTTTTCTAAAGATTATCAAATTTTGTTTTGGAACTTCTATTGCATGGAATTTAAGTGATTTTTTTTCGTAAATGAATTGAAATTGTATTTATATCATTTTTAACACTAGATATATATATATATATATATTATTTGTAAATATATTTTAAAGAAATCGAGTGTAATTGGCATTGTTGCCAGTAATTTTGTCATTAAGGAATGGGTGAAACAACGAGACGTTTCGTTTAGTGGGGAGGCAAGTCCTTTGAGGTTGAAGCTTTTGGCGATCAGAATTGCTAGCCATTCTAGACATAGTTGTTAGTATCTTAGAATACGCGAAACGAATCTTACGCTGCATTTCGATATGGATGTAAAACGATATGTGTCGTATAATTGTATTTTTTTACACTGTATCTTACGATATGAGATGCGTATCTTACGATGCGTTTCGATACACACGATAAATACGATACGCACAATCATGCTAAACGATATTGTTTTGATCTCTTTTTTGTTGTTTTGTTCTATACATAGCATCGTTTTTTGTTTTGTTTAGTTTTATATTTCCTCTTTGTAATGTCTACAAATCTTTTCTCAAATGAGAGTGAAAGAAAGTAATTATTTTGAGAAGATGAGGGTGAGGGTGAGGGTGAGAATGAAGAGTGAGCACGTACAAGAAGTTGAAGAAAAAGGAGATGAAAAATTGTTGGCATCTCATGATGATGACGATGACATTGATGTTATTGAAATTGGATATTGAGATGAAAATGAGATGGATTATAAAAATGAATATTTTTTTTTATTTTGTTTATAAATTTTGATATTGATGAATTATGTTGAAAACGATATGTCTTCCGATACACGTTTCAACAACTATGATTCTAGATAACTAAGAGAGGGAGATGAGTGGTTTGTCGACAGAGTTGAACCAGATGGACTCTCGTGGTGGAGATAGATGAGAAGAATGGAAAAGCTCAAAAATATGCTTCCATGGCTAGACAAGGGTGGAGGCTAGAGATATTGAGCCAGTCCCTTTTTTTCAAGTATGGGTTTGGTCCCCTCGGGCGACAATTAGTATTCATATACCAATAAAAAAAGAAATTGAGTGTTATCTTACGATACACGATAAACTCTTTTGGAAAAACAATATGCGTTACGATACACGTTTTAACAACTATGCTCCTGGGTACTTGTGCAGATGTTTTATCCGTATTTATTTTATTCTTATATTTTTTAATATTTCCTTTAATGTGCAAGTAATTTTTATAAAGACAGTAATTTTATACTTCCAGCATTAAATTGCCTCCCCCTACCACCCTCCAAGCACCATGGCAGGCTAAAACCCATTCCGAACAACCACAGTCCAGAAGTTCAGTCTATCTACATACGTGGCACGACCATATACTCACTTTCAATCACTTTGAACCAGCAGGAAACTGAGAAAGTCGGGATTTTCCATATTGGTTTGATAAGATCATTTTAGTAGTTTCCAAGTAGGAGACTATTACAGGGTCTTGATAAGATTCTAAGTATATGAGATCTGAAGGATTCTGTCTTTACAGGGATGCCGACTTGACCATTGGGTAACTTTCCTCAGATCTGGAGGCAAATGACCTTGGGGCTTACTGGGCCAAAAGGTAAAGATCTGGTTGGATCGCATTTTGGAATAACGATGGTCTGCACTGCTGATGTAAGTCTTTTGCAAATAGCACAGTTGCGGTGCTTGAAGATGTATCGTTCCTTCTAAAAATCGCAGCCTTTATGTTAAGTTGGACTTCAGTAGCTAACTTCATTTGTCTGTCAGCCTCTTTCGTTGAGAGTGCCCTTGGTATTTTACCATATTAACTTTATTGTCCCATGTCCCAATCTCAATAATGTAATCGGTTTAGGTCATAATATCCACTCCCCCCAATCTCTGATTTGAACCATGCTATCAGATCAGAGATGACCATACTTATGTGTTAGAATCCACCGTTCGTAATGGCAATTTAAAAGAGTTCATGTCCTTCGTGGAGACCTAAGACGCACGGATACGGACACGAGATACAGATATGACACGACATGGACACGTAGATACGTTATTTCTCAAAAAAATAGGACACGAACACGTTAGAGACATGTTGAATATATATAATTTTTTATATTTTTTATATTACAATATAATAAAAACCTAATGTTATTTTAATTAAAATTAGCATAAAACACACAAATTTAAAAAATATTATTAAGATATATTAAAATAACAAAGCCATTAAACAAAAATTAAAGAACTTCTTCATTTAATCATCAACATCCATGATTCAAGTGTCCGGACACGTGTCCAGGAAGTGTTCGTATCCGACACGGACACGTGGGCCAAAATGGAGTGTCCGTGCTTCATAGGTGGAGACACTCCCCCCATTAATCATGAGTGATTAGCACACTCATTAATACTTAATAGCGTTGTTTTTATATAATTTATGTTTATATTTGTACATTCACACACTTATCTTTATTTTGTATTTTCTGTAAATTTTCATAAATTCTATTGTTATTGAGCTGCTTGATAATTTGTGGTGTGGACCGGGCCAGGCCAATTGCGTTAGTACATTCCTGTTATTTGGTTCTGGTGGAATCTAACTTGATTATAGTTTCTTTTTTCTTTTTTGATTTTGGTGATTAACTTAACAATGGTTCCATTTTCAGCAGAAATGCCTGATTTTGGGACAACTGAATAATCTCAGAGCAGAGGGGGCTCTACCAAACTGTTCAAATTTTAAAAATAAGCCATCTTCCTAACCTGTTTTGGTGTTCTGAGTTTCCCTAATAGTTCGTCATAACTGATACTTTAATTCTTTTCTTCTTAAAAAAAGGTTAATAATTATTAGCTGATACAATTATTATTCATACCCTCTGAAAAGAAGTTGGTTGCACAGCTAATTATTATATTGTGGAGATGATTAATCTCTTAATTATTAGTTATCGGAGGGTTGCCACTACGTGATTGAATAAAAGAGAACGGTTTGACACGAAGCTGCCTTTTTTAATGCTAGGAGTGCAGTGTGTGTTGCAGGCAGAGTTATCAGAACTGGCCCAGCTTGTTGAACCGGTGATCCAGCCCCTAAACCGGGCCAGTTTTGTAATTCAACTGGTTAAGGAAGTAACCCGTTTGCACCGGGTGACCCAGCCGATTGGACCGGCGAACCGGTGTCCTAGGCGGGTTTAGAAGAACCGGTATAATTATTTATCATATATAAAATGTAACTTTGTGGTTGCCAAGAGTTGAACTCCGTATAATGAATTAATAAGTAAGCACTACAAACCACTAAGCCACATGTTTCTTTGTGAAATAATTTAAACATTTAATAAATACAAAATGTACTTGTCGCATCACGTGTAATTCATTTGTAATATTTTTTTCCCTTTTGGTTCAAAATACTTTAGTATTGAAGACAAAAAGAGAAAAATAAATTTCAATAACGTAAAATTTCAAAACATTAAAAATTATAAATAATGAAGTATGCAAATACACAAATAGTAAATAACAAAAAAAGAGTATTAACTATTAAATATGTATATATTGATACAAATAAAATAAAATATTCTTATACATGCTCAAGATTTTCATAATTATTAAAAAATCTTGCAATAATTAAATTATATTTCTTTTTTATATCAATAATAATGACATTAATCTAAAACATAAAAAATAATAAAGTATGTAAATATACATATAGTAAATTACAAAAGTAGTGTATTAACTATTAAATATGTATAAAATGTATATATTGATACAAATAAAATAAAATATTCTTATGCATGCTCAAGATTTTCATTATTATAAAAAATTTTGCAATAATTAAATTATATTAATTTTTTATATCAATAATAATGACATTAATGTAATATCATTATTATTTTTAAATCTTAACATGTTTTCCAAAGTTACGTAACTATTTATTTTTAAAATAATATATTTTTTTTATTATTACCATTCAACCAATTAACCCAACGGTTGAAGCAGTGTCCCATCCACCCGATCACCACACCAAGTTGATGCCCTATCCGGTTCTGATAACTATGGTTGCAGGAGCTATCTATTCAATCAGGGAGATGGCAAGCAGAACACACCCAAACTCCTAGGCGATGATGTTTCCAAGCTACCACATTCATGCAGGCCGGTGAATGGATTTCTATCCGCAATATTTACCCAATCCAATTTTTGGAACATAGAGCTGATGAAGAAAGTTGAAGTGGTGTAGTGAGACACTTGGATACTTTTGAGTTTGCCTCAACCTTTTAGGAAATATGTTGGAATGTTAAGGGAAAGAAAACTAAGTAAAGATTGAAAAGTAGCATTGAACAACTGAACTGGGGAGAGTTCAGAGGAGAACAGAAAAATAAGATAGCTCAATAGTGCAGACTTTGTATGGTTTTTGGGTAAGGTTATTAATTTGGCTAATTGGTCACTGGTCGTTGAGATTAATTTATTGTTCAGGTTTCTTTGCAATGATATCAACTTTTGATTATTGGTGAAATGATTATGGCTTTCTGAATTTTTTTAATCTTACGTATTATACATTATAGATATTTCTTGCTCAACTTATCAAAAGGAGATACTTCTTGGTTATTTTTAAAGGGAAGCAAAGGAAGTTTTTGTTGAACTAATTTTCTAATGTTGTGCTCACAATGTTATCTGTACAGAAAGAGGGGCCAAAACCGGGACTGGAAAATGGTGCAGTTAAAGCTATTCAGGATCTCTATGATGTTCTGCGCCATGATGTCTATTTCACCAACATGCGGTCTGTCAAAATGGCTTGTATATGCTACTGCTTATTAGTTGCAACACAATTCTTCTGCATTCTCTCTTTATATAACTGTCCATGTATGTCATACTTCCAGAGAAAATTATGACGAATGGAACACATTATCGAAAGCAAGGGCTGAAGGTCATCTGTTTTCAAAGTTAAAGTGGCCAGAAGATGCTGAATTGGTATGTTTGGCAAGCACACGCGCACACATGCGTTAGTTTTCATCAATTTGACTTCCCTGCAGAGAACATTTTCATTCCATATGAGATATATTAATTGTGAAAGATATGCAGAGAACGCAAGTCAAGAGATTGTTTGCACTTTTAACCATCAAAGATTCAGCTGCAAATATTCCCAAGAATCTTGAGGCCAGACGTAGGCTGGAATTCTTCACAAATTCCCTTCTCATGAAGATGCCTGTTACTAGGCCAGTTCGTGAGATGTTGTCCTTTAGGTAACTTGAGTTTGATGCACCTTTTGGCTACTAGTTATAGTTTTTCATTTGATAGCACCCACTTTTGGTGCTATCTAATGAAACTTATAAAAAAATATCAATAAATTGTTTTCCTTGTTTATCTGTGTATGTGCAGTGTGTTTACTCCATATTATTCCGAGATTGTGCTTTATAGTATCAATGAACTTCAAATGAAGAATGAAGATGGGATATCCATTTTGTTTTACCTCCAAAAAATATATCCAGGTATTCCCTATTATATACGGCTAGGTAGCAAGGTAAAAGTGCTTGTTTTGTTTGGGGCTTTACAAACTGAATTGCTCTAAAATGGTTGCTAGTATTGATTGTAAGAAGCATTATTATATTATTGCCCTTGGATTCATTTCATTTTAGCAGGAGTGTGTTTTTTTCACTCTAAACAGCATGCCGAGGAAATCATCTTCGAGTATTTTGTGTAAATTTGCAAAATGGGTGCAATAAAAAATTTCAATTGGATTGAGCTTAAATTTGTGAATAGACAAGTGCAAACTAATTTCTCCTTTAAATTTGGGATACAGATTGGTCGTAGTTTGTCTCATCACAATCTTCATCTCCCTATTGGAAGTGGTCTCCATTCCCCCTAGATTGAAAAGAGGGGGAAAAAAGGAAAAGAAAAGAAAAAGATGTTAACAATGACCATCACTAAGCCATATTTGTGGCTTAATTGCAAAAATATTCAACTCAATACAACTCATTGTCCCTTCTATTTAGGATTGGATACGTGAAGCATGTTTTGCCAATCCTGATATGTCTAGGTGCATGTATATTTGTGGTTACTGCTTTACATTCAATCTGAACCAAGGCAGTTATATTTTTTGATTTGTAAAGATGATATATTAGACATTATATATATATATATATATAAAAGCCGCCCAAAGGGGACAAACCCGATACAAAGAAGCACCAAGAAGGTCCACCCAACACAAAAATATATACAACACTAAGTATCAACACACATAGAGTGCAACAAAATAAAATAAAGTTATCTATAGACGCGGTTGAACACCCTGACAACCAAAAAAAGAGGGTGCTCAACACTTTTTCTTTCATTGTCCATAACGGGGATTCAATCACCTCAAATACTCTGGAATTCCTTTCCCTCCAAAGGTTCCACCAAATGCAAATAGGAGCCATTTGCCATGCTTTCCTTGACCTCCTACTAGGAGCCCCCTCTCTACAGGCACCAAGGTAGTTATATTTGGAACAAACATAATTTGACATTGTCAATGATTTGTAGTTGATATTCAATCTCGGGTAGGTTTGGTGACGAATGAATCTCAATTATAGTTCAAAGTTGCAGTACCAATCACTAACTTGGAACGTCCCGAGATGACTAAGTTGTAGTATCACAAATCGATATTAAACAATATGCAATAATTAACTTGACATAAGCATCAAAAGTTTTTTAAAATAATTTTGTGAAAAGCCTAGGAAAAATAAGAAATGCTAAATGGATCGATCAAATAGACAAAATGGACATATGGAAAATATAACGTGGTCTAACTGACTATACAACTGAACTACCTACTACAATATTACATAATAGTTCTATTAAAAAATGCTAGAAGGATGTGATTGTTAGTTTAATATTCTTCACTATTTTTTTAAAAATAAAAATTCAATAGATTTTGCATTTTTTGAAAATTCAAAATCTACCCATAGGAGTTGATTCCTAATTTTCATTTCATAAATCTAAAAGATTTATTGAACTTTAAGTATCCGTTTAGTGACAAAGCTGTCTTCAGTTTTTGTTTTTACTTTTCTAAAATCAGGAAGAAAAACAGGTTTGATTTCTTATTTCTATTTTTGATTTTTTCAGAAAACGTTTACAAATTTTGACTAGAAACTGGAAACCAAAAAAGTTGTTTCCAAAATTTTTAAAAAGGTAAACAAGAAACACGCGGATACTAGGTTTAATGAGATTACGACTTCGACTCCCATTAGCTACAAATCCCAACATCGCTACCACTTTTTATAACCACACAAAATCTCAATTTCTAACGCTTCTGTCTCAGCCCTAATTATCTGCCAACGAGGCACCGTTAATATCCTTTTATTTGTCTCTTTTGATCTTCTTCTCCTTCACTCTTCAACTTTGCTTTCTCGCCAGAGCGGGATACATAGTTTGGTTGATAATCAATTTGACCATAGATGGTATTCCAGATAAAAAAACTTAAGGCTGATTATATATTACTCAACTGATTGGTTACATAGAATGCACCTTAGCAAGCAAGAGCCATTACCATAATGAAGCCAAAAACGGATCGTGGGAGCTTTGCTGCAAAGTCGATGGGCTACAGCAGAAGAATGGAATGTTTTGATTTGGAACCTGATACTGTGGAGAGACACCTATTTTATAATTCTTGATGGATTATGTATTAAAAGTATAATAAGTAGAAGGATGGATGAGAAAAGCATTTGTGGAAACCACTGATTACTAGCAGCCTCTTGACCAAGATTTTAATCTCAATAAAATTTTTTTTGGGTCAACATTCGTAAATGCTTATATGGATTATTAATTGGATTATTAATGAGATATTTTGGTATCCGACGCAATTAATTTCCACGAAATCACCATTAAGCTTGAGTTTTCCTCCAGCACGCTGTATTTGGTTTTCTTGAAAAGAAATACTCTTTATTTGAAATAACATGATTGTTGTTGTCATCATTATTTTTATGTTTGTTTTAGATTTCATGATGTAAGCTTAAAGTGAGAAGACATGTAATGATTCTATATCTTTGGCAATTTCCAGAACGCATAGTAATAATCATCCTTAAGTTTCTTAAGGAACTAGCTACAGTGGGAGTGCGATTTCAGATTTTATTATTATGTTGTTATTTGCCCTATTCTTTTAACTTTTGTCTGCAGCCATAGAGGGGGTTAATGAAATTAAACTTTGTCACAAAATATACGTGGTGTGCTGTCGCAAGCAACCAAACAATAAAACCTAAACTCCTAAAAATAATGTAGAGTGCGAGTAAAGATCGTTCCCACAGAGAGTAATCTAGCCTAGTTTTATGCTACGTGAACAAAGATGGGGGAGGGGGGGTTTGAGTATAACGAAAACAGTTTTAAGGAAACAACTAAGGAACAATTCAAATTAAAATATCGAAATCAATCAAAAGAACAAACATTGGTCTAAGTCAACATCCATCATTGGAATTTTACAACTGATCATCGATGCAAGTATATATCAATTCACACTTTGAATATTCACCGTTGGAACTATTTTACTGTCTCTCTTTAGTCGCAGTTAATTAGAAAACAAGCGATCTAATTAACCCTAACTACTAAACAACCCAAGACAAGCGCTAAAGGTTTAATCTAGTAACAACCGATCGATGGAGCTAAACAACACAAGCACAAGCGGTTGTATTTAATTTAGTCGAGCGTTCTTCCTAAGATCTAATAATTTCTGACGCAGCAAATTATTAAATCTTAGTTGCTTCACAAATTAGAAGGATCAAACAATTACGGATTTGATATCTAACCTAGCAGTAGAGTACAACGAATAATAAACTAGTACGCCTCCTAGTAATTAAACGAGACAATCATGAAAATAAGTACAGAAGAACATCCGATACTCAAAGCATAAATTGAACAATAAAAACAAACTAGATCTCATAATTTTATTGATTCTGAGGCTTCCGTTTCTTTCGACCAATTATAAAAGTTTAGCCATGCAGGGCTATGATGAAAACTCCAAGGAGAAGTTAGAGAAGAGGCGAGAGAGAGAGAGAGAGAGAGAGAGAGAGAGAGAGAGAGAGAGAGAGATGTGCATGTGGGCTGATCCTCTTTCATTTACACGTTAATTCCTCACTCTTTGAAGCCTACTAGAACTGCTAAAGATATTTTAACTATTATCCTAAAATAAAAATATCCAAATCTAACTATAAAAGGGAAAATATTAAAAATAAAATAAATTCCTAATATAACTAGGAAAGTGGTGTTTTTCAGCTGAAATTTTCGTGCACCAGATCTGGAATTCTGAAAATAAATCACGTCGGGCCCGCGTATTAGAATTTCATGGGCCCGGGACGTTCCAAAACGTCTGCAGTGCAGGTGCAGCAACTTCAAGCCGATTTCGACCTTGATGCAGCCAGTATCTCTCAAAACTCAAAACATGAAAGTTGTAGAGCTGTTTCTTGGAGTTCCATAGCATCTTGAATCATCTCAATCGGAGCTCGGATGAGAGAGTTATGCCCAGATTATGAAACGATGTTGAAACTGTCCAAAATCGTCCAATTGCTTCATTTTGCACTTAGCACCTCCATTTGCATCCTGAATCAAAACATAAGAATAATGAGTACATTTAGGCACCAAATAAGTATAAAAGACTAAACATTAAGGGAGAAAAATATGACATTTTGCATTCTCATCAATACGTAATCCTTTTTTGTTAAATGAAAATAAATTTTATTCTTTTTGATAAGTATATTCTCGGGTAATTTCTTTTTGATAATTTTATCAATTGATAATTTATAGTGAAGCTTGAGAATTATTTTCAAGTTCTTTTTTAGGAAAACCATTATTTCATTCAAGACTCCATTTTTATCAATTGATAATTTATAGAGAAGCCTGGGAACTATTGTCAAGTTTCTTCATATAGTTTTGAGAATATAGAGCAATTTCCTTTTATCTCCCTTGAGGTTTATTGATATTCCAATCGGACCCGGCTTGTTTCAAAAATCACCACTTACTTCACCCGCCGTTAGCTGGCGTTAATGATAATAGACAGTCAAAGGATAGAACTGTAATTGGGCTTGATAAAAGTAATAGAAAATTTTTCTAATGATAAATGTCAGCACCCTTTTCCTTGACTATCTTTTCACTCAATAACTGTCTCCTTCCCCTCCAAACGAGCACCCACCAACCCCATAATCATCACCATCTTTCTTCTAAACAGTAGACACCTTCCAAAACCTAATCTCATTTCACTCCATTCCTCCATTAGACACCTTGGCCCTTTTCTCTCTCATTTAACTCCCTGTATGTGTGTTTTTGTGTGTCGATTTGGGTCTTGAATGCAGCAGAGATGACTTTGAGTAACCAAAATCACATATTTTCAGGTGAGGTGCAAGTCTTCCATATGACAGAGTTTTCTCTAGCTTCTGATCTCTAGGACATATTTGCTTGATGTGGCAATAGCAGACTCCCGAGATAAGCCGCTGAAAGAAGTATCTAGCCTCATCGTTGCTGAATCTGCCTGCATTGCAGATTCGCTCAAGGGGGGTCTCCACCAGCTGCATACCCTATGAAAATAGCAAGATGTCTCGGAGTTAAAACCACCTCCTTCAATCGAATAATGTTCAGATGCTTAAGCAATTTGTGGTTTATGATCTGTGTGGCCGCATTCTTGTCAATCTTGTGGCCTCTTTCGATGTTATTTCATGGTGATGAGCTCTTTGGTTTCCTTGTTTCTCATAAGCCTCGCCACACCAAAATTTCCGGACCCTATATCCTTCACATGCTCGTACTTTTCCATTTTCTGTCGTTCCTCTTCTGTACAAAAACTTGTAAATTGACCCTGAAGTCTCCAACAATTAAGCTTCAATTCATTATTTTAAGCTTAAGTAAAAGATAGATTTATTCATTGGTCTTCAGGATTTGGATAGAAAATTTGAATCTTGAAGGAGAGTGTGAATTTGATGGGCTAAAAAACTAGGGTTTCGTATTCAGAAGAATGAAAGGAGCAATCAATACTGAAAGTAAATGAGTCCAATGATGATTTCACTGGCATGAGTCCAAATTGTCTCCAACATGCTTAAAAAATCTTCACTCTTTGTGCAAGTAACAGCATTGACTATCAGATGGGGTATGGGACCTCACTTCATTGGCCGTGGATATACTGGATTTTCTAATTTGCTCAATACAGCTTGATTTGATGAATTGGGATATAGTATTCATTTCATTGTGAGGAGATTAGGATTATGGCTTCTAGTTCTTGGTTTTTTAATAGACGAGGTATTTTTTTTAGTTATATGGGTTTTTTTTTTTTTAATCGTTAAGAGCTATTTTTCAATAGGTATTTTTTGTTTTTTAATAGTTATATGTTTTTTTTTAATAGTTATGAGCTATTTTCCAATAGGTGTTTTTTAATAGTTACATGGGTTTTTTTGTTTTTTGTGTTTTTTTTTTAATAATTAAGAGGTATGTTTCAATTGGTAATTTTTTTTTTTTTAATAGTTATATGGGTTTTTACTTTTATTTGTTTTTTTTTTTTTGTTATTGTCTTTTAATAGTTAAAAGTTATTTTCAGTAGGTATTTTTTGGGCTTTTTGTTTTTTAATAGTCATATGGGTTTTTTTTTTGTTTTTAATAATAATCAAGAGGTATATTTCATAATAGTTATATCCTACTACAACAGTTATGTTGAGGGCAATTTTTTCTTTATCATTTAGGATTTGAGGGTATTAAAGACATTTTACCTTGCTTTTTAACTTTTTGAGGGTATTCTAGTCATTTTGTGCAAAAAACGGTGTCAGAGACTCAGTGTAACAGGCGAAAGATTCTATTTGTCTAAGCTAACAACTAGGGAGGTAAGGGGTGATTTTTGAAACAAGCTAGGTCCAATTGGAATATCAATAAACGTGATGGGAGGTAAATGGAAAGTACCCTATAGTTTCCAGGCTTCTCTATAAATTATTAATTGATAAACATGGAGTCTTGAAGGAAATAATGTTGAACTTGATAATAATTCTCAAGCTTTACTATAAATTATCAATTGATAAATTGGAGTCTTTATTGAATTAATTTTTTTCCGGAAAATCTTTTTGGGAACTAAATAGACAAATTCTATCAGTGAATTTAATTATAGTTTTTGATTTTTCACCACTTTACTTGAAAAGACGGGTGGCAGAGCCACTGGGTCAAGTCTGGGAATATATATTATAAAAATTAAGTTTTGACGCTACTTTGTGAATCGAGTTTGTTTTCATTCTTTTTTACCCAACACATTTTTTGTTTTTGTTTTACTATAAAAAAACAGAAACAAGTTTTATTTTTTAGAAAACTTTTTAGTGAACTGAAAACAGAAAACCTTACCCTACGCTACCTAAACATTTGGTTTACTTCTTGAAGAACTAGAAATAAATTTAAAAAAATGCATCAGTACTCGGAAATGGAGAAAAATTGAGATTTACTAGAAATATACATATTTTTGCCTAAATATACCTATTTAACTTCAAATTTGAAAGTAAAAGAGCGTACCTTTTTTTCTTTTCTTTTGCTCTTTGGAAAACCCTACAACCTCAGCTATTATTTCACAATCTAAGTGACTATTTGTTCATTGTCCTGGAACACAAACTGTACTCTTCATCCTTTTGCAAAGTGTGTTATATTGATATTTCCTTTGTTGCAGATGAGTGGAGAAATTTTTTAGCTCGCATTGGTCGTGATGAAAATGCAAGTGACTCAGAACTTCTCGATAATTCTAGTGATGCCCTTGAACTACGGTTTTGGGCTTCCTACCGAGGACAAACTTTAGCCAGAACAGGTAAATGTATTTTCTTTTGTAATTTTCTTTTCTTATTCTTGAACATGTCTGCTTGTTGTCATCAACGTGATTTGAACTGGCATTAGGAAAATTGAAATTAAATGATTTTTTTATGCATATTATCAGTGGAGTTGAATTGTATATGATTTTTTATGTACAACTGTAAGGAACAATAGTTTTCCTGTAAAGGACTTCACTGGGTTATAATCTGTGTTCTCACAAATTACAAATATCTATATATTTTATATATGATTTTTTTGAATTATCTACAAATATCTATATTTTTCTGGTTATTTGTTCTCATATTTTTAATTTGTTCTTTAATTCTCTTCGGCCCCTTTTGTTTTGATTTTATTTTTTTGGTTTGTTCTTTGGGGTTTTATATAGATGCTTTATAATTATTGCATGTTCTGAAGTTTTTTAACTCATTTTGGTCATATATGTACATAAATATAAGAAGATAAATTTGCTTGATGTCTATTGATAATGTATATATTCAATTCTCCGTACTAGTATTCATGCCTGTCATTGTTTGTTGATAATTTCTGTGCTTTACTATTACTTTATTGGAGATTTGCAGTTCGGGGAATGATGTATTATAGAAAAGCTCTGATGCTTCAAACCTATCTGGAAAGGATAAATGTTAGAGGTTTGCACATTCTGCTATTATTATATTTGTTGTTTTACCTTGTATTATCAGTTATCTCATCATATGTAGGCAATGACAGATATGGAACCTGCAATTTCCTGTAAAGAGGCGACTGATAGTCAAGGTTTTGAGTTATCTCCTGAAGCACGAGCTCATGCAGATTTAAAGTTTACATATGTTGTCACATGTCAAATATATGGAAAACAGAAAGAAGAGCAAAAACCTCAGGCTGCTGATATTGCATTGCTACTGCAAAGGTGATTCACTTGTTGTTTATTTGTTCTGATGGTACATGACCAAATAATGCAATTCAAGAAAATGTTTCTGGGCTCGTGGATATACAGAACAGCATATAAGTTATCTTGATTTGAGTCTTCAACAATTGCTACAATAATTGCATATGAGATTTGATTTGACCTATTTATGAATGTGAAAGCAAGACATTTCTTGGTTATTTAAGTGATAACAAATGTGATCCCCAGTTTAAAAAAAATGTAGTCTGTGTGATTTTAGGGTTTGTGACAGAGAAGGAGAAGAGTGTTCAAATTCGAACATGTCCCAAACACGTTAGGAAACATTAAGGACACTTTCTTTTTTGAATTTTTTCCTTCTTTTCCACCTCTTCTCCTATGCTTTTTTTAGTTATATATACATATACACACACACATATAATGTTCTATGTAATAGTTTTTAAATTTGTTTTGAAACTTGAATCATAGATGTTGATGATTAAATTAACACGTTCTTGAATTTTTATTTAATTTCTTTGTTATTTTCATATCTTAATAATATTTATGTGATTTGTGTGCTTTGTGCTAATTTTTATTGAAATAATATTAGGTTTTTATTATATGGTCATATAAACAATTTATATTCAATGTGTCCTTACGTATCTGTGTTCTACTTTTTTGAGAAATTCCATGTCCCTGTCATGTCGTATCCGTGCTTCTTAGCTCCAAGGTACATAGTTTTTGTATTTAACTATGTGCTCACCATCTTGTTAAAAGCACGAATCAAGTAAAAACTCTATTTTTATGTCTCAATAAATTAGCCCATGTAACTTGGTAAAAACAATTGATAAAAGTGACAAATCAGTGATAATCAGTGGCGGATCTTGACTATTGATTCAGGGGAGGGGGGGGCAATAACATAGAAATTAAAATTTAAACGGTCTTTTATGAAAGAAAAAATAAAAATAAAAAAAAAATTCTATACAAAAGAGGGGTAAAAACCAATTTTCTAAGATTTTGTGGTGTATCCGGTAATGGCGATAATTAGATAACGTAACAATTGAAGATGATCCTCATATATCAGAATGAATAACCATAAATTGAGCAGTGCTTTAATTATTAATACTAAGATAAGATTTTTGTTTGTGCTTGGCAAATTCACAAGCATCGCAAACAAATTGATTTTGAGTTGTAAAAACGGAAAAAAGCTTTCCTAAAACATCAATAGATGGAAGACCCAAACAGCTGTGCCATTGATGTAGTTCTTGAAGTGCACAAGAACCGTCAACTTGATCTTCCAAAAAAAAAAGTACCATCAACTTGAAGATCCTTGCTAGATGAATCTACGGAAGCCTAATAGGATGCAGTCTCAAGCAAATGAAACCCACCACTTGCCCTATCGCTGCAAATAATTTTCCTAATCTCCAGGTCTTGAAAAATACGAGGGAAAAACATTGTAGAACAATGCAAATATTTTGTAAGACACCCACAAGCTCTAGTGTAGTTGATATCTCCTCCACCTTCCCTCAAGGGGCAAAGTGTGTGTCTGATTTACCTATAAAAAAATAATTTCTAAGACGATTGAAGACAGCAGATTTGTTAAAAAATTGGAAACATGGAGGACTGAGGAAAGTAAGAAAGCCGAAGGACATTGAATGGTACTTTTTCCGGAAATGGAAGATAAAGAATTATCTGCAACTTTTTATCCTTACTAGAATATGTAGAGTAGTAAGAAACGAGGTTCATGGAACCTCTCATGTGATCAGTGGCACCAGAGTTGATAATCCAAGGATGACAAGAGTTGAACGAAGAGTGCTTGCAAATGTACTTGTATGAGAAAAATGATAAGTGGCAATAGAGGCCGAAGAGGAAATATCCATGTGGACTATCAATTGCCTAAGAGTTCGAAGTTCTTCCTTATAAAGAGCAGCAGGTTGTGTGGTACTGGAAGCAGGCATAGACTAAAAAATCTCAATCATTTGAGTATGGGACTTCACAAGCCCGGGTTAGTTGCCAACATGCCCTCGTGTTGGACTTCCATGAATCTACCAGCAGTGGTCTCTAGTATGGTTTATTTTGCCACAGCTATCACACTTCAACAGATCCTTCCCAGAACTCTTATTCTTGTTGTCCATAAAGTATGGAGCATAGACTCCTATTCTCTTTCCACTGCACATGAGCATAGGCTATTCGAAGAGTAGGAAAGGGTAACAACCAAGAACCTGAATACAGATATGATGTTGAGTTGAGAATGAAAATCATAGACGCTCTCCTCTATTAGCTTCTGAAATTTAATATTGTCACTTAGACATTCAGCCTGAAAGTCTAGCTACTGCCACAGACTAGTAAGCTTAGTGTATAGTATTTTGTGATTGTCATATTATTCTTGGTCTCATGAACTTTCTGCTAAAGTTCATAGATCCGAGCATCATTCCCAACCACGACTAATCTATGGTTGCATGGAATTAAGCAACCAGGACATGACTAACGAATTTTCTGAAATCTATTGATGATAATAGCATGCCATGTTCCCATATGGGAGGTTAGGGGTTCTAGTCCCCTCAGGAGCAAAGAGAGAGAGAGAGTGTGTGATTGACCTATTAAAAAAAAAAAGCATGTCATGTTAAGCTTTTGAGCATCCCCTATTACGTACACATTTAATCCACGGCTTGGATGGACAATAAAAAAAAAAAGATCGTGACTAGGAAAGATAATTATTTCCAAACCATTTTGACTCATGGATTGTCACGGGAGCCCCTAAACAACTTGCGTTTTTTCTATCACCACCAATAGAAACCAAACTAATATCTAACATATTTAGCCAACAGATTAACTCCCAAAATGGATTTTGAAGGCAACAAAGTAGTTAAAACAGCACTTTAGAAAATAAATCCAATATGCCAAAAAATAGTGGGTACCCAATGAGTGGCATAAAATACCCGGGAAAATGGATGAACAGTGTACATGCATCAAGTAGAGGACTGAAAACTCCAAAACAGGGGCTGAACTGAGAGGCCCTATGTATATCTTGATGGTATAGGAATTTAGACTTAAGAGGGTGGTGAATAGGTTTATATAAAAAATAAAAATTATCTTTCCAAATTTTAACTTGCTTTCAAGGATTGAGATTATCACTTCAATTAAGTGCGTATTAGGTTAATGTGTGTGCAATCGAATACTCTAGAATGCATCAGTATAATCTAGCAATAAAAATAAAGCGATAAGGAGAGCAACTGAATCTGCTTTGGAAAACCTCGGGGCACTAACCGTGACACACAATCCACTAAATGAGCTTTGGTGATCTATGAAGCACAGACACTCTATTTTTCCTCACAAATTCATGTTGGACACGAAAAAGCTCAAACACGTCCTAAACAAGTGGAAAAAGAATTTCTAATTTTTCTGAATTTCAAACAAGTTTTTGGATTTTTTTATTTTTTTAGGGATTGTTTTTTGAATTTTCGCCCTTTTTCTCAATTTTTTTTTATACACACAAAATATATATAGCTGTTGACAAATTTGTTTTGAAATTTGAATCATGAATATTGATTATTAAATGAAATTCTTAAATATTAGTTAATGACCTTTTATTTTGATATATTAATAAAATTTGTGTATTTTTTTGCCAATTTTGATTGAAATAATATTAAATTTTTGTTATATAGTCATATAAAAAAAATATATTCAATGTGTCTTCAATTTATCTGTGCCCTACTTTTTTGAAAAATGTGGTGTCCATGTCGTGTCATAACCGTGTCTCCTGTTTGTCTCCATGCTTCTTAGACCAACTCCAATGGTAAATGTCATTTTAACCCTGCTAAAAGTAAGTTTTAGCAGTGCTACAGTACCAAAAAGTTATATATTAACATTTCTGCTCCAATGGTGAAATTTTTTTTTTTTTTTGATAGAACTACCATTCTCCACCATTGAAAAAAAAAAGTAGTATCAAATCTGGATTGTTGATATCTTGCAATCTGAAACGTTGATGTGGATAATAGCTACCAAAACAAAAGCTATATTTGGTAGAGTTTTTGACTCTAGTCAGATTTTGATAGGGATGAAAACTACCATTGGAGTAGAATATTTTAGCTAACCTATCAAAATTTAGCTTCAGTAGCTCTTTTAACTTCACTATTGGAGTTGCTCTTAGTTGGTGATTACAGACTTCATAGATACGACAACTATGTCCCTCAAGCCTTGTTCGTCATCTGAATCTCCTCGAACTCAACTCCTCAATCCCTCTTGAAGGGGTTCACCACTTCAAATCCACGAACGGCACTCCTCGATCACAATTGTGAACTATACGCAACCTCGAACTCTACTGATGGCACAACGCTTGAGCTTCACATTCTTGTACTCCTTGGATGTTGTAGAAGATGGTGTTCAGGTTCTTATGCATTGGGTTTGGTCTATATGTGCATAATGAACATAGATAAAAGCCTTTTGAAAAAGTTTAGAAACTCTCTTTGTAGCAGCTAAAAAGTCTCTCATAAATTAGAGATCAAATATTTATATAATTTAGGTTTTGAAAACCAAAATGCGATGTTTAAATCGGAATAAGAAACTGATTTGCGCAATATTCATTCGAATGAACTTGGATCTTGTTCGAACAAATGAGTTCATACGAATGACCTATCGAACAAAGTCGAATGAATGTTCACTGGAATATTCGATCGAATGAATTCGAATGAAAGCCTTTTGGAAACATCATTCAAGCAGAACCAAGGTTCGTTCGAATGAACCCAGTTACAGTGAGGCAGGTTGGCTTGATTGAAATATAATGACCCAACTAAAGTTTAAAGACATTTTACCTTGTTTAATTATTATTCAATTGCAACTACTTGTAAAAAGATCCATGTAAGAAAATCCTTTAATGCATAAAAGTGTGTCCGCACAAACCAAACCCAATGTATCCAAACTATTATCTTAGCTTACCATTGCGAACATTGCACTTAATGAATATGATCATGATGCTTGGTAGCTTGAGTGAACACAAGCCTTCAAAACGCTACTCACATAGACTAGGGCACATTACAACTCAATATAGTTTTGTCAACATGGATTAACCAATACAACTTGGACAAAGTCCTAATATGAACAGTAGACAAATCACCTGAAAACACCAAAACAGGGGACTGAACACTAGCCAAATCACCAAACAAATGCCAAACAGAAGCAACGCACCAAGCCAAATGGCCATACCAAGGCAAGAATAGGAGCCATGCACAGCCACTGTACACAAACAGTTCTGCTGACCTGCTTTAGAATCACCAAATCCTTTTTTTTCAATCAAAGACAACCCAAAGTGCCATGGACCACTCCAAGCAATTCCCTAGGACTAGCCATGCCCCTTGGAGTAGATATGATGCAACAAAAACTCCAATAAACTTTGGATTCAACAGATTGGAAAAAATAGGACTCTTTCCGAAAAAACATTCAAAAACTGAAAACCCTATGAGATGGCTTCAAACAAATTTCAGAAAAATCACCATAAATCTCAACCTGAATAGACAACCCAACCCGAGTGTTTGGTTTCCGGAAAGTGTTAACGTCATGTTGATTTCAATATGACATTCGTACAATGACGTTAGCACTTGGTTGGGGACCCTCTAGCTCTCTGATGTCTTCTGCAACGCTTTTGTAATGGTTCGGGCCTTGATCAAGGCTCTAATACCAAGTTTAAAAAAATGTAGTATG
Organism: Nyssa sinensis; assembly: GCA_008638375.1. Lineage (NCBI taxonomy): Eukaryota > Viridiplantae > Streptophyta > Magnoliopsida > Cornales > Nyssaceae > Nyssa > Nyssa sinensis. The sequence goes on from CM018031.1 coordinate 18,396,244, forward strand.
TGTGATATTATGGTTTGTGATAGAGAAGGAGGGAAATAGGAGAAAAGAAGAGAGGGGATGTACATAATAGTGGGGGATGTATTGTTACATTTTTCCATCTTCGATGTATTTTATTACCAAAAGAATACAAAAATACCCTTTCACATTTTCTGTCATTAAAATTTAAATATTCTAACATCACCCAATATCATTGGTAGGATTTTCAGAAGAAGATTCCATCCATTTGATGGGAAATTTAAAAATTAAAAATAAAACAAAATAAGAAAGTTGTATTTTGAAATTTTGAGTAGCTGAAGCTGAAACAGCTACTTTCAAAGTGACAGAATGTTGTAGATTTTAAGTATTTGTTGTGCTTTAATTTTTCTGTTTTCAGTTGCTACCAATGTATTTTAGCTATGATTCATATCCTGCATAATCTCTATAAACTTTCCATTCTAGAAATGAAGCACTTCGAGTTGCTTTTATTGATGAAGTTGAGACTCTAAAGGACGGTAACGTGCACAAGGAATACTACTCAAAACTTGTGAAGGCGGACATCAGTGGCAAAGATAAGGTGCCTATTTACTACTATTTCTTTGCTTTTTACTTACTGTTAGTCTTTTTTGTCTTCATATATTTAATTGGTCTATCACCAAATACCATTTCTCTATTTATTTTAATGATTGACCACCAGAAAGTGGAGGAAGAATCATTTATAATGCAATTCTTTCTCTTGTTTCTCTGACTCTTATTACATTATATATTGCTTTCTCCCTTTTCTTTCTCTAATTGCTTTTAGAGGGAGGAAGGTGGTTGGATTTTTTATTTATTTTGGCCACCTTGAGTGGAATTAATAGTTATGGTAAACATTATACTCCTATGGATAATATGAGCAGATGTTAACATAGGGGCAGGTGAGGATTAAATTGAAATTAGACTGATTGAAGGATTCCCATTTTCTTGCATCTTCGTAATCCTGTTTGGGTTACTAGGGAAGACGAACCATTGTAAGGCTGTCTCGTTGGACAGAGAATGAATTATATTAACAGCTCTGCTATATGTTTTAAAGTGATTTTGGCAGCCTGGTGTATTTTTTTGAAGAGAATATGCCATTCTGTTGAGTTTGAAATGATGTTATTCTTTCCTTATGATACTGGTTCTATTTTGGGTTATTAGTTTTGAGGTTTTAGTTTTTGGACAGAGAATGGAAAAAAAGAAAAACCAAGTTTGGTTCTTGCATGTAAAATCAATGTCTATGGAAATAAAGGAATCTATTTCTTTTACTGATATCTGTCTTTTATCCTCTGTTTGTCTCTGGAGAATGCAGTGGAAAGAGAAAAGAATTTGGAATTTTGCAGCTGTTTTGGCTTGAATGATCTGTAACATTCCAAGTAGTTTGATTCCAAATGTTCTTATGTTTCCTTCTGTCTTCTTAACAACAAATTGGAGCATTGAGTTCTTCATGTGGGGTTGTTTTTGAAAAAAAAAAAATTTAATACTTCATCTTTGAAATTTTGCTCATTATATGTGAATATCTCTATTTTCATTGGAAATTTGGAATACTATCATTGCTTCCTAGTCTTTACTATGCTGTTGTAAAGTGTAAAGGGATTCATCTTTGCTTTATTTGTGACAACTGTCCTTTAACATCAGTTTTGTTAAGTCCCTGTTTTTCAGCTAAACGATATGATCCCATGTTATGAATGGTTGCTTTCATTCGGCTTCTGGGGATTGTTTCTTGGTTTCCAAAATGATCTTGTTGCAAGCTAACACATTTGGATGTGCTAATTGTTAGGTTTTACTTTATTTTGTAGGAAATGTACTCCATAAAATTACCCGGAAATCCCAAACTTGGTGAAGGGAAACCTGAAAATCAAAACCATGCTATTATATTTACGCGCGGAAATGCAGTGCAGACAATTGACATGAATCAGGTGACTAAGTATTCTGTAGCTCTCCAGAAGAATTATCTAGGACTCGTTAACAATTGGATACTGGCAGAAGTATTTCCTTGATATTGGCATTATAGTACTTATCAATTTTATTTTTTTTGCATTATACTGTATTATTAAAATTCTTTGATTTTGGACTACGTAACTTGTATGAAGATGACATCAGGTTCTGTTTGGTAAAATCTCTGGGATATTATACCAGAGACGTAGGTCTAGTCCCGCTAGGATCTTGTACTTTTTATCAGGGCATGAGTTGAATAGAGCTATGTAAACAAGAAAGAACCCAAAACGTATGTATAGGTGAGTTAGGGTTGCTAGTTCAGGAATGACTGTTCCAATGAAGTTCTGCAAGGTGAGAATGTTGCTTGCTTATTGAGTTTTGTTTTATCTGACGCTTATGATTGAGTTCAACTTTGTTACTTTGATTTGGAGGGAACAAGAAGAAGAGTTTGTGGTTTCATTAGGGCCTCGTTTGGACGACCAAATAAAAAGCCAGATCGGATAGGATATGTTCGGATCCGATAGGAAATAAAATCCTATAGGCTATTAAATATCATACTCCAATATTTGGAACATGCCCGGATAAAAAGTCCGGATATACTGTTATGTTTCAATTCTATACTTAGATTGTTACAATTATTAATAAAAATATTTTTTTTGAGATCCTAGGATAATAAAATTCGTAAAAAATGTTTTTTCAAAATATATGATTAAAAAGTTCAAAAAAAAAAAATTAAGAACAATAAAGAGTATTCAACAAATTTAATAATGAAAAGGGTTCAACAAATTTAATAATTTATTGAGTATAAATATTAATAAAAATGATTACCGATAGATGTAAGAAAAAAAAATCTGCACATTTTAATTCTATTTAATAGTCCAAAAATGTCATCAACGGTGATGATAATATGTTATGAAAATATATATGGGTGATGCCAGTAGTGGTTGTTGGAAGCAATCTCCTCACTTTTCTTTCTTTTTCTTGTCATAAGAGAATGATTAAGGGTTTTTTTATTTTACTTCTTATCCCATTGGTGGGATTACTTTTATCCCACACCAGTGTGATGTAATTATAACTAATTCCATCCTAAATAAATGTCCAAACATAGTATAGGATATCACTTATCCTATCCTACCCTCTTATCCCATTAAACAAACATGGCCTAAGGATTTAAGAGTTTCCCCCTAATTGTTATTAATATGTTGTGCTTATTATTAGGTGGTATTCACATTAGTTATTGTAGTTTAATATTAAGTTTTCTGCACCTGGTTACCAATTGTTGTAATACTTAATTTTTTGCACTTTGCTTTTGCTCTAGGATAATTACTTTGAGGAAGCTTTGAAGATGAGAAATCTTCTTGAAGAATTCAGTTGCGACCATGGTATTCGTCGTCCAACCATTCTAGGTGTGAGGGAACACGTGTTTACAGGAAGGTTCGTTTCCCCCTCCACTAGTGTGTCTACTTCTGTGCTTTCCCAACTTATGATAACGTCACTCTTAACCTGATTTGTGCAGTGTCTCTTCCTTAGCCTCTTTCATGTCCAATCAAGAAACTAGCTTTGTAACTCTTGGTCAGCGTGTTCTGGCAAATCCTTTGAAGTAAGTTAATGTTTATTATGCAAATGATTATTTGGCTTCTATAACCTATGATTTTATATATAACTGAAACTGAGTTCTTAAATAATGATCAGGGTTCGCATGCATTATGGTCATCCAGATGTTTTTGATAGAGTTTTCCATATAACACGGGGTGGTATCAGCAAGGCCTCCCGTGTAATTAACATTAGTGAGGATATCTATGCAGGTACGACTATTTTGCTAAACAAGATGCCATTCGGGTGGGATTGTTATGTTCCTTTTGTCGATGTGCTTTCCTGTGTTAGCCAAAATGTTGGTGACATTCAATACCAACATTCCTGAAAAGGTTGCTTTAAATTTTTTTAAAAAAAGTAAGTTTTGGAAGGCTAATAAAGGAAGTGCCAACTTGCAAATGCTAATCTATTGATTATTTTTTTGAGCTACAAAGTAACAGTTCTGTCAGTTTGAATAAAGAACAATGAGCCATACAATAGATTGTAAAGATCAATTTAGAGCCTGAAATTAACCAGCATTCCGCAATGCTGATATATTTTGATCTTCTTGTGGTATGTCATGAGGTTTCACTTCAGACACCATGATTCTTTCAAGCCGAGATATGGGGCTGTGGCTATACTTTGTATGTGTATCTTTGTGGGTCAAGAAGCACGGATATGACAAGAAATAGACACGCTGGCATAACATTTTTTTAAAAACGTAGGACACGGATACATCAAGGACACATTGAATATATATATATATATATATATATATCATATGTCCATAAAATAAAAATCTAACATTATTTCAATTTAATTTGACATAAAAACACATAAATCACAAAATATTATTATAATATTAAAATAACAAAGCCATTAAATAAAATTGTGAGAACTTCATTTAATCATCAACATTCATTATTCAATTTTTTTTAAAAAAAATTACTAACTACTACAAAGAACATATATACGTATATATATAACTAAAAAAAACAGAGGAAAAGAGGAGGGAAAATTTGAAAAAAAAGAAAAAGAAAATGTGTACTAATGGGTACTAACATGTCTTGACATGTCTATAATGTGTCTAGAATGTGTCCGAAATTCCGAAAAAATAAAAAATTTGGGCATTCTTTTTTTACGTGTCCGGAAAGTGTCCGAAAGTGTTGATGTCCGACATAGACATGTGAGTCAAAATAGAATGGTTGTGCTTCATTGTTTGTGGGTTTACTATGCTCTACATATACAAAATATTTTTGTTTGTGTTTGAGCTTGTATGTGGAAGAGAGTTAGAGAAAAATTTGGTAAGGTTGGTATAGCTTTAAATGGGATCTGTAACACAAAGGCATATTTTGAAATTCATTAAGTTCAACACTGTCATAAGCGGCCAAAGTGTCGGTCCAGTCAAGTGTTTCGTATGCCAATTGTAGATGAAAAGAAGCATCATACATATCATTGCCAGAAATTTGATCTCAGAACACAAGCAGAACGCCAAAGGACAATGCTCAATGGAAGTTAATAAATTAAATCCCTTCAAATTGAGTGATAAGAGATCCAACACCTAAATTTTCATTGGACTCACCAAGTCCTTCAATTACATCTGCACTCTTCACTCCCTTAATTTTCCTTCTGTTTCTCTGCTTGCAAGTGAATTGTAGCGTTGAAAAAACTGCTATCTTCCATATGACGGACTTCTATCATTCCAAGTCCTGCATTCCTAACCCTCTGTGAACCTACTTAGTGACCAAGACATCACCCAAAATTCCACCTGCACTCTGACTTAATGGTTTGCAATATATCCTCTCATAACTTTTTGATTCTGCATTTCCTATCAAAATGTTTATTCCTTTTGCAGCTTGACAATAATGTAGACCTTTAATGGTCACATTTGTAATAAGTTTTAATCTCATCGGGGGTTCTTAGATTGCTAATTGCACCAAGAGCTTTAGGTATTAGAGAATAGACCCAACAATGTATATCAAGCTCTCACACCTTTCTCTCACGTGTGACCCTATCTCACACATGGAGAGAGAAAAGAAACAAAAATGGACACGCAAGGAGACAGAACAGGGTAAAATGTGATAATAATGTAAATATATCTCCTAACTGGTCTTTAGATTTTACATAGCCTGTGTGTGTGTGTGTGTGTCTTACCTATCGAAAAAAAAAAGATTTTACATAGCCAATAACAATCTTCTTTCTCATAACCAAATTGGTTCCCCCAAAAATTATTAATTTCTAGAATCATTTAGTTATTGAATATTGATGATTCGAGGGCTAACTTTATTTGTCTTTCACTATGAGTTCAAAACATGTGTCTAAAGCATAATTACCTTAGGAGTAAGCAATCCAAACATAAATTTCACTGTTGGGACTAGTTCATATTAGCTCAACTTGCATTTTGGAGCAGACCTATATGATCAAGTGCTTGACCCAGTCAGTCTCTCTCAACAATTGCCACTTGTACAAACAATTTAAGATCTTAAATTGATAAAAATCCAACTCCCTTGTTCGATAAATTGGTGGGGTCTTCAGGGCCAACCCAAGTTTAACTTAGTGCAATCTGTTTCAAAAATAAATATACAGCCCACTTGGCTTACCCAAGGTTAACTTAGTGCAATCTTTTTCATAAATTATACAGCCCACTTGGCTAGGACCCAGTGTTTTAAAAGGCTGAAGCATAAGGCAAGTTGTTGAGACGTAAGCTTTTAGGTACTTTTAATTTTTTTTATAGAAAAATACAAATAAATAATAATTATAATAATATTATTATTATTATTATTAATCATAAATTAAAATTTGTAGTATCTTGAAACTTGGGCAATCATTATAATTTCAAAATTCTAGAGAAAAATATTAGAAGGCTAACAAGCAACATATTCATAAAATGAGTAGTTTAAATGAGGATGTTGAGATAATGTGTGGAATGACAAAAAAAAGAAGAAGATCAAAGTAGGAGTCAACATATTTGTGAGATGGTGGAAGTAGCCCCTATTAGAGATAAATGAGAGAATCCCTAGGCTAAGGGATGGGGAAGACCAATTAATCCTATAATTGATCCGGTGAGAAATAGTGACATGATACGCATTAATGGTAAGCCTAAGGGAAGGGGAAGACCAAAAGTAGCATTAATTGAGGTAATAAGAAAAGAAATGATAACTTATATTATAAATGAACAACATCTAATGTAAATAAATCTATGGCTCTAAAAAGATGGGGGTGGCTCATGTGGTTGACCTCAAATAATTGGGATTAGGCTTAGTTGAATTGGGATGTGTTCCTTCTAAAAATACTAGTTTGAAAGAAGACGGGATGAAGTAGTTGCAACTGAGGTGCATGCAGAAAGATCCAATATCATATGAAAGTCATAGGAGAGCATAACTTATTTATGTAAAAGCTCCTTTCTAGTAATGCATTAAGATTTCAATGAAAGTGGTCAAGCATTGTTGTTCATTATAAATTACTCTCAATCAAGGGGGATTCATTGATCTGAAGCAACGGGTTAGGGTTTCCTCATTCTTGTGTTTCATTCTTTACAAGGTAGGGTTTCTATTCTTTAAATTTTTTCAAAACCCCAAAAGTTATAAAAGTATTTTAGACCCAAAAAATGTTTTAATCATTGCTTTTGAGTTTGAAGTGTATGCTTCTATGGACACTGCTTTTTTTCAAAGGTTCAAGGCCAACCTTGGTAAAGATTTTTAAAACACTGGCTAAGGCTGATTCATTTGGAACATAGGGCCGGCCATCGTTTTTATTAGGTTTGGTAACGGCTAGATCGTCATGACAATGTTAATTTCTGGAACCTTTAAATTTTTAGATATCAGAATTTCTGGTTACAACTTTTGCTGGGGAGGGAGGGAGGGAGGGAGCTAGAGAGGAATAGTAGACTTTCAGGTTACTATTTTGTATGGTTTATTTATTATTATTTGTTCAACTTAATAGCGATGTGTTTCTGACAGGCCTTTTTTGGTTTGAGTCATTATAGGCTTGATCCTAAAAAGTTTCCATTTGTGGAAAAAGAAGATTTTAGACACTGAGCAACCTACTTATAAATGGTCTTTTCCAGGGAAATTTTGGTCGTGGCCATAGGACAATCTGCCCAATTTTGCAGCTCTTGTCTTAGCATGTAACAGTGAGGATAAGATGCTCCAGCCCAACATTGGCATGTACCAATTAGGTTACAAGGGGTCTACTATCCCATCTGAGGCCCTTGGTTGAGACCTAGTTGTTTTTACTATATTGCCTCAACCTTAGTGCTTAATCTCATGTGTGTGTATTTTGAGTCAATGTATAGACTTGCAAATATAATAACCCAGTAAACCATTGTATGCATGGAGAAAATATCCATCTTACTTCTTGCTTCAGAGGTGCTCTTAATTGAACATATGCACTCACAGACGCACACTCCACTCTTTGTTGGGTTGTTCCTCTGAGCCATCTCACTTCTTGCTTCAGAGGTGCTCTGAATTGAATACACACACACTCCTGTTTGGTGCTTCTGTTCCTTTAAACTCCATGTATTGATATCATTATCTATTAAATTTCTCTTCCAAATGCAAAAGGTACTTTTTATTTGTTCAGATTATTCAATTTTGGAGTTAAAATGCAGGGTTCAATTCAACTTTGCGACAAGGAAATGTTACTCACCATGAATACATTCAGGTAAAATTGGGTCTGTGTTTGGTTCGAAAATGTGTTGGGGTCAATTGTTCTTATTAAAATTTATACAGGTTGGCAAGGGACGAGATGTTGGGCTCAATCAGATTGCTTTATTTGAAGGGAAAGTCGCAGGTGGTAATGGTGAACAAGTTCTTAGCAGGGACATTTACAGACTTGGGCAGCTCTTTGATTTCTTCCGGATGCTTTCATTCTACTTTACCACTGTTGGATACTATTTTTGTACTTTGGTATGCTATTTCTGTAAGCTAGAACTGTGATTTAAACTTCCATTGTCATAAATTCCGATTGAACGGATCAACAGGTTGGAATCTGTTGGTGCAAGTTGTCATGTGTGATGTAGAATTTGAGGATTGAAGCATTAAAAATCAAGAACATTAATATTTTTTGGGTATATTACTTTTTTAAGTTTTTGAGCTGTCTGCATAAAACGTGAACTGGTTGGGAAGGGAAGCAGTTAATGAGCTATTGTAATATGACAGCTGAAGTTGCTTTTGTTTAGTGCCCAAATGACTTGAGGATCTTAATGTCATTGTACTTCTGTGTCCTGATACATTTCACATCTACAACAGTGCTTACTTCTGCTTATTTTGATCTACTTCATGTTGCCCCAAACATTTGGGATCATGTGCATATGTATAGCGTACCGGGGTCATACTATTAAAAAAAAGAACTGTCACTAAACTGCTGAAAAATGTATAACAGTAATAACAAAAAAAAGAAAAAAACTTTGTACCCTATTGAAGAAGTTTCACGTTCTTTTTGTCTTGTGCTCCATACCCAAGGGAAAAGAAATTATCGGCATGCATTGGGCAACAATTTTTTTACTGCCCAAGCAAGGGGATTGCATACATTGATGTGTAGAATGCTGCATGCTGCAGTAATTAATTCTAGCTAATGTATAGAATGCTGCATGCTGAAGTAATTAATTCTAGCTGCTTGGCTCCATCCCTAACAATTATTCTTTTGTGTTTGTGCAGTTAACAGTGCTGACGGTTTACATTTTCCTCTATGGGAAGGCATATTTGGTAAGTTCTATCTTTATCATCTACTACTACTGAAACCTTTTTTTGTTTGTACAGGTACAGATTATCAGCATTTCTGATCTGCTTTTTGAACTCAATGTGTTCTGCTCATTTTTTTGTTTAATTTTCTTGAGAATGAGTTAATTTTGACCTCCAAATCATGGTGATATTCCCTTATCTGCCTTGGGAGTTGGGAACCTTTTAAGATAGCATTTAGATTTTATATTGCATAGATCATTACTATGTTTTGATTACTCTCTCTGGGATAATTCAATCATACGCTATGAAATTGTGATATGCCATTTTTCAGGCGCTATCTGGAGTTGGAGAAGATGTGCAAGTCAGAGCAGAAATAACTCAGAATACTGCTCTGAGTACTGCTCTAAATACACAGTTTCTCTTTCAAATTGGTGTCTTTACTGCTGTACCGATGATTCTGGGTTTCATCTTGGAACAGGGATTCCTAAGGGTATATTGCTTAAGCTTGAACTGAAATGAAACTGCATTGCATTATCAAAAGAAATTTCCGTCATATATTTTGTGTTGATCCTTTTCTATACTATTATGATGGATGATGGACTTTTGGTTAGGGAAATTCATAAAGTCTAGTTAGTGTATGATGCATTATGTTTGTGAGTTTTACGGAGACAAGTTATTGCCACGAATGTGTATCTGTATAAACTTTGAACTATGATTGTCACTCGGAAATCGGCACTGATTTGGCTTCTAGTCAGCGTGGGTGATTAAATTTTGGTTTGGGGTGAGGGGGACGAATTTAATAGTTGGATATGTTCCTTGTGTTCTGTTTCTTCAATTTACGTCTGTGGTTTTATTGAAACTATTATTTGACATGGTCTTTTTATATCATTCACCAAATTGCTTACCAATTTTCTACTATTCGATCATGTGGGGCCTTAGATCGTAAGTTCTCTTTTATATTCTTGCTAGTACATAGATCCCGCTATTTCTGGAAAAAAAGAACACGTTATTATTGTGATATAACCCCTGCTATTGTTCTTTTTCCCTTTTGGGTAAATTAAAGCATTTCCTAGTTATTTAGGTTCTAAAATGAAGAACAAAAATTGGGAGCTCAATAATTTTCCTATGCCTTTTTTGTCTTTTTGGTGGTTTTATCTTTGAGGAAAACTTTTGGGGCGATATTGCTCAATGAGGATAGGAGTTGTGTTGTGGCTGAGAGAATAAGTGATATATTTCCACCCCTGACCGCTCCTTGGAACTATGTATCGCCACAAAGGGAGTGGTGAAACCATCCGTTCAGGGTCCCATTCTCCATATCACATTTCCCACCATCGCCAGTTCCCAACTAGACCTCCCATCATTCACCTTAGAGACCCCCAGTACCCCTAGGCAACTCCTTTGGAGAGAAAAAACTGAAAAAGAACGTAGAGAATGAGGGAGCATTCATTTTGGCTCATACCTTTTAACCTGAAATATTGACTAGGCTTGATTGGCCATTCTTCTATCTGGATTATAGAGACTCGACTTGTTGAAAATAATTATTTGGGCCCATCGTTATCGACAACCCATTTTCCTTTTTGTCCACCATCATCCTCATCTCATGGTCTCCTCTAGTCTGAATCTTCTCTTCTTCCTAGGCTTCTAATTGCTTGCCTCAACTCTTACCGTAGTTCGATGGTGGCTCTAAAGGCACCATTTTCTCTTCTCTCAACTGAACATAACATAGTTAGTCATTGGCCACAAGCACCCACTATACGATGATCCCCCCTCCCTTTACCTTGAGCACTAACTTCAAAGCATCCTTCAAAACATTAGCCTCATACCCACTGAAACCCCCACATGCATACCCACTGCTTCGAGTAATGTTTCACACCATAATTGTGGAGGGATCCCCATGATGATCACTCTTCTCTCCTTACTTTTGGGTGACACCCCGGAATTCCTCAGTGAAAGGATCACACATCAATCTTGAGAGTATCGTCCTCCCAATGGAAAATTGAACAATAGAAGGTTGTTTGGTAGCTCTGCAGCCTCTACCAAGGGCAAAACCAAGATTTGTTTGACGGTGCTATAGTATGTTTTTTGTAATTTCTAATTTTGCATTGATTTTTAAGAATTGTTATAAATATTGATTGTAAATATTGACCGAATCTGTAACTTAATTTAGGCATTAGATTGATTGATTATATTGATTGATTGATGGATTGATTGATTGATTGTAGGAACTAATTTATGATAGTTTCCTTGTTTACTTGTAGGTTGTGACTATAAATCTTGACCTCCTAGAGAGAAGAATATATCATTTTCATTCTCTAAAATACTTTTGACATGGTATCAGAGCAAGTTTTCTAAACCATAGCTTCTTTTCTCGATCCTCCCCTTCTTGGTGCCTCTCGGCTCCCTCAACCCCTCTCAGCTCCTTCAGCACCCCTCGGCCTAGCCTCTCGTTACACTCAGCAGAGCCTCTCGGCTCCCTTAGCCCAGTCAATCTCGGCCAGCTTCTCTTCCTTCCCAAATCTTTTCTCTAGCAACTTCTTTGTCCTATCATGGCTGGTAAATTAGATACCAAGTACAACAAAGATTCTTTTTTTTTTGGATCACTAACCAATACAAAATTGAAGGGTTCCAACAAACAGACCAAGCATATTGAAGTTGATTGTCATTTCATTCAATCTAAAGTAGTGTCCAAGGAAATCATCACTCCGTTTGTAACTTCTGGTAGTCAACTTACCGATATCTTCACCAAAGCTTTATCAAAGACTATCATCGACTCTATTTGTAGCAAGGTGGGAGTCATAAATATATACTCTCCAGCTTGAGGGGGAGTGTTGTAAATATTGATCGAATCTGTAGCTTAATTTAGGCGTTAGATTGAATGATTGATTGTATTGATTGTAGGAACTAATTTATGATAATTTCCTTATTTACTTGTAAGTTGTGACTATAAATTTTAACCTCCTAGAGAGAAGAATATATCTTTTTCATTCTCTAAAATACTTTCGACAAGAATTAACACCCTAGTCTTCCTAGGCTTTTATGAGATCAATCCCCTATTTTGTTGGATAGTGGAAGGGTTAGATAATGGAAGAGTCCCTTTAGATTCGAGAACGTGTGGTTGCATTGTTTGAGGGTGCCATAGTATGCTTTTGGTAATTTCAAATTTTGCATTAATTTTAAAGAATGAACACTTGTCTTCCTACGCATGTCTGGGATCATTCCTCTATTTTGTTGGATAGTGGAGGGGTTAGATGGGGGGAAGACTCCCTTTAGATTCGAGACCATGTTGCTACGAGCACCAGTGCCCTTTAGATTCGAGAACATGTGGCTATGAACACTGGTGTTTAGGGAAAGGTTGAGGGTTGGTGTAGTGGATACAATATTTATGGGAAACCGAGTTATGTGATGGCTAAAAAACTCAAGCTTCTCAAGGTTAATTTAAAGGGCATAAATGAAGAAGAGTTTGGCAACATTCAAGTGAAGAAAGAAATTGTGTTGAAGGAAATTGAGGTGGTGGACAGTAAAGAGCTTCATGGCCCATTGACAGAGGAGGAAAAATTGCAAAGGATGGGTTGAAACTAAGGGGAATTGGGTGGGTTCATGGTTTTAAATAATAGCCATTACATTATGTATCGGCCATTCCATATCGATTTTTTGACCCTCCGATACCAATACTGGCAGATATATCGGTGTGACTAAAATTCACAGCCATATTGGCCAATACCGTTACGTGTCGGCCGTTATCGAACCATTACAGCCGTTACAAGATTGTTACAACTGTTTTAAAATTATTTTTCTAAAATTTTAATATTCTTTTAAATTTTTTTGCAGGTTTTTATGATTTTTATTTTTATAAGATTTATATACAAGAGAGATACATAACAAAATAATCCCAAAAAAAAATGAAATGGATTACCAAAACATTCGAGTCAATATGAACTCAAAAAAGCCTTTTGGCCTCAAATTGTTTTAAAAGAATTTATTCCATAAATAATTACAATATATTGATTTAAAGCTTTTAATCATTTTCTGTTATTATTTATATTATTTGTTATAATACTATTCAAATTAAATGATACTTCTCATTAGTTTAACTTTAAAAAGTTCATATAAAATAATAAAATATTTTCTTAAGTGTTATTTAGAAGAAAAATATTTTTTAGGTGTTAGAAAATTGAAAAATAAAAGTAAAAATATTAAAATGTGATAATTGTAGTTAAGATATACATATCAATGATTTTGAAGAGATTTGCTAGTATTTGAAAAAAAGTCACGGTTGCAGTTTTCGATTCCCATTACGAATGATCCGATACTCCTGATACTGTTACATTGCAACCGCGACCGAGTTGTATCCCACGACTGCGATTTAAAACCATTGGTGGGTTACTGAAGATGGAAGAAATCTCGGGGAGACAAAAGTCTAGAGGTCTTTGGTTGAAGGACGGGGATAAAAATAACAAGTTTTTTCATGTGGTGGCCAATGCCATAAACGAAAGAATAACATAAGCTCAATGGTTATAGGTGATGAGAGTTTTACGGGAGGTGGAGGTTAGGACGGGATAGTAGATTTCTACAAAATTATGTACTTAGAAACTTGTGATTGCTGACCGGATTTGGATGTATTAGACTTTGATACAATTCTAGAGGAGGAGGCTTCTATGCTAGAAAGACCTTTTGAGGAAGCTAAGGTAACGGAGGCATTGAAGAGTTGTGATAGGGATAAGGCACTAGGCCTGGATGGATTCACAATAGCCTTTTATAATTTATAGGCATTGTTGGAGGGTGGTTGGTGAGGATGTCATGGCAATGTTTACCCATTTTCATGTGAGTGGATCTTTCGTAAGAAGTCTAAATGCTTCATTTATAGCATTGATTTCTAAGAAAGAGGGAGCGGAAAATATAAAGGATTTCATACCAATTAGCTTGTTGAGTAGCATCTACAAGTTGTTGACCCAATGTCCTCTCTTTGAGGCTTAAGGAGGTTATTGGAAAAATTATTTCAAATAGCTAGAATGCATTTGTGGGGGAGAGGCAAATCTTAGATGTCATTTTTATTGCGAATGAATGTGTTGATTCGAGGAAAAGTAAAGAGAAGGGCTTGGTGTGCAAGTTAGATATTAAGAAAACCTACAACCATGTTAATTGGGGTTTTCTCTTGTTTCTTCTTGCCAAGATGTGATTCGGGAAGAGGTGGAAGATATGGATTCATTCATGTATAGCCTCAAAACTCTTTTTCAATGCTTGTGAATGGTTCTTATTCCCATTATTTTCAATCTTTGTGAGGTTTGAAACAAGGAGACCCTTTATCTCCTTTCTTATTTGTGATAGTAATGCAGGCATTTAGCAGGTTGTTGGGTATAGTTGTTTCGGGCGGCATGCTGTGGGGTTTTTCTATGGAGGAGGGTAGAGGGAGGAGGGCGGAGATTTCTCATCTGCTATTTGCAAATGATACTTTGACATTCAGTGAAGCATAAGAGTCGTAACTTAGATTTCTTCGTTGCATATTCATTTGTTTTGAGGTCGTCTCTAAGTTGACGGGTGAACATGAATAAGAGTGAGATTATTCCAAGTCGAGGAGGTGGATGAGATGGAGAGTTTGGCTTGGGGAATTGGTTTTGGAGTTGGCTCCTTGCCATGCATGTATTTGGGGTTGCCTTTAGGGGCCATTACTAGATGTATTGTTGTGTGGGATGCGATTATTGAGAAATTCTAGGGTAGGCTCATGGAGTAGAAGAGGTCGTAACTCTCCAAGGGAGGATCACTCTAATGAAAAGTAGACTAGTAAATCTCCCAACTTAGTACGTCTCGTTTTTTGCATGTCCGCTTTCGTGAAGAAGAAATTGGAGAAACTACAAGAAGGTTTCTTAGGGGTGGAAAGGATGGCGAAAGGAAGATGCATCTTGTTAGCTGGCACAAGGTGAAGAATCCTTTCACAAAGGATGGCTTAGGTTTTAAAATTTTGAAGGTGTTGAATAAAGCATTGCTGGGGAAATGGATGTGGAGGTTTGTGACGAAAGATCAAGCTTTGTGGAGATTTGTGGTATCTACGATGTATGGTTGTGAGGATAGGGGGTAGTGTTTGAAGGTAGTTAAGGACGCTTATGGGCTATGAAGCATGGACACTCTATTTTGGTTCACGTGTCCATGTCGGACACCAACACTCACGAAAAAAGAATATCCTAATTATTATTTTTTTCAAAATTTTAGACACATTTCGGACACATTTGAGTCACGTTTTCTATTTTTTTCTTCATGTTTTTGAATATTTTCTTCTTTTTCTCCTCCTCTCCTTGGTTCTTTTTTGGTTATACACACACACATATAAGCTCTATGTAATAGTTTGTAAATTTTCAACAAAAAAAAAAAATTTTGTTAGTAAATTTGTTTTAAAACTTGAATCATAGATGTTGATGATTAAATGAAGTTCTTTAATTTTTATTTTATGGCTTTGTTATTTAATATCTTGATAATATTTGTGTTATTTATGCCAATTTTAATTATAATAATATTAAGTTTTTATCATATAGTCATATAAAAAATATAAAAAATTTATATATATTCAATTTGTCTGTGTCCTACTTTTTTGAAAAATAACATGTCTGCGTGTCCATGTCGTATCGTATCCGGATCCATTCTTCTTAGCTTATGGGTGTTGGGGTGTGGAAAGCGATTCAAAGGGGTTGGGAGGAGTTCTTCCAAGTAGTTGGGTTTGGGAAGTGATCTAGAGTGAAATTTTGGGAGACGCCTTGGTGTTGCAATAGGAAGCTGAAGGAAATGTTGCCTTGATTATACAATATAGCTTCCAATAAGAAAGCTTGGGTGGCGGATTGTGTGATTTTAGTGGGGGGTAATTTGGTGTGGAGTTCTTGTTCTTCCAGGAACTTACAAGATTGGGAGGTCGAGTTTATGGCATTGTTGAGTAGGTGGTAGTTGAGAGAGGGCAATGAGGATGTGATGGTATGGACAGTGAACAATAAAAAGTTCACTATGCAGTCATTTTATAAGTATTTAATGGGAAGGAATGAGAAGACTTTTCCATGGCAGCTCATGTGGAGGTCCAGGATTCCAAGGGAGGTGGCATTTTTTAGTCGGGGCGGTGACCTACAAACCCATTCTTACAGTAGATAATTTCTGTAAGAGAGGTTTTCATCTTCCTAGCCGGTGTTGCATGTGCAACGAAGAGGAAAAGAGTATAGACCATCTCCTTATCATTGTAAAATGGCGAGGGATACGTGGAATTTGGTGCTCTCTCTTTTTGGTTATCGTTGGTGATGCCAGCACTATTAAGAAAGTTTTTTGGGGTTAGAGATGCAGCTTCAAAAGGATTTGAAACGTGCATGGAAAATGGCCCCATTATGTCTTAGTTGGTATTTGTGAAGGAAGCAGAACATGAGGACTTTTGAAGGAATTGAGAAATCTTCTTGGTGCTTTAAAGATAGTTTTTTGCGTTTGTTTTACCTTTTTAAGAGGTGTACTCTTTGTATCTAGACACTTTTATAGGTTTTTTAGGTGAGCTAAGACTTTGATTTTCATAACCGCTCTCTCTTTTTTTGGTAATTATGGGCTTTCCTTACAGCAGGATATCTCAATTCTTGTGGACCACTTACGTAGAAGTTATAATTATTCTTCGACTCTTACCATGCATTGCATACAGCGCAAAGAAATGCCTAAAATGTCGGAGGGGTCACTTATGTAAAAGTTATTAATTATTGTTTGATTTTTACCATATATAGCATACAATACAAGGAAATTCTTAAAATTTAGGAGGCTACTTGCTTAGTTAGAAATTATTAATGATTGTTGGACTCATACCATGTATGCCATACAGCACTTGAAAATTCCTAAAATTTGGGGGGCCATGGCTCCTGCCTGTTCACCTTTCCTTCCACCCCTGACCCCTACCTTGTGGGTAGCCTCCACACCATTTGTGCGCACATCTGGATTTGATCAAGGGAACCCAAAGCAACCGACCAGACATGATTGAAGAAACCCTTCCTCTTCATTGTTCCTTTTCCCGTCATCGGAAAGCACAAGCCCTCACTTATGTCGCCCTAGAGTCGCCGAAAAGGTCCAACACTGGCAGTGCCATCATATCCATAAACGATAGGCCATCTAGATCACCCCCTCATGGAAGAGCACGCATTCTCTTATTTTAAGAGGAAATGAACTTACGGAAGAGCAAATACGTGTTCTGTACTTGCTTAAATTCCCCTCCCCTCTCCCCCCCCCCCCCCCCAAAAAAAAAAAGTGTAGTACGTGAATAACATTTAAAATGGTTTTTGTGCAAGAGAAATGACCCTTTCTTGTTCGCATTTTATTTTTTATGTTTACTTGTTGAGTAAGTGAATAACCTTTAGAATCATGTATTTGCATTTTTTCTTTTTTTTCACAATATTGTGTGCTTTTTGATTCTTTAATCAGTACGTCAACTATTGTGTTTTCACATTCTCGAGGA
This sequence comes from Nyssa sinensis, assembly GCA_008638375.1. Lineage (NCBI taxonomy): Eukaryota > Viridiplantae > Streptophyta > Magnoliopsida > Cornales > Nyssaceae > Nyssa > Nyssa sinensis. The sequence continues at coordinate 18,413,881 of CM018031.1, forward strand.
TTTTTTAAGTACTAGGTTTCTTTTTATTGTAATTTTGCATGCTTTTACATTGAATTTCTACAAATTTACACTTGAATTGATGCTTGCTTTGCATTTTATTTGATGTCATTTCTGTGCCCTATAGTTTTGTATTTGCATTTTCTATTATCAGCAAAGCAACTTCTTAATTGTTACACTTGTTTTCTTTTCATTGCTGCTGCAGGCTGTTGTTAGTTTTGCCACTATGCAGCTTCAGCTTTGTACTGTCTTCTTCACATTCTCTCTGGGCACAAAATCACATTATTTTGGCCGTACTATTCTCCATGGTGGTGCAAGGGTTTGTTCTTTAGCTTTCAAATCCTCCTTAATTATTCTTCTGTTTTGAACAATTATGAATGAATGTTAATTTCTCAACAGTATCAAGCAACTGGTAGAGGATTTGTGGTCCGCCATATCAAATTTTCTGAGAATTACAGGCTTTACTCCCGCAGCCATTTTGTTAAAGGGTCTCTCTCTCTCTCTATCTCTCTTCCCCCCCCCCCCCCCCCCCCCCAAAAAAAAAATAATAATAATAATAATAAAAGAAAAAATAAAACTTGGTCTGCCCTCTTGAAGCCGAGCAATTTATTTAATTATATTGTCTGAATGCTTTCAGATTGGAAGTTGTGCTCCTGTTGATAGTATACCTTGCATATGGATATAACGATGGTGGTGCACTACCCTACATTCTTCTCACTGTTAGCAGTTGGTTCATGGCTATTTCGTGGCTTTTTGCTCCTTATTTGTTCAATCCATCTGGTTTTGAGTGGCAGAAGTAAGTACTGTTTTTTCTGTTTCATCTTAACTAGGATATTTCCCATTTCATGTAATCACCTTTTTTGTTGTCCTTTTTAGGACAGTAGAGGACTTCAGAGATTGGACAAACTGGCTTCTTTATAGAGGTGGAATTGGAGTTAAGGGAGAAGAAAGCTGGGAAGCTTGGTGGGATGAAGAACTGGTACTGCTTTTGCTTACAGATAAATTTATTGTCAATATTCTTCGCTGGCATCCATAACATATCTTATTGTTATATTAAAGTAATTGGTTTGTAGTCCCCATTATACAAACATTTTGTCTTGATATCTAAAATTTCTTGGCAATTAGTATGATGCTTCTCAAATAAATTTATATGATGCTTCTCAAATAAATTATCTGTAAACTGTTCTGCAACAGAATATAAAAGCACTACCTAACAATTGATTTCCTTAGGGCTTAGGCACACAGTTCAAGTTAGTATTGTTTAGATATAGTTTCAATTTTAGGCCTATAGTTTTGGTTCCAGTGCAATCATATGTCGTCAATTTGTGCCTGCATAAATACTTGATTACGCCGAAGTGCAAAAGTGGTTCCATGCCATTTCACCTTATTTCGTGCATTGCGGGCCATTTCAGATATTGAGGCCTTTTTCTGCCCTAAAACATTTACAACTCTCTGTCACTGAGTTTCATTATTTTTGGCTTGATTCACGTACAATAATACAGCTGCAATCCTTGCATCCATCAGTGTCTATTGTCTATCTCTTAATTATAATCTATATGGCTATGATAAATATTTGACTAGGTACAGCTCTCCTCATCTGTGAGATTTGATTCACTGGGATCTTTAGTTTCCTTTTCCTTTATTGTAAGATTTTCATGTGCTGATGAGTATTTTTCTATTCTTTCATTTGTTTTGGGTTTTCTTTGTTACTGTTAATTTTTTGTTTTTTTTTGTTTGTTGCTTTATATATAGTTTTTGTATGTAATATTTCTTTAGTATATTGCTTTATGGCGCTAAATCCAATATGGTACAAGCTAAACCATATCATAGCATTTATTTTCTCTTATTCTTTACAACCATGTCAAGCCTATGTGAGCATATTTGCAGGAAAAAAAACATGCAGTTTCCATTTGTCTCACGACGTCATCTTGCAAAAGATTTGATATGGATTTTGACAGGTATTTTTGTAGGGTTATGATATTCATATACCAAATTTCTACTTCACAAGCTTCCACTCTTAAGGTCACATAATAGAAAGGGAAGAACCAACAAAGCTACAATCATATAACCATACAAAGTACAAAATGCCCTTAATAACATAAGACTACTCTTTTAGTACTCCCCCTAAAGTTGGAGTGAAGATATCCAATAAGCCCAACTTGTCCAAGCACGAACTTAGCAAAGAAGAACCAACTGGTTTAGTGAAAATATTTACAAGTTGATCGTTGGAGCAAATCCCAATAGTAAAAATAATTCCAGCATTAACCTTCTTACGAATAAAGTGAACATCAACCTCAATATGGTTTGTTCGTTATGAGGAACAGAATCTGAAGCAATCAGAGATATAGACCCATAAGATGGAAATCCAAGCTCTATGAGGGGGGACTTCAACCGTAAATTTCACAAGCACTATAAACTGTTGCACGATATTAAGCTTCAGCAAAAGAGCAAGAACAAACTATTTGTTTCTTACTTTTCCAAGAGACTAAATTATTCCCATAAAAGGTGCAAAAACCAAAAGTGGTACATCTCGAGATTTTATATACAAAAGAATATGATAGACAACCTCTAGGTGTGAAGTTCTGAGAGGCTTACCAATATCAGCATGTAGCTTGTGATGAGGGTAAGGTGATTATTTGGGTAAGTGATTATTTGTACAGCTTATGTGAGGTCATTTCATATTTTATTAAATATTTAGGTTTTTCCCCCTCTATATCTGTGTTATCTTTTTGCGGTAATTTTTTTTATTTTTTATTTTTTAAGGTCATGTAACAACATTACAACTTTATTTTTTCTGATGTTACTTCTAATGGGTTGTGGTTGCATCATGAAATGCAAAGTTTTGTCCTTACTCCTTAGCATTTGAAATTAATTTATTTGATTTATGTTGTCTTATATGAGCATTTGAAATTAATTTATTTGATTTACATTGTGTCTTACATGAATCTAATTTGCAGCATGTTACACATCATAATCATAGTTTAAGTAAATGAAATTTTATTGAGTTTTATTTACCTTTTTATTGATGAAACTACCTTTTTAACTGTAAATTTAATGGAAACAAAATTAGATGGTTTCATTTATTGTCTGATTAAAATGCTTTCTTTTTTTTTTTTTTTTTTTTTTGTTATTCTCTTTTTCTTGATAATCCTAATATATTGTCTACAGGCACATATTCGAACATTTTCAGGGAGGATAATGGAGACTATTCTGAGCCTTAGATTTTTTATTTTCCAGTATGGCATTGTCTACAAGTTAAATTTACAAGGATCAGATACATCATTAACGGTAACAATTTTCTTCGTAGTTTGGAATGAATTTTCCTTTAAACCCATATTTGGCTGTCAACTGCTTGTACTTGTTGATTTTTTTGTGCATAAATTTCTGCTTCATATCTGGTTTCCTTAACTTTGAAGCTAGAACTAAGTTATAGGATGTTCTGCAACTAAGTCTTTTTTCTGAGAGACTAGCTAAATTAGGAGATTCATCCAAAGTAGTGCGTTATATTAGTCATAGATGTGTTATTTTTATGAAGTCTATGTTTTGCATACTATATGTAATGGGTTGAGGCCTGAGGGGTACTTATTTTACTTTTCCTGTATTCTCAGTAATAACACAAAAATAGAGGAATCCGCTGTGGGTCTCTTTCTCTCTCATACACATACACCCAGACTCGTATATATGCATGCTATTAGAACGATAAACCCTAACCTATTACATATAGTACACTTCTAGCAGTTCATGCAAAAAAAAATTTTTTTTTTTTTTTTTTTGATAGGGATGTGGCCCTTGGGGTGGGAGTTGAACCTGGGACCTTGGGGTTTTTACCCAAGCCTCTTCCCAACTCATCCAACCCCAAGTGTGAATTTATGCAACACATGTACATGATTTATGGGAATTGAAATTAATATTGGTTTGTAGTTGCCTTTTTACTGAGAAAGGGTCTATTATTGACTTTTCACTTTTTTTTTAAAGACTGTAAATGCAATTAACAACTATTGTTTATTTATAAGTACCTTTTCAAATTCTTAATACTCAAAATAATTAATTAAAATGATCCCTAAAAATTATTTTAATAAAATAAAGTATGGGATTAAAGTCTTAAATGTGTCAAAAAAAATTAAACTTGTGCCTTATTAGCATTCATATTGCCAGCCTATCCCACAAATTCTCTTTCAAAACTTTGAGAAAACTAAACAAAAGCAGCCATTACTGAGCATTGATCCCAGCAGCTCAGGTTGTTGGAAAGGGTTGGGTGGGTATAGACTTAGCCTCCAGTTTTATTTGCACAAAGTGGCCGCTCAAACTGGAATTGGCATTCTCATGCTAGACAGTCTGAACTTTTATTATTGCACCAAGCAATGAACCCTTCCAAAAATAAAACAAAGTGACTATAAAAAGGAGCAAATCAATAAAATTGGATTATAATTAACTCTAAATAAACTCATTGATCCAATATTTTATTAATCCTGTGGAAATTTCTTCAAATTAGTATCTTTATTAAAATTGTAAATACATTTAATAAAATGACTAAAAATTTGAAAGAAAAAGAAAGTTATTAAATTACGAAATCAAACATTGGATATATTTCAATGTCACTTACTGTCCCACTCTTTTCATAAAGGAGGGGGATTTTTATGTGTGGGATTTTATCAGCATGAGAGTTTAATTCTAGTTTCATCCTCTAGTCTTGTTTTAGCCTTTTGAAATATGTTTGAATTAGAAATTGAGTTCCGAACTTAGGAAATGATATAGAGAGAATAGCATCCTACCTTGAAAAATATTGAAGTTCATTGTTCCAGTACCTTCAATGTAAGTTATAAAATATTAAAATTAAATCATTGTTATTGGGAATTAAAGAAGTTAGGTTTAGGATAAAGAGTGGCTCTCTTACCTCCAAAACCAATAAAATATGGAATAATGAGAATGAACAAGATCTTGGAACCATTTAAAAATATTAAAATCGAATCTTTGTTATTGGGAATTAAAGAAGTTAGGTTTAGGATAAAGAGTGGCTCTCTTACCTTCAAAACCAAGAAAATATGGAATAATGAAAAAGAACAAGATCTTGGAACCAATTAAGCCACGTCATCATTCTTGACGGAAACTATGCGGTAAATACCCTATTATCAGTCAACATGATGTTACTGCCTCTAAAACTCAACCAGTTGATATCAATGTTGTTACCTATAAATCCAAGTTTTTTCTCTTCTGGTTTCATGTTAAATACCCTTTTTCATTCGTGCTCGGCTTATTATGTAAATCTCTCCTTTTTTTTCTTTTCTTGGGTGGAAAAGTAAACTACATTAGGTTAATCCCTCTTTGCTCATTTTCCATTCTTTGGTACTCCTATTATGTATGTTAGGCTGCTTCAGGTATCAACTAACCATGATCATGACCCTGCAGAAATTACACTTGTCAACAGCTCACGTGTATATGCATGAACCTCAAAAGAAGTGTTGCTTACACCTGTGGACCATTCTTTTTCTCCACGTAGTGTTAATTCCATTATGCACAATTATCAATGAGTGTAGTTAGAAAGAACTGACTCCTGGTTTTTTGTTCGATGGCTGTTTAATTTTTTAGGTGTATGGCTTGTCATGGATTGTGTTGACGGTTCTTGTAATTCTTTTCAAGGTCTGGGACATGACTTTGAAACCTTAAATGTTGGACTCTGAAACTTGGAAATGCAGGTCATTGGATCTGTAACTTGAACCTTGCATTCTTGGCTTTGCAGGTATTCACCTTCAGTCAGAAGATATCAGTTAATTTTCAGCTGCTGTTGCGCTTTGTCCAAGGTCTCTCCTTCTTGCTTGCACTAGCTGGTTTAGCTGTTGCTGTTGCACTTACGGAGCTGTCAATTGCAGATATATTTGCTTGCATCCTAGCATTTGTACCCACTGGGTGGGGGATTCTTTCTGTAAGTTTTCAGGGCTCGTCTATATTTTGTTTTGTTTCTTTTTTAGCTTCTTTCCCTCTTAACTTGCCTAGGCAAACCTAGAAAACAAGTACACAAGTTCTCTTTGTTCTTGGCTGAACCAAACAGTAAAGCACTACTAGTTGCTGTAAGATCTTTTGTGGGGAGGATTGATATGCATCAGTTTGTTCAATCAGACCTCAAGAATTTACCTTGAAAATTACTTGTCCCTTGCATTATACTCGGGTCACAGATGATTTGGGATAACTTGGGGGTCTAGTCAGGATGTCTGCACTGTTATATTGACATGGGGGTGACACCAGTGTCAAACAAGATTTTGAACACTTGCAAAATAATCAGATCTCTTGTCTAAAAAAATTGAACAAGAAGTCAACTGTCTTTTGGCTATAGAACATATTATGATGTTCACTATTTTGCAATGCCTTTCCATGCAAATGCAATCATAAGTTGAAATGACCTTGGGGACACTTGTATATCCATGTCATGCTTTCTAAACCGTGGAATTGACATGTTTTGGATCCCTCATCTCTAAATCAGAAAGCAAGAAGTCAAGAACTGTGTGATGTGTCTGGGTGTTAGTAAACTTGGGTACGTGTTGGGTACAGACGTGTCTACATGTCAGATTTTATCTGATATTTAAGTTGTTTAATAATCTTATTTCTTCGTTTGTTAATTAAATTTTAACAAATTAATGGGTTACCAGGCACACTTGTTGGTGGATATCTGATGGGATATGTCAACTGACATGTAGCCCATACCTGTACCCATACCCATACTCATGTCATGTCTGTCAGAGGTACTTCACATTTTATCATCGATACTTATAACGACTTTCACAGACTGAATAACCGTTGTTTCAAATTTGATGCCTTGATGACTAGCTCTGCACCTTCCTCGAGTCTTGGTTTTAGACCCTCTGTGGACTCTTAATAACCTGGTTTGGTCTGACTTATTTCTGTGTCAGTTGGAACATCTTTTTTATAGACTGAATCAAAAACATTTCTAGTTGTCTAGATCAGCTGTTTGCTGAATTATTTTACTGCACAACTTACCACCACCACCCCCCCCCCCCCCTCTCAAAAAAAAACCTTTTTTGTTTCTCCTCTCCATTTATTTTCCTTAAAAGCACTATTGATTGGAGGAGTGTCGCTGGGGGGCAGATATAAACCTAAAAACTTTATATTTCTGGGGAAGTAAATTTGGATCCAACACATCCTCCTCCCATTCTCCAACTTAACACACACACACACACACACACAAACACCCAAAAAAAAAAATTTGAAATAAAAAAACTCCTCCCTTCCCACTAACCAATATCACTTAGTGCCACCTTGTGGGATATTTGAATTTAGTAATATTATACATTTGAGGCATTGGAATTGAGATGCCAATCTAGTGTTGTGCATGCAAATGTATTGCTTGTGCCACAACCTCTAATCTTTTGTATATGTATGACAGCTTGAAAATATATTTATAAAAAGAAAGAAAGAGTGAAAGAAAAAAGTAATAATAAAATGCAGAAAAGGAGGACAATAATATCCACCTTGGAAAGCTACTGGTTCTCTATTTGGGAAGGTATCCCAGAGGAATGATTTGGTTTGCTGTCCATTGACACTGAAGGTACTAGTTTATCCTAGTTTTTGAGAAGCAAAAAAAGGCAAGAGAATGAAGCAACTGTAAGCTGATTAGGAAAATAAAAACAATGTTACTTCATAAACTTCTTTTACATTGTTTTGTGTTTAAAGATCCTGCCTCCTTGTTCTTGTTTTTTAAGGTAAAATTGGCTAATATGTTCCAGATTGCTGTGGCTTGGAAGCCATTGATGAAGAAGCTGGGATTGTGGAAATCCATTCGTTCAATTGCCCGCTTGTATGATGCTGGGATGGGGATGGTTATCTTCATCCCGATTGCATTCTTTTCATGGTTTCCCTTCGTATCCACATTCCAAACCCGACTTATGTTCAACCAAGCATTCAGCCGAGGGCTGGAAATCTCTCTTATCCTTGCTGGAAACAATCCCAATACTGGGATTTGATAACAATCTCTTGACATTGTAGGTATCTTTGTATGAGAGATACTGGTTTGCTTTTTGTGTTCTAGGTTTTTGTAAACTACGCGGGAAATTACTTCTTTTTTGTATCTCTTTTCTTTTTCCTTTTTTTTTTATTTAATGTAACGAACCATTGTAAATGTATTTGGGATTGCCATCTTATGCAATGAAAAGTGTTCTAGCAATACATATTTTTATTATATAGTCTACCATACCACCCCCACCACCAGCAGTCATGTGACTGTTGTGCTGTGTGTGCAAGTACAATTTACAAATAAATTGGGACTAGTGAATGTAATGGAATCGAAATAGAAAAAACAAGTGCTCTAGAAATCAGGGTACATACAATGCCGGTTGCAAAAAAAAAAAAAAAAAAAGGAATGGATGGATGGAGTGATTCAAGTTGGAAGCTCCTTTAAATGAAAATATAACCTTGTGGTATGATATGAGGATTAGTGTTATATTTACACATTAATGTTTCCTTCATTATTAGCGGAGAAGTTCGGTTTAATGAACTTTGTTTTTTTTTCTTTTTTTCTTTTTTTTGGTTACATTTCTTCTCTTTCTGGCCATGTCATATATTTTCTTCGGGATTTCACCATATTACATTTACACCAACAAAAGTTTCCGCATTGTATACGACCTTCTGATTGGAATTAATGCCATCGGGAAAGTAGCCAACATTAAAACAAATTATGATTCACGGATTGACTGACACGAGGCATCTCCAATACACTTTTTTCTTTGCCATTTACTATATCCATGTCAGCATTAAAGTCTCTAATACAGCTACTTTGCACCATATAATTGTTTTAAGTCCTAATTAATGAGTTTTTAAATTTTATGTATTTATAATATAATTAAATTAGAAGTATATGGTTAATAAAAGTCTTAACTTAAAAAAAAAAAAAAAAAAGGCCTCGTAAAGATTTCATGAAAAAAAAATTTTAATTCTATTAATAAGGTTTTGTTTGTATTGTTCTAATTTTTTATTATTATTTATTTAGATAAAGAAATTTATATAAAAATATTACTATTAAAGTTTTATTCATTATATCTCTTTTTTATTAGAAAATTATTACAATTTTATATTATTAAATATATATATATATAGTATATATAGAAAACAAAGAATTTAAAACATTTGTAGGGGATGAACAAAATCCATGTTCAGGACTACAAACATTTGTTATTATAAGGTATCAAATTCTCTTTATGCTACAAACATATGCCAACGGGAGGTGAGGTCTATTCTATTTTTTCAAGTAAATGTCAAACGGAGGTAGGGTTCATGTTACTCTTTCTGGAAAAAAAAATAGTTATATTAAAAAATGAGATTTTAGCATTGGAACATAGTTGTTAAAATTTGACATTTTTGTATTATAACAATGCCAAAATATAAATTTAGTATGAATAAAATGATATTTACTATTACAGATGGTCTAATATCATAGAACTTATTATATGGTCTTAGATCATAAATTGACATCTCAGCAAAAATTATTTTATTATTTTTTATAAATCTAACATGTTATACACGTGACAGTATATGATTGACCGGAACGATTGAACCCAGACCATACAATAAATTATCCTAATGTCAACCAAAGTAAATTTACAGCATGTCATGTCTATGTCATGCCATGTCCTGTCTGCGCAAGTTCTGTAGGAATCATAAGTGACGTAAGTGCTTACTGGAAAAGCAACCAAAAAGAACAAGTTTGATAATGGAATTTTCCGCCAAATAAAAGCTAAAAGGAGATGCTCCCAAAAAGGAGGCATGAAATTCTACAAACCTATGTGAGTAGGAAACTTCCTATAGCTGGTTTTAAGCATTCTACCTAAATTTTCAATAAAATAAAAGCCATGAAAACAGTTGTAATATAAGCCACGAGTGACGTCCCCAAAAACATGAAGAAAAAAAATCTCTCGAGTTTTTGTCAATAAATTAAAAGTAGAGTTATGATGCAACAGTTACGAAAACTTTTGAAATACAAAAAACTTGGAAACCCACATTTATTATAATAACCTTCAACTTTTGAAATAATGCATGTACTTTGTTAAAGGGATCCGCTACAATACTTGCATGAAAAAAAAACTAAGTATGACACTTATTTTTAAATCTTTGCATTTGGATGTATATTAGGAGATGTTAAAGTATCCCAAAAAAAAACATAATAGAAAAGTATAGCAGATAACAGACCACTCCCACTTTCAGCCTTCTTCTCCCTCATACTTCACATCTACAACTCATCCTTCTTCCTCGCAACTTCTCTCTTGATCTACTCTTTCTTGTTGCTCCCTAGTTTTAATGATTTTTAAGCTTATTGGCATTATTATGTAAATGCAGATGAATTTTATTTGAGAAATAATCAAAATTTTGACAAGTTGACCAAGAAAATGCATATTTTGTTTGAGAAGCTGTAGAGAGAGAGATATTGCAAGGTAAAAAAGAGCTCAAAACAAATCCCCAGGTAATATATTCATGATACAGAAAGAGTGTCTGAAGACCAAGTCCATATCTTTTTCAATGGAATAACGACTTATGTGTAATATGATACTATTTGAGTTTATATTAGTATCATTTGAGTATAAATTGTTATCTTTTGAGTGAAATGATTTTCTTTAAAAGTAAATTAGTCCCAATGGTAGATCCATAAATTTTAATTAGGGAGACAAATTGAAAATATCAAAATTTAGGAGAGTTCTTATGAATATATCAAAAATTTTGGAGGGGCCAAATCTAGTCTAACAAAATTAGAAATAAAATACAATATTAAACTTTTTGAGAAGGTCAAGTCCTATTTTATTAAAATATACTAATAAAATTAGGAGTAAAAGTGCAACCTCAAAAATCATGGGGGGTGGGGGGGGGGGGGGATGGCCCCCACTTGTCCCCCCTGCATCTGCCTCTGATTAGTCCCATTTGAGGGTCAGATAGTACCATTTCGATGTAAAATGACACTATTTGAATATAACTACATACAAATTCAGGCCAAAAAATTACACTCCAGTGACAACCGTTTGATGGTCAGTTTGAATGCTTGTCAATGGAATGCAATTTTTTTAACCAAGTTATACACTCAAATGGTAGTGGTTTACACTCAAATGGTACTGTTAGAGATATGGCTTATATTCTTATAACAAGTAAAACTAAGAATATAAGTATTATATGTGGAGTGTAGCGAATGGGAAGAACTCGAGATGAGAGCAATAAGTACCATTCAACTTTGCCTGGCAGACGAAGTTAAGTATCACATCATGGATGAAGAGTCTCCTACGGGGATCTGGACAAAATTGGAGAGTCGATACATGTCCAAGTCACTTACGAATAAGCTTTATCTTAAGCAAAAATTATACCAGCTTAAGATGATTCACGGTGTAGATTTGACTCAACACATCAATACATTCAACCAAATTATCAATGATCTACTCAGAATTGATGTGAAGTTCAAGGACAAAGACAAGGCACTGATGCTCCTAACCTCGCTTCCGACTTCCTATAAGCATCTGGTTACAACTCTCCTTTGGGAGGAAGGAAGCTCTGGAAATAGAGGAAGTTGCGGCAGCCCTGTTGGCATACGATCAAAAAAAACATAATACAATTGACTTTTCTGATCAAGGGCTTATAGCAAAAAGTGATCATGATCGTGGAAGAAGAATGGAAATGATGGGTCAGACAACAAAAATAGTCGATCAAAGTCAAAGAACAAGAATGTCGAGTGCTATAAATGCCAAGAAATTAGGCATATGAAGCGAAACTATCCACAAAGGAAGAAAGGAAAAGAATTAGGAAAAGAAGAAAGGAAAGCAGAATAAAAGACCGTCAAATTCTGCCGATATAGCAGAAGTAGATTCAAATGGTGGGGATGGCAATATGCTCTCAGTCTCATCAAGTTCTGCCCAATTCACAGATTCATGGATTCTGGACTTTGCATGCTCCTATCATATGTCTCTTAATAGGGACTGGTTACTTACAAGTCAGTAAAATTTGGTTATGCTCTTATAGGTAATGATGCATCTTGTGAAGTCATTAGGAACAATCAAGATTAAAATGTTTGATGGTGTGGTAAGAACATTAGGAGATGTTAGACATATACCAGATTTAAAGAAAAACCTAATTTCATAGGGTACCCTAGACTCAAACGGTTATTACTATAAGTCTGATGGTAGAGTAATGAAGGTAACTAAGGGTGTTGTGGTTTTCATGAAAGGTCAAAAAGTTACTGGTAATATTTATAAATTGTTGGGTAGCACAATTGTGGGTGGAGTTACAGCAACTACATCATTTGAAGGTAAAGACGACGATGCACTCTTGTGGTATACACGATTAAGGCATATCAGTGAAAGTGGTATGATGGAACTTTACAAGAAAAATTTGTTGAAAAGGGGTCAAGTCCTGTAAACTAGACTTTTGCAAATATTGTGTTCTAGGAAAATAATGCAGGGTAAAATTCAAGACTACCACTCATAAAACAGAAGGTATTCTAGATTATGTTCATTCATATGTTTGGAGGCCTATGAGAATAGCTCCAAGAGGGGGATCTCTATATTTTGTGAGCTTCATTGATGACTTCTCTAGAAAGGCTTGGGTTTACTTCATGAAGTGCAAGTCTAAGACTTTTTCAAAGTTTAGAATATGGAAGGTTGAAATGGAAAACCAAACTGGAAAAAAGGTCAAATGCCTTAGAACAGATAATGGTACAAAATACAAGGATATTGGGTTCTTGAGGTTCTGCGAAGAATATGGCATCAAGAGACATTTCATAGTGCGGAAGACACTTCAACAGAATGGTATGGCTAAGAGGTTGAATAGAACAATTGCTAAAAGAGCAAGATACATGAGATTATATGTTGGGCTTCCTAAGTTCTTCTAGGTTAAGGCAGTAAATATGGCTTGTTACGTCATCAGTAAATCACCTATAGTTACACTTGGTGAAAAAGTCACAAAGAAAGTATGGACAGGAAAAGAGATAGATTACTCTATGATGAGGGCATTTGGATGTCCTGCTTATGTTCATATATTTAGTGAAGAAAAGTCAAAGCTTGATCCGAAATAAAAAAAAGATGCATTTTTCTCAAATATGAGAAAAGGGTAAAGGGGCACAAGCTTTGGGATCTAGAGACTCAGAAGGTGGTAATCAGTAAAGATGTGGTGTGAGGAACTATTTTGGGGCTAGAGAGCTAGATACAGTTGGATCCAATGGGGAAATCAAAATTTATAAATATTTTCATAATATTGTAGTGGAAAAGAGAAAAAGAAATAGGATATGGAGGGTTAGATTGAGAATGGGGATTGGGTACAAGATCAGAAATTGATTCAAACTCTCTTTGGAAATGATTATATTAGGTGATTTGCATGTTTTGGCTGAATCAGTGAATGACATGTGTAATGAATTTTTAATCATAATATATTATGTCAAGAGTTGAATAAGACTTATGTGGTATTGGTACCCAAAACAAATTGCCCAGAAAGGCCTAGTCAATTTAGGTCAATTAGTTTATGTAATACTAGTTATAAAATTTTAATAAGAATATTGATGAATAGAATAAAGAATTTAATGCCTAAATAATCTCAGTTAGTCAAAGTGAATTTGTGAAAAGTAGACAAATTATGGATAATGTTCTCATTGCTCATGAGGTTAAACATTCGTTTAATTCAAAAAAAGAGGAAAAAAATGGTTGATGAGCATCAACATTGATTTAGAGAAAGCTTATGATAGACTTAAATGAGATTTTATAGACCAAGTTATGAAAAAATTGGGTTTTCATAAGATATTTATTAATTGGATCAACATTTGTAACTCGTCGGTCTCGTTTCGAGTGTTAGTTAATGGTATTCCCTCTAATGAGTTTAAACCGACTAGAGGCATCAGGCAAGGGGATCCTCTATCTCTATATTTATTTATTATATGTGTGAAGAGTTTATCTTAAATAATGGGAAGTTTAGGAATTTGAGTGTAAGAATTGCTAGGAAATCAATACCTATTAGTCACTTATTATTATTGACGATTGTTTGATTTTTGGTAAGGCGTCAATGCCAACATGTGACGCCAACATTTTTTTTTTCTAAGAATGTAACAAATAATGATAAGAAAATAATAAAGCAGGCTTTGGGACTCAGTGTTGAAGGAAATTTAGAAAAGTATTTTGACAAATCAGTGTAGGCAGATGGTTGAGAAGATTGGAAAAAAAAAATGCAAGGGTGGATGACTAAAACATTATTAAGAGCTCGTCGGGAGATATTGATAAGATCGATTTTTTCTTCTATAGCCCAAATAACATGAATTGTTATTTGATTCCAAAAATTATTAAAAAACAAATAGATAGAATGCAAAGAAATTTTTTATGAGGTCGTAGAGTTGATCGCAAAGGCCTAAATTGGGTGAAATGGGATAATATTTTGTGTATAAGAAAGTATAAGGGGTTAGGGCTTCATAATGAAAATGACATTAATATGGCTACTATGGCTAAATTAAGATAGAAAATTTTAACAAAACATAACATTGTCTAGGTATCTCAAGTATGGAATGATTTTTTTTGGTGTAAAGGCTAAATGTATTGACTCTTGGCCGTGAAAAAATATTTTAAAGGTAAGAGATATTCTTAGTGAAGGAATTAAATTGACTGTTGTATTTTTTTAAGAAGTGCTGGGGTATTTTATTTTATATTTTTAAATATATAATATATAAGATATATTCATAATTATTGATGCTGCACTTTTCGGCTCACAATAAGTATGGACTCCGTGACCTGTAGAACACTCAGAAAGATGATCAGAGGACCACCGGATTGGCTCCGGCGGTAGCCGCTCCGATGCTTAAGTAAGTAAAAGAATTGAAAGATTGTATTGAAAGCCAAAGAATGAGCATAAGAAATAAGGCGTACCTCTAGGGTTTAATTTATAAGCCGTGGCTTTCCTAAGTTGATTAGGATTCGACGCCATGAATATAGGGATTTGATCATCGGAGATTTGCAGTTACATTGTGGAGCATTGCATAGAGATAACCATAGAAGGTAGTTCCCTTGTTGAAGACTGCTTCCTTATTCCCTGCTCGGCACTCGCTAAGGCGGTGACGAGTTCTGGAATGTTGGTCTGGACCCTGTGATCAGTTCTGGATATATATGTTCTGAAAGTGTACGTCCAGTCTCTTCCGACCTGATGTAATGATCTGTATGCTTGAGCTTTTAGTCATTGGCTGAGTGAGAATCATGTTGGCCGAGCATAAGTCGAATTATGGTCATACGTGTCAAGTGTTGATTGGCCTGTTCTTTTATGACATATTAGTTACTCCTCCCCCCCAAGTCCTAGTTTGATGCTAGCAAGCAACTAGGGCTGAGCCTTTTTTCAGAGAGTCATGTGTCCTGTCTGTCCGCCTTCCAAGGCAACTATTGGGGCACCATTTATTGCGCAGCCGGAGATTAGGTCTTTTCAAGGTCATCATTGTACTGAACCGTCATGGCGTTTGGGCTTGGTGGGTCCCTTCTGATAATGTGCTTTATAAGTACGGGACGAGATTTCGAAATGACCTTTTCCCCGTCATTTTCACTGTGCCAGAAGATTTCATCCGCCATTGTTAGTCTGTGCGACCTTGACGAATACTGACTTCCTGAGTTAGAACAGGTTCGACTGATTTTCCCTTTTCTCTTACTTCTTTCTTCTTGAATCCGAGAATAATGTCTGCTTCTTCTGAATCCCCAATTGTGAATGAGGGAGTGGGAAGTCCTTCTGAGATGGCTGTTTCGTCTCTTAGTGGAAGATGTAGGTAACCCTGCTCCCGAAGATATTGGGGAGAGGCCTGTTGATCCTCCCGCTAGTCCTGGAGTTAGGATAGTTGATGCTTTTGAGGAGCCCCGAAACAAGGCTGGGGAGACCTCTGGTAGGCCTTCCCGTCGAGAAGAGGGTGAGAGTGCTGTCACTCAGAGCCTTTTGGTACGAGTGGAGGGTGAAATTCAAATTTCCCCCAAATGTGACCTGTAGAGTGCCAGGCCCCATGGATCGTCCCCACAATGTTGAAGCCGGGGAGATTTATGTTTACCTTGCCTGGTTTGAAATGAGCTTGAGACTCCCATTGTTGAATTTAGTCAGGCAGTTCTTTTGTTGGTACAAGCTCTGCCCTGCCGACCTGAATCTCAATAGCTGGCGGCAGCTTTTAGGATTTGTGGTGTTGGGGCACCTAAACAAGGTGGATGTGTCTCTGGACTTGATCCGTAGCAATATAGATCTGAAGTTCAAGCAAGCAGAAGGCCTTTTCTATATGTCCTTCGAGAAAGGGTTCCGACCCCTGTCCTCCGTTCCCACTTCCAATAAAACGTGGAAGAAGTGGTATTTCTTTGTTGGAGGAGGATGGGAGCATGAAGGCTTTCAGGAAGGAAAGGCCTCGTCGTTCCCTCGTGTTACGGGTCATAAGGGTGAGGCTTATTCTTTTAGACTTACTTTTAGCCTTGTTGTGCCTTCCGAACTGATAAACTGATATATCTCTCCTTACTTATGTGCAGTTAAGAGTGTTTGGAAGAGGCCCGATTTTACTGAAGCACTGCGGGATCAGTACCGAGCACTGCTTTCAACTCCTGACCGCTTTCAACTCCTGACCGGGCTCATTCTGTTATTGTAACTCCAGCAAACTTGATGGCTGCCCGTAATGTAGAGCTTAAGAAGAGGCTGACGACGAAGTGGGCTGTGCCGGAGGCCCCATTGGTGGGGGAGTCTTCCTCCCGAGCTGAGCCTGATGCCCCCCTTGAAGTAAAAAGGAGGAGGTTGATTTCTGGCTCTCCCGAGCCAGCCCCTGCCGAGGCTGAGAAGGAGGCCTGAACCTGCCATCCCTGTTTCGGCCGCTCCTCCTGCCTCTTCTGGTCCAAGTAGGAGGACTAGGAAGGGGAAAGCACCTGCTGCGCCGTCCGAGCCGTTTAATGAGCTGGACTATCAGATTGCCAAGAGGGCATTTGATCAAATATGGGCTCATGGCCCACACCGATACAGAGGAGATGACCCCTCCAAGCTGATGACTGAGATGATGAATCTCCAGATGAAGGTAACTTCTGAAGCTTTTTCTTGACTTTCTTTTTTGCTCATTTGTTCAGTCTAAATTGTCTGTCTTGCTTTGTGCAGAGCATGCATAATTTGGCTGCTCTGATGGTGAACCCCATGGGCCTTGAAGAGGCCGAGAAGCTGAGGATCGAGATGGATGAGATGAGGCTGGAGCTCGGAACAGCCCGATCCAAGGTTCAGACTACGGAGGAGGGTCTGAAGGAAGCTACCATCAACCTTAAAGTGGCAGAGTCTGAGAGGGACATATATGCTTAGAAGGTTGAGGGGCTTCAGGCGGAGTTGGTTAATCTCCGAAGTTCCTTTGATCAGAAGGTTCAGGAGGCAGTTGATCACGCCAGGACTGAGACTGAGATGGAATTGAAAGATGAGGTTGAACAAATGGGTGATGACTTGATCCGGTTCGGTTTTGAAAGCTTCCGAACTAGGTTCCAGATTCAGTTCCCAGGTTTTGACGTTTCATCAATCGTTCCCCCTGAACCTACCTCATCTCGTCCTGATCCGGACAAAACGGTTGGGGCTCGCGCCCTTAACTTGGAGGAGGATGCAGGCCCTTCTGGGAAGTCTTGAGGCTTCATGGGTTTTTATTTTCACTACCTCTTTTTGATGTAATGAATGTATTCTTCTGATCAATAAAATTAACTTTCCTTCAAATTCTGCTCGTGTTCTTTCCTCCTGTGCAATTTTGTCGCAAGTGTGGCTGCTTTGAGCCTTTCGCATGCTAGATCAACTGTCCAACAATCGATAGTCGCTTTTCGAACTTTGATATTTGTCATTGAATAGTGATCGTAGATTAACTTCAACTGTCTCATTATAATAAGATAAGAAAGTAAGTATAATCAGATAGACAGAGCCTGATAGAGTGGGAGTAGACTTCTGTAGGGCTCTGAGATAGACTGCTCTGAATTAATAGCTTGTGAAGATAACCAGGCAGCTTGTGCTTGTAGTTATGATGCTCGGCATGCTGTGTTCGAGTACTCAAGTTCGGGATATATCCAAGTTGTTTGGCCTTTTTCATATGACTGGCCTGTCATTAAATAGTTAAGACTGGAAGATCTGAGTCTTGAATAGGGGGTCTGTACACTTAGACTTTGTTCCCCTTTTTGTTAATTCGGGAGCTTCAGTGCTGGACCGAGGTCTCTGTTTAGAGAGTTCTGTACCCTGTCTCTTGGTATATCGAAGAGGCGCATTTAAAGCACCGTTTATTTATTCGACTGTTGTTTGGGATTTTTGAGGCCACTCTCTTTTTCACCGTTGCGACGGTTCAGTTAGGTAACCTTTGGACTTCAAGGGTCTATATAAATGGAAACGAGGGCACACGGTTGCGCCCAACTTTCTTTGATCCCAAATTGTTCCCTTGTGAGAGAGATTTTATATGTTGCCGGAGTTTTACCACTCGCCCGGAGATGATGGGTGATTCCTTGCCTGAGTTAGGAATGATTAAACTGTGGCCGAGAGTTAACCTTCCCCTATTTTCAGTCTCCAAGGAAGGATTGAAGGAGGCACAAGTCTTCTTGTTTCCTCTGGCATCCGATCGAGATTCCTCCGATTGGTGGTGGCCCCTCTTGATTCAACCGAGGCCTGGAGCGTTGGTGATGAAGACGAGGGTGAGTTGCCTCCTCTTCCTCACGTCTTGTCAGAGATCCTCGCTCCAATCGGTCGGGGTGTGACAACTGCTTTGAGGGAGATGAATGTGGGCTGCCTCCTCCCCCTTGTGACTTGGCAGAGACCCTTGCTTCAATCTGCTGGGGTGTCATGCCGATTACAAAGGTGGAGAATGAAAAGTCTCCTGAGGCCCAGAGCCCTCATCATCCGTTGGTCATGGAGTTGATGATGATGATGATGAAATGGCCTGGGCGCTCCTTGATGCAGACTGGGGTTCAGGGCCCCTTCCTTTCAAATGGAGCCGGCGGCGGCGGTAATGGAAGTTTTGGATCCTGTGCCCCTTTATCGTCCCGTGAAGAGAAGCCAATATGTTGAGAACTGTAGCTTCTGTAATAGCTTCTGTAGTAGATTCTGTAATAGCTTCTGTAGTAGCTTCTGTAATGATGTGTTTGTACTGATGTAAATCTTCTGTTTTATCAATAAAACTGAATCTTTTTTCTCAGATCTGATGTCTTGGTATTCGATTGTGCTTTTCTGTAGTTGAAATACTTTCTCATGCACTTCTGAATGTTCTGAGGATAAATCAAAGAAACTTAGAAAAATGCTTGAATCAAAGTACTTCACTCCTGATCGGTACCGTAGTACTTAGTTGTTTGTTTGATAGATAAGCCAAATAATATAGATATCAGATTTGAGGTGTTCCGATCTAGGAAACTTTAGTTTGTAGGTGCCCGAAACTTCTGCCTTTGGATGGATTGGATCATAGAGTTTGCTAACCGGAGACGGACCAAGCTTGGAAGGCCTGTGCATTAGGGTGGTCCAGGCTCTGGAGGCCTGTATATTCAAGAAATAGACTAAGTATTTAAGACCAGTATACTATGGACCAAGCTCTGAAGGCCTGTGCATTATAGATGGACTAAGCCTTGAGACTTGTACATTTACGGACCAGGCTCTGGAGGTCTATACATTTATAGATGGACCAAGTATGAAAACTTGTACATTTATGGACCAGGCTCTAGAGGCCTGTGCATTTATAGATGGACCAAGTACGAAGACTTGTACACTTATGGACCAGGCTCTAGAGGCCTGTGCATTTATAGATGGACCAAGTACGAAGACTTGTACATTTATGGACCAGGCTCTGGAGGCCTGTGCATTTATAGATGGACCAAGTATGAAAACTTATACATTTATGGGCCAGGCTCTGGAGGCCTGTGCATTTATAGATGGACCAAGTACGAAGACTTGTACATTTATGGACTAGGCTCTGGAGGCCTGTGTATTAATAGATGGACCAAGTGCTGAGACTTGTACATTTATGGACCAGGCTCTGGAAGCTTGTGCATTAATAGATGGACCAAGTACGAAGACTTGTACATTTATGGACCAGGCTCTGGAGGCCTGTGCATTAATAGATGGACCAAGTGCTGAGACTTGTACATTTATGGACCAGGCTCTGGAGGCCTGTGCATTAATAGATGGACCAAGTACGAAGACTTGTACATTTATGGACCAGGCTCTAGAGGCCTGTGCATTAATAGATGGACCAAGTACGAAGACTTGTACATTTATGGACCAGGCTCTAGAGGCCTGTGCATTAATAGATGGACCAAGTGCTGAGACTTGTACATTTATGGACCAGGCTCTGGAGGCCTGTGCATTAATAGATGGACCAAGTACGAGGCTTGTACATTTATGGACCAGGCTCTGAGGCCTGTGCATTAATAGATGAACAATTTTAAAGAAAACCTTTCTACTGATAATACTTCCGCAAGTGTTCCACGTTCCATGGCCTAGGAACAGGTTTCCCAGTCATGTCTTCTAGCCAGTAGGTGGTAGGTCGAATAACCTTTGTTACTTTGTAGGGGCCTTCCCAGTTTGGTGACAACTTTCCCATGGTGGGATCCTTGGTGTTTTGAAAGACTCTTCTTAAGACGAAGTCTCCAACTTGAAAGCTGACTGTCTTGAGTCCTACCTTAGATTTGTTGACCATTCTCTGTTGATAGGCTTCCATCCTGATGCTGGCCTGATCCCTTCTCTCTTCGAGCAAATCCAAGTTTTCCATCAGCTGCTGATCGTTGGATTCTTGCTCAAAGGCTTCAGTCCTCAGGGTTGGCATACCGATCTCAACCGAAATTACTGCTTCAGTTCCATAGGCTAGTGAGAAGGGAGTTTCTGAAGTGGGAGTTCTTCTGGTTGTTCTGTAGGCCCAAAGAACCCCAGGGAGTTCTTCTGCCCACTTCCCTTTGGCCTGTTCCAACCTTTTCTTTAACCCGTCAAGGATTGTTCGGTTGGTGACCTCTGCTTGCCCATTTGCTTGTGGATGGCCTGGAGAGGCAAAGTGTTGCCTGATGTTGAGATTTTTGCAGAATTCCTTGAAGCCTTTACTAGTGAATTGTGTCCCATTGTCCGAGATAATTACACGTGGTATGCCGAACTTGCACACAATGTTCTTCCAGGTGAAGTTCTCAACTTCCTTTTCTGTGATATGTGTTAAAGGCTCGGCTTCGGCCCATTTAGAGAAGTAGTCGATGGCCACCAAGAAATATTTCCTGTTCGGAGGGGCCCTTGGTAATGGACCCACGATGTCCATCCCCCACTGAGCAAAGGGCCAAGGGCTAGGAATCGGGATAAGCTCATGATGAGGCTGATGTTGGTACGGCGTAAATCTTTGGCATTTGTCGCACTTCCGAACATATTCTTTTGCCTGTTTCAGCATGCCGGGCCAATAGTAACCCTGTGATAGAGCTCGGTGGGCTATAGTTCTGCCCCCATTATGATTCCCGCAGATTCCCTCATGTATTTTAGCCAAGACATATTGTGACTCGTCTGGAGCCAAGCATTTTAACCGAGGTTGAGAATACGACCTTCTGTAAAGCTTGTTGTTCAGGATCAGGTACCGAGCCGCTCTGATTCGAATTTTCCTGGCTTTGTTTTTATCCTCTGAGAGGAGCCCGGATCTTAGGTATTGGAGGATTGGAGTCATCCAGTTCTAGGGCTGTTCATCAATTTGAGAAACTTAGGCTTCCTCAATACTGGATCTTGGCTGAAAGGAGATTTTTACTATGGAATTTGCTTCAGATTTGAGGCGTGAGGCCATGTTAGCCAGAGCATCTGCTCTGCAATTCTGGCTTCTCTCAATCTTCTGGATAGTAAATGTCTGGAAGGAATGCTTCAAGTGGTTTACCAGTTCGGAGTACCGGAGCATCCTATCATCTTTAATGGCAAATTCTCCCAAGACCTGGCTCACTACCAGTTGGGAATCAGAGAAGACGTCGAGGTTCTGAGCCTCGCATTCCAAGGCAAGCTTCATGCCTAAGATCAGGGCTTCATATTCGGCTTCATTATTAGAAGCTTTGAATCCCAAGCTGACTGCTTTTTCTGACGTGAGCCCATCAGGGGACTGTAGTACCAGGCCTACCCCTGATCCTTGATCGGTTGACGATCCATCAATGTACAGCAGCCAGGTTCCCGAAGTTTCGGTGACTTATGCTTTGTTCTGAAGTGCCGGGCTGAACTCGGCTACGAAATCTGCTAAGGCCTGCCCTTTGATGGAGTTTCGGGGTACGTATGATATGTCAAACTCCCCTAGCTCCACAGACCACTTCACCAATCTTCCCGATACCTCAGGTTTCCTCAGTATTGACTTCAGAGGATAGGCAGTCGGGATCTCGATTGGATGGGCTTGGAAATAAGGTCGAAGCTTCCGAGCTGATATGACCAGGGCATAGGCCAGTTTCTCTTACTTCTGGGTATCTTTTTTCTGTGTCAAGTAGTGCCCTACTGACGTAAAAAATAGGCCTCTGTACTCCTCTGTCCTGTCTGATCAATGCGGAGCTGACTGCGTTTTCTGAAACTGCAAGGTACATGAGTAACTTTTCCCCTTGTACTGGTTTTGACAGGAGCTCTGGAGAGGCTAGATACTCCTTTAATTCTTGAAAGGATTTCTCGCATTCTTTCATCCACTGCAGAGTTTTGCTGCCCTTCAAAGCTTTGAAGAAAGGTAGGCAGCGATCAGTGGATTTGGATATAAATCTGCTCAGGGCCGCAATCCTGCCATTCAGCGCCTGAATTTCCTTTCTGGTTTTTGGCGACTTTAGCCCAATCAGGGCTTGGATCTGAGTGGGGTCTGCTTCAATACCCCTCTGAGAGACAATGTATCCCAAGAATTTTCCCTTCGTAACTCCGAAGGTGCATTTCGAGGGGTTGAGCTGCATCCTGTGCTGTCTGAGGATATCGAAGGTTTGGGCTAAGTGCTGGAGGTGGCTGCCTTTCTGAAGACTCTTTACCAGTATATCGTCGATGTAAACCTCCATGGTGCTGTCGAGCAGTGGGCTGAACATCTTGTTCACCAACCGTTGATAAGTGGCTCCAGCATTCTTCAAACCGAAAGGCATCACTCTGTAGCAGTAGAGTCCTCTTTCGGTTATGAAGGCAGTCTTTTCTTGATCTGGAGGGGTACATCTGGATTTGGTTGTATCCAGAGTAGGCATCCATGAAACTCATGAGCTCATGCCCCGCGGTGGCGTCAACCAGTTGGTCTATTCTTGGCAGTGGAAAGCTGTCCTTGGGGCATGCTTTGTTGAGGTCTGTATAATCAACGCAGACTCTCCACTTGCCATTTTTCTTCTTGACGAGCACGGTGTTGGCTAGCCACTCGGAATAGGACACTTCCCGTATCATGCTGGCGTCCAGCAACCTTTGGACTTCTTCGTTTATAATCCGATGCCGTTCAGGAGTAATCGGCCTCCTCTTCTGTCTGACTGGCGGGTGATCCGGATCCACCATCAGTTTGTGAGTTATAAGATTAGGATCTATTCCCTCCATGTCTCTACTCTCCCAAGCAAAGATAGAGAGGTTGTCTTTCAAGAACCTGACTATCTTTTCCCGCTCGGCGTATGTTAGGTCTGGGCCAATGTACAAGTAACGCCCCTCTGCTTCTGAACTGACCAGTACTTTAATGGGCTCGCCAACAGGTTTGGCTCGACTGTCGCGTCCCCTTGGGCTCAGGGGTTCTTCAATGCCGGATGGGCAATCTTCCACCTAGGGAGAGCGAGTGAATACCAGATCTGCACAATCCCGAGTGTGTTGTAATTGCTATTTAGGAGCCTTTTCTTTGAGGGCAATAGCGTGGCACTCCCGGGAGGTTGGTTGGCATCCTCTGACAGAGTGAACGCTCTGGTTGTGGACGTACTTCAGACACTGATGGAAGGTCGAAGTGACTACCCCTATCTGATGCAACCAGGGTCTCCCGATTATGACGTTGTAGGGAGACTTCATGTTTAACACCATGTACTCCGAGATGGTGGTCTTCTGCTCTTCACCCTCTCCTATAGTGGTAGGAAGGTCGACTCTCCCCAATGGGCTGCTGAGGTTGCCATCAAAAGCTGCCATCACGGCAGTGGTGGGCTTGACGTCGTCATGGTCTATCCCCATCTGTTTGAGCGGTTCATAGAATGTTGACGGAGCTGCCAGTATCGACCAGGACTCTCCTGGTTTCGAAGTTGGCGATTCTGAGGGTAATAACAAGGGCATCACTGTGAGGGCAGTGTACCCCTACTAGATCTTGCTCGGTGAATTGGATCTCCGGTGCTGGTTTGAGCCTCTTTTTCGACGTTGGAGATCTGTAATACGTTCGGGGCGGCTCTGGCTTCCCGAGCGTATCTCTTTCTTACCCTGTTGGACATTCCTGTGACAGGGGAGTTAGCATGGAGGACGTAGATGACAGTGGTTGTTCTGCCTCTGAGGCTCGTTTTGTCCCTCCCTGTGCTCCTGCCTCTGTTCGGGCCTCTGGTCTGGCCGCTGTTGAGGTTTGTCTTCTTGGGGGTTCTGCCTTCCGTCCTGCTTGACGAACTCCCGAAGGCGTCCCTTCTTTATGAGCTGCTCTATCTCATATCGGAGGGTCCTGCATGTGTTAGTTGTATGTCCATGATCTTTATGGAAATTACAATACTTACTTTGGTCCCGCAGACTGGGATCTCCTTTGATTGGTTCCGGCCACCTCAGGTTCTCCCGATCTCGGGTCTGCCGGAGTACCTGGTTCGGCGTAGTGTTCAAAGGAGTGAAATTGGTGAACTCCCTTGGTCCGGAGTTGTACACAGCTCTGGGTGCTGTTCTTTTCTCTGGGCTCCTGGCCCTCTTTTTGTTGGAGTCTCTTCTGTGATCCTCCTTCTTGTGGTCCTCCCGCTTCGGATTGTCCCTCTGGGTCTGATATCTGCCCTTCTAGGGACGTGCGGTTGGCTTCTTCCAGGTTGATGTATTTTCTGGCCCGATCCATTAATGCCGCCATGTCGGCTAGAGGGCTTTTTGTCAAGGAGTCTCTGAACCCACCCTGGGCAAGCCCAGCAGTTAGGGCTGCTACGAGGAAATTTGGGCTGCAGTCAGTGATCTCAGTGAGTTCGGTATTGAAGCGCGCAATGTAGGCGCGGAGGGATTCCTCCTTGGTCTACTTGACGTTCAGCAGGAATTCTGGCCCCCTTCTGAGCCTCCTACTGGTCATGAACCTGTCCAAGAACTGTCTACCGAGCTCGTAGAAGCTGGTAACTGAGTTCGGAGGGAGGTTGTGGAACCACTTCAGAGCAGTTCCCTTCAAGCTGGTGATGAACGTTCGACACATGAAAGCATCAGAGGCTCCGTGCAGGGCCATCGTATGCTGGTAATGGGAGAGATGATCTCCTAGATCTCCAGATCCATCGTACAGGGTGAACTTGGGCACCATGAACTTTCTGGGTCTCTCCTCTGACATGATGGCATGAGTGAATGGGGTGGCTAGTCTTCCGAGCAGCCTGGCCAGTTCGTCTTGCTCAGGAGGGTTCTGAGGTCCTCTCAAAGTAACTGTCCGGTCCATCGACTCGGCAATTTCTTCTACCCTCCGTGGGTCTCTGAGTCTGACATCTTGTGAACCCTACTTGACAGCCTCGGCTTCAGGGTAGTTGGGTTGATTACGCCCTTTGGACGGAGGAGGATTCCGAATCGGAGGGACTGGTGCTGCATGATGAGGCTCCTGCGGTACCGGGTGTGCTCCCGAGGCCCTTGGAGTTGGGGCTCGAGTAGTGCTCCGGTAATGGACGTCGGGGACGAAAGCGGATGTTCCCCAGCCAGGGACTGTTGATGGCTGCGGATCTCGGCCAGCGCGAGCAACGCCTGAGGGGTGCCCAGGCTGGTTAGTTGGAGCCTGCGCATGAAGTTCTTCGTTCTCTGTGGCAACAGGAGGTTGCGTTCCTGCAACGAAGTTGATCGGCGGGCTAGGAGAACCCGCCGCTTGGTTCTGCATGAGTGTTTCCAGTGTTCTAGTGATGGCAAGCAACTGCTCCTGCACCAGTTCATTGTGTCGTTTTATTGCTTCGATCTCTTGTCGCATAGGATTGGCCGCTGGCCCCCTTGTGCGAGGAGCAGGCGGCTGACGTTGAGCGTTTTGCGAATTCTGAGTATTCTGTCGTGGTCGGAGATTTGGTGCCATGGTTTTCTGGTGAGGAAAGAGTTGAGTTTATGAATAGAGCACTTAGAGATTAGTCGTTCCCACAGACGGTGCCAAACTGATGCTGCACTTTTCGGCTCGCAATAAGTATGGACTCCGTGACCTGTAGAACACTCAGAAAGATGATCAGAGGACCACCGGATTGGCTCCGGCGGTAGCCGCTCCGATGCTTAAGTAAGTAAAAGAATTGAAAGACTGTATTGAAAGCCAAACAATGAGCATAAGAAATAAGGCGTACTTCTAGGGTTTAATTTATAAGCCATGGCTTTCCTAAGTTGATTAGGATTCGACGCCATGAATATAGGGATTTGATCATCGGAGATTTGCAGTTACCTTGTGGAGCATTGCATAGAGATAACCATAGAAGGTAGTTCTCTTGTTGAAGACTGCTTCCTTATTCCCTGCTCGGCACTCGCTAAGGCGGTGACGAGTTCTGGAATGTTGGTCTGGACCCTGTGATCAGTTCTGGATATATATGTTCTGAAGGTGTACGTCCGGTCTCTTCCGACCTGATGTAATGATCTGTATGCTTGAGCTTTTAGTCATTGGCTGAGTGACAATCATGTTGGCCGAGCATGAGTGGAATTATGGTCATACGTGTCAAGTGTTGATTGGCCTGTTCTTTTATGGCATATCAATTATATATTTTGTATTTTTTTAAGAAATAATGAAGTATTACAATATATGAATTATAATAGGTAAAAGTTAATTATATTAGTTACATCCCTTTAAATATAAACGTGAGACTCAAACTCATGACCCTTTTTTTAGAGGAGAATATGAGTAGTCAACTATACTAGTCTCAATTAATTATAAGTTGTTATTATATATATATATATATATATATATTAAAATTTGTTGATATAACATATGACATTTAATATCGATTAAAGGTCGAAAAAATATTCATATTCTAAAATCATTTCATATTATTCAAACATTTTATCAAATGACATAACAGAAGTATATAAATATAACATTTTTTTGATTTAGTGTATTATAAATGAGATCTCATGTTACTAAAAACTTTGTTTTTAAAAACGTGTAATATGGGTCAATTTTAGTATGTGGAATGAAAAGAATAGGATCTCAGCAAACTTAGTCACGCATTGAATGCCAAAGAAAGATTGTCACGCCATTTTTTACTTTTCACTAACTAATTTAAAGAGTTTTTGAAGGGAATTACATCATTTTTTAACCCTTTTTTTTTCCTTTCTCAAATAATTTCTTACTTGCTTTTTAAGGTAAATTACACTTTATTTTTATGAGATTTTTGATCATTACATAATCACTCCTATTTTTATTTATAAATTACAAAGACCTTTTTTATAATTTTATTTTTTTTTAAAATAACAAAAATATCCTTTTCATTTTTTTTTTTTGAATTTTTAAAATTTTGACCTTTTTCTAATTTGTTTAATGATTTTTTTTTTCATTTTATATTAAAATAAAGATAAATAAGTTATAGTTTTTCGGTCAAAAGAATATTTTAATTGATATTTATTTGAACATAAAAAAAAAAGTTAAGAAAAATTAGTCAAAATTAAAAAAAAATACAAAAAAATAAATGAAAATAATATTTTTATCATTTTAAAAAAAAATAAGACTGTTAGAGAGGTCGATGTCATTTCAAAAACCTTAAAAAGGTTATTGTAATTATCAGAAACTTTAAGAAAATTATTATAATTTACTCTACTTTTTAAATTCTTGTTTAAAAAATATATATCTTTTACAAAAATTTCTTAAAAACATTCTTTCAAAAAAAATATATATTTGTTAAATAAGTTTTAAGTTACAATTTATAATTTTTTGTGTTTTAAAACAAAAGATGATGCTTCTAAATTTCTTTTTTTCTTTTTTTTTTTGGTAAGGAGATACTTTTAAACAAAATTTTTAATTAAAACTTAAAAATTACATGGGTACGAAACCAAAGTAAAAAAAAAAAAAAAATTGTTTGTGAATTTAAAAAATAAAAAATATAAAACCCACATGCTTAAGGTCAAAAATTCCGCTTCAAGTTACCTATAGTTCTAACGTAATTTAGCCAAGAACCAAGGGTAGTTTCTTTTCAACATATTCCAAAACCTACACGCCATCTTAACGACGCACGCAAGAAATCGGTTCAATCTCTACCGTTCATATCTCAACTGCAGATCTAACCGTCCATCCCTTACGAACCCCTTATAAAAAGGACTTTTTGCTTGCGTCAATCGCCACACCAACGCTTCCAAGGAGGAGATTCGTTTGTACGGAAGATCGATCCAAATAGAGAGTATTTGAGAGAGAAAATTATTAACAATCGTTGCAATCCTGGCGTTAGATTTCATACATAATCGAGAAATCAGGACATCTTTTTGCGAACTAAGCTCTTAATTTTCACGGATTTCTAGGGTTTTTTGTTCTTATTTGCGGTTAATTTTCATTTTCTGTTTGCAATTAACGTACAGATTTTGAAAATTGTGAATCGAATTAACTGTTTCTATTCGTAATTGATCAGAGTATTGATTTTTCTATTCGTAGGGTTTTTGTTTTTGTTCTGGTTCTAATATTTGCTTGATAGGGTTTAATTTGTTGATAACGATGAAAGATCAATCACACATGATGAATCAGCCTCAGGTAATGAGTCAATCACAATTGTTGAATCAGCGTCAGTTGATGAGTCAGAACAATCAAATGTTGAATCAGTCTCAATTGATGATGAATCAGTCGCAGTCTCAGGGGATGAGTCACTCGCAGATGTTGAGTCGAAGCTATGGAATGTGGCCTCCTCAGGCTTCGATGGACCCTATGAAGTTTCCGAACCCTATGCAGCAAGGTTTATTTTCTATAAAGCAATTGAAGCCGCCGGGAAGGAGCAATTGGAAGGGAAAGAAGGGGAATGATAAGAGGAAAGATGGAAGAAGGAAAGAAAAGCAAGTAATAGCTGGTAGTGGCAGCAGTGCTGGTGTAGTAGCTGCTTCTGGTGGAGGTGGAGGTTACAAGCCTCCAACTCTTAATGAATTGCAACATCAGAATCGTTTGAAAGCTAGGAAATTCTATCCGAAGAAGAAATTTAATAGGTTTGCCCCTTATGCTCCTAGGAACACGACTTCATTTATAATCCGGGCTAAGAAATCTGGTGGAATTGCATCACTGGTTTCCCCTTGTCCAGTAACCCCGGCAGTGCTTCCGACACCGATTTTTTCACCCTCGAGAGAGGTCTTGGTGGACATGGCGAAAGAGGAATGGGGGGTTGATGGGTACGGGTCAATGAAGGGTTTAATTAGGCTTCGGTCGCCTGGGAATGAAGCTGATGCACACGAGGATGACGAGGAAGAGGAAGGAGGGTCTAGCGAGAGTGATTTGGAAGAACATGTGGAGGTGGAGAGGAGATTGGATCATGATTTGAGCCGTTTTGAGATGATTTACCCGAACAGTGGTGTTGAGTACAATAACGTTTTGGAGAATCGGGTGGATGATCAAGATACCCATATAGCTCAATTGGAAGAAGAGAATCTGATCTTGAAGGAGAGGCTTTTCTTGATGGACAGGGAGTTGGGCGACTTGAGGAGGAGGTTGCAATATCTTGAGAGGCAGAACCAACCAGGGGAGGAAATTAATGAAGAGGTGGTGGAGAATGTGTCTGAAAATGGAAGTGAGGGAGAAGATGTCCGCTCAACAGAAGAGAATAATGAGGAGGTGGTTGAAGAGAATAATGAAGGTGGCCATTATGTCGAAGCAAAGGAGGTGAATAATGATGATGCGCCAGAGAATGAGGGTGTAGCAGATGTTCATATGGAAGAGTTTGCACGTGCACAGGATGCAGTGGTTGCAGAGAACCAGTCTAAGGATGAAGAAGTAGAGTACCAGTCTAATGATGGAGGAGCAGAGACCCAGTGTAGGGATGGAGGAGCAGGAAATGGATGCTCAGAGAAGAACATTGACGACGGCGACGTATCTAACTGTCCCGCGTTAATGTAAGTCTCTTCTCTGAGTCCATCTTTAGATATATGCAATCTAAGTAGGCTTACTAGTTTTTTTTTTTTTCCTTTTTTTTTCCTTCCCTTTTTGTTTGTCTGACGGTAAAGAGGGGAAAACTGGCTTCGTTCTCCATCATTTGTCAGCATTTTTCTTATAATTGTATCTTTTTACGTTTTACTTTTAAGTTTTAAATGAGCCTCTGAATTTAAAATCTATGCCTAATGGCTGTGATGTACTACTATTGCTTCTCTTAATTTCATGTAATGTTTTATGCCATGAAAAGATCAGCTTATTGTAAAGTGCTCATACTGTGATGTACTATTGCTGCCCTAAATTTCTTGTAATGTTTTCAATTTGTGTGTTATTTTGTTATGCCATGAAAGGTCAGCTTATTGTTAAGTTCTCATATTGCTTATCAGTATTATGTTGTATATGAGGTAGCTTTTTTTGGCCTCTTCAATCAAGCGTTGTGGTTGTTAACAAATTTATATAACTTTACATACTCATATAATCATATGGCTTGCTGTCTATCCAATTATTGCAGATCTTATAAGTTAGATTCTAGTTGGAGTCTGAACCGTCTTGCTGCTTCTGATGGATAGCACGATGGACTGGTAGCTTGAACATCTTGCAAGTCTGGAAGTTGTAATCAAATCAGTCATACTTGATTTGAGAATGCTGTAGTTGACTATTGATATTTGTTCAAAGTAGTTCATCAATTGCTGGAGTACATTAGTTATTGGTTCACCTACTTCAACGCCAGAAAATAAAAAATTTGCTACAAGATTTATTATTGCTGTCAAAATGATGTCACATTGTCACCCCCAAATGTTTTTGAGCCGATTGTTATTTTTACCATATATTTTATGAAGAATCGAATTCATTAAATATATATTTATTTATCTTATGGAGAATGGAGTGAACTCGCTGTTAAGATTAGAATTTTGTTTCGGTTGAAATATTTCTGTTTTACAGTGAACCAAAACGAAAGAGTAATAAAATACTGAAATTCACATGTTTCTATGAAAACATACCGAAACAGTAGAAATATTTCTTTTGTATCAACAATAATTTTAGAAGTTGGTAAAAGATAATATTCATTTATTTTTTAAATGAATGATGAGATTGAAGGATTAAGACCCAAAATTTCAACAAGGTATTTATATTTTTTTTCCAAAAACAATAAACAAGGAAAAGTAGTGGTAGAAATAAAAAGTAGATAAAGAATTTATTTTAATACTTTGTAATTAATTATAATACTTAAATTGCTATTTGTTTTACACTCTTTCTTATTATTTAATATGTAACTTAGTGTCAAGTTTTCTAATTTGTGGATGATACACAATATATATTTATTATGTTATGGTATTGTATTTAATTATAATAATTTTTATATATTTGTATTGGATAAAAAATTAGCTTTAATTTTTTTATATTAGTTTTTAATTAGTAAAAGAGTTATTTGGTATTAATGAGTAATTTAATTTTACGTTTTTTTTTTTTTTCAATTTCACCCTAGTATTCCTTTTGTGTGAATAAACGTGTAATCTAAAACATTTTTAATTAATTAATTATAATATTTATCTTCACATATTTATATATTTTACTTCATGTTTTCAAGTGTTTTTATACATTTTAATTTTTTATTATCGTTTTCACTATATTTTCGAAATGTTTTCATTTTCTGAGTGACCGAAACAACACTACGAAATGAAATTTTGATTCTTAACTGGTTGGTTAAGGAAGTGACAAAATTGTTGTTTCTATTTGCCTTCTGGTTTTGATGGTGCTCTCTTTGGAGATTTGAGTTTATGAAATGGATGGGAGATATTGATTTTGACTCATTTTTTGTTTGCCTAGAGTATTGTGGTGGATATTGGTGCTAAATTTGTATTGGCCATAGTACATACAATAATGTTAATATCATGCCAAGAATTGACTTTCCTATTAAACTAACAAAAATCATATTGGTTCAATAAAGTATTAGTGGCTTGATTGTTGTTATTCTAGGACTATTAGTGTAGCCTTAAGCATTGCCTTTTGAGGATGCAATTTCAACATAAAAGAGAGTTGGACACTTGAGGGGGAGATTGAGAAGGCTTAGAAATATACATAGAGTTCCATATGACATAAGGGCTTAGGGTTTTTTCTTTGGGCAAGGAAGTTATGTATTAAAAGAACTTAAGGGCTTAGGTTGGTATGGGTTAGTTTCCACTATGAATCATTCATGTTTTGTGTGTGTTCCATCATGGTTGGGAACGAAGGCACTTCTATAAGGAAGTGCATGTGGTTAATAAAATAGGAGTTAGCTTAACAAAGAGAAGGTTAAGAACGCTTGGATTCAGTGGGTTTTATATGCGGTGAAATTTTTCTGGTCCTGTGTTGATCCTTTGTTAGAACCAAGGGAACCCTAATTTATGAGCAGATACACTTATCAATGGAAGGCAACTCATGCTTAATAATAGCAACTTGGGATTAGTTCAAGATTTCACCATACTTAGTGAAATCATAAGCAAAGACAAATATTGTTGCTCTTTATGGATTAAGATGGACAGAACATAGTAGCTCATGATGGGAGGATCTTCTTGGTTGCTTGGTTAGTGATTGTGCTAGGAAGAAACTCCGTCAAGCTTGGTCGGTTGCATCTCTATCTCATGGAGTAAATCGTGGGAGTGGAACATGTGTATGTTTGAGGATGTGGATATGTAGGCCTTGAACAGACCAAGCTACTCATGAATAACTTGAGCTCTGCTTGCAGTTTGTTCAAATTTGTTCAAGTTAGTTCATTAGTGTTGGCAAACTGAGGTTGAGTCCAACTTTGGAGCTCAATTATAAAATGAGTCAAGATTGAATTTGGACGTAACTCGACGTGGTTAAGCTCAGCTTGCATACGATGTAATAACAATAATTTAATTGGATGAGATAGGGAGTCTGTTTACTCATCTCCTGAGACAGTATAATTAACTTTTATTAAGGAATTCTGAAGTCCCAATGCACTACACTTAGTTTTGAACCCTTCTATAATATATTATATCTGTCGAAATATTTTTAATATTCTTCATAAGGAAAAGACCTTCCAAAAGCACAGAGATATGGAGAGGCTGCCTTGTGATGCAAAGAGAGGTAGACAGAGAATGAAGAAGGCTATCACTGCTGTTGTAGAATGGAAGCTCTCATTTGCTGCACCTCTACCGTTCAAAACTTCAAATCAGTCCTTTACTAACATGACCTTCTCTTCCTCACTCCCACTTCTCTTCACCCTTAGAATGAGGTGTCCGTTCAAATTTGTATTGATTGGATCACATTCAGACGTTTATTTCAGTTAAACCATCCCCCATTCTTGAATTATATTTTCCGAAAAAACAGAAACTTTAATCTTGAGAAAGGCTGGCAAATGATCAAGCTCAGTTGAGTTGAGCTTGGCTGAACATTGGCAATCCAAGCTTGAACATAAAGCTTGACTTGATCTTTGGGCCGAACTCGAACATGTTTCAACTTTATCAAGTTGTGCTCTTAACAGTTCAAAAGTCAGCTTTACTCTATTTGGTTCAACTCTATAGAGATGCTTATCCATAAAAAACCATTATCCAGTGTTGGATGTAGGTAGTTGAGATATAGACCTAACTTTTGACATAATTTTTGCACAGAGTGGCTGCTCACAGACTCGAACATGCATTCAGATGCTTGACAGTCCAAACATTTGACGATTGTTCCAAGCAATGGCTCCTAACAGAGATTGATGTTGAATACTTTTCTTTTTTGGATGTCTGTGATTTCTCCAGATTCTTTGCCCTTTAAAGTTCTTTTTAGGGTGATTGGTCTTATGCAAAAGGAGCCTAAATTTCCTGTATACCACACTTACATGGGTTACACCCACAGTCTTACTGCTACTACTACTAATAATAATAATATAAGTGCAGGGTTTTCTGGTGGTACAGTGTCTTATGAGGGGAGTGACTTGGGCAGTTGGAATATTTGGTCTCAGATGGTTACGGTGTTGGTGGTCTCTCTCCATTTTATTCCATGATCTCTCTCTCTCTCTCTCTCTCTCTCTCTCTCTCTCTCTCTCTTTTCATGTTATTCCGTCACCATTACCATCTCTCTCTCTCTCGATCTCTCTGATGTGCGCGAGAGAGGATTCATGTATCCAGATCCAAAATAATTGAGATAAGACTTTGTTGAGTTGAGAGCACATTGATAGATTATAATGATGGATTTGTTTGTTTGTTGGATCTGTGTGTTGGTGTATAATTCTGCTTATGTAACATGTCAGGTGTGTAACGTTCACTCACGCCCCCTTTCTTTTTCTTCATTGTTTGCTCATCACTCTCAAGTAAAATTCTGTAGCTTTAGATCACCTCTTGGTCTGAGGCATTTTAGTCCTCTACATCAATATTCGAATGCTTGAAAGACCTAATGATTTGTTATTCTTTTACAATTATGTCCTTGAAATTTTGAGGTTGTGCATTTGGATAGGGCAACAGGTTCTCTTTTTGTTGGTTGTTTCTTGTTAAAATCCATTTTAGGCACAAAATCACACTAAAGAGGTGGAATGGGGGGAACAAAACATTTGTGGAAAGAAAAAGTGATTTATTCTGCTTAATGTGGGAAAGAGTGGGATTTCAATCAACCTTTTCTTTCTTATTGACCATTTCTAGTTCATTTTAGTCATATAGAAGGTAATATGGTTGGAAGTATTATTATTGTGTGGTAGAAAACAATTGGCAAAAGTGATGCAAGAAAAAATTATTATTATGCTATTGGCTGCTTTTAGGTAATGTAGTAGAATCCTCTTCATTGGGTTCACAGCGGAACAAACAAAAATGAGGTGGAACAGTACCTAATGACAACTTCGTTTCAGGAATTAGACATTACAAGCTCACTGTAGAAGCATGTAAAGTAGCTAAACTGTTCGGGAAGTACCTAAATCATACTTTCTGTGAGTACTTTACCCCTTATTGGTTTTGGTCCCATAGTTCACTTTGTGGATACTTTTCTCAACTGCATGGTTGGAATTTCAATGCTAATGTAAGGGTTAAACATGATACCCCTATGGTATCCATTACTTGTCTATTTGTTTTTTTCTGAATAAACTTGCAATCATCAAATTTGTCTTCCGTGAAATTCTGCAACTATACATTCATTGTTTCTTAGGAGGCTTTTTTATGTGGCTCCCTAGTTGGTATTTTTGCATTATATTTATTTAGGATAACAACATGTAAAATATTAGGTTGAAATGAACATCTGAATATTGTTCTAACAGAAAGGAACATGTGAGTATATTTCCTGAAAGATCAACTAATCGGTGCAAATTGGAATAATGACATAAAAGTTGACCAAGCTCTTGCATATGCTAGTTTTGATTATACATAACTACATTGTGGTTAATCACATCAAAATTGTCATGGGTACACCTCCTTTGAGATGAGTTCACTTTGGGGCTGTTTGGACAATTTTACAGCCATGTTATCTGTATTTAATTGAAAGGATGAAAATAAATGTACATGAAAAGTCTTGTGAACTCTAAAATGCAATCATATGAATGATTCAGAATTAGTAAATTATGAAACCAAAAAATAAAAAATAAAATGAAATATGCTTCTAGAAATAGGGAACAAATTGTCAGACCTGATGTTTGTCTTCAACTAAGGGGGCTACCACTGCCTCCAAGTTACAGACTCAAACAATTGTGCTTGCTCTATTATTATGTGTTCTCCAAATTGATCAATTCGTTGTTTTCAAGAATCTTAAAAACAGTTACCTGTTTTTATAAATGTTTGAGACAAATACAAATGCAGGAAACATGAAATGCATTGAAACAGGGTTTTAAAGTCGGTATTATGGGACCTTATGTATAGATCTTTGATAGAACCCAAGGTCCCTGTCCAATCTTGGCATGATGTAGGTTGTATAGACATCTAGCTTGGCGTGATGCTTTACTTGTTATTTAGAGTTGTCGCTATCGGAGTACTTTTCTATATTGTCCTGTTTTGATACTTATATTTGTAAAGTTTTGGTGTTGCTTTTACTAGCAAGTCCAAAATTTCTGTCGAAACTCTAAAGTGTTCTGTCAAAACTCTTTTTTTTTCCTTCTTTTTTTTCCCCACAGATCTCTTTGTATATATATATTTTTCTATATTGTCCTCTGTGTATTATCTTTTCCGTTGTTCCATATTCCTGTTTGCCCTCATTCTTCGTTCAGGTAGTAAAGAAAGAACAAATAAGAAGAAAGGTAAAAATAGGGGGGGGGGGGGGGGGGAGGGTCCGTGTGATTGATCCCAAGGACAAGTTCTCTCCAATCTTGGCATGATGTAGGTTGTATTGGCATCTAGCATGGTGTGCATGCTTTACTGGTTATTTAGAGTCATCGTCGTCGGGCTACTTTTCTATATTGTCCTGTTTTGATATTTGTATTTGTAAAGTGTTGGTCTGTATGATTGATCCCAACGACAAGTCCCCCCCCCCCCCCCCCCCCCCGGGCGGCGGGGTAAGTTCTCTATATGTACTTGTACTTTGGGGATGAGCAGTAGAGTGTGTCCAGAAAGTGTGGAAATCTTCTGTTACTTGTGCTTTACTTGGCTCATTATTTTATTTTTCACTATTGTCAAGTCATGAATGGAAATTTCCTGCATGTTACCATCATCTTTTCAATTTATTGCTTTCCTTCAAAATCTTATAAGTCTAACTGTATGCTCAAACTGGCTGCAGAGGAAAGGTTCAAGCTTTGCATCTACAGGATAACCTTGCTATGAATGAGACCAAGATCCTTTAGTCTGAGATGCTTAATGTGGAAATCAAGATTCTCTGGGTACCAGATTAGGCTGAGCATGGTTTGAAAAGTAGCAGAATGGTGAAATTTAGGATTATCTGGTGTCAGCTTGTTTGAGAATGGTTCTAGTTTCAGTAGTTGAATTTCGTATCAACAAATAACTAGTAGTATACTGCCATACTGGTGGCTGATGCTGATAAAATAATGATAACACTGGTGGTTCCGAGCTCCGATACAGTGCAAAAAGTTTCAGAAAGTTGGAGGATATTGGAATCCTAGGAGAGAGTCACGATGATATTTGATGCAGATATGGCGTAAAAGAGTTTCGGAAAGTTGGAGGATATTGTTCCATATCCTAAGAGAAATAAGCGTGATGCCTTTTGAATGGAGGTAGTAGCAGGAAGATTGCTTTTAACCTCATATTTTTAGTCCCCCCCCCCCAACTCCTTTTTATTTTTATCTTTTCTTTTAGATTTGGTTTTTAAGTTTAGTTTAGTTCTCATAATGCATCTGCACTGATTCTAACATTTTTTAAGGACATGGCATTATTGTTTCCTTCTGTTATTTTCCGTTAGGTTTTATTGTGTTTTGTGTTGTGTTGTGTGTGTATATGCTTGGTGCATTTTGCATAGAACATTTGTAAATCTATGCAATGCAATTGTTTGCTTTCTGTGTCCGGAGAAGTTAACGAGTCTTTTTGTTGAAAAGGAATTGAAAGGTCTCTCGAGTTTTCTGAACTGGTGGTCCAAATTTAGGGTCCACTCAGAAACTGTGGCATGAGAAATTTCCACATTGGATCGGCTCACAGCATCATCTTTATTGTTGAAAAACCTTTAGTACATATAGCTTGTTAATTGGCTGAACCACAGTTGTAGCTCAATTTGGAGGTTTCAAGTGTAGAGGTAAGATACAAAATAAATTCATGTTTCATTGGAACATCACTTTATTTCAACTAGAAACTTTGTAATGTTATTGGCAGTACTAGTAGTTTAACACTTTTTTTTTTTTTTTTTGGTTTTGTCCTTGGTTTCATAAATGATGAACACCAACCCAAGTTAACATCACAGAAGATTGGTTCATTGTGATATATTTTGGTTCCAACCCAAGGTCAGTATTTTTACTGAGATTTTGGTTCCAGGTGGGTGCATTTAGCACTAGAGGGATATTGGGAAATTCACTTCCTTGTCAGCTTCTCTAGTGTGGAACTGGCTAATCTGGAGATACATGCTGCAAACCTTGAATGGTGCCTCTCTTTTTGCCCCTATCTATGGGAAATTATTTAGGCAAGTTTCCTTGGTGGTTCCAATCTCTCCTGAAAAACGTATATAATTGTGGTGTCTTATTTTATTTTATTTTATTTTTTTGGTTGCTTAAACAAAAACTTCATTAAAGATAGAAACTAAAGGTATCATCATTTGATAATTTTTTTTACAAGTAATTAAAAATAAGTGGAAAAAACAATTTTTGCTTTTAAAAAAAAAAGAAAGAAAAAAAAGTCTATCGATCCAAAGAAATCAGTTGTGAGTCAAAACAACTCCATTCAATCCCATTTCCGTTGTTTCTCTAAACAATTGGTATGATTGGAAACCAGGTTGAGTTTTCAACAATTTCTTAATAGCTCAAGCATTCCCACGCGACTAAAACAAGGGATAATAAGCAAAAAGAATCTCCAAATTGTCCAATGTAAATATATCATTAATTTACAACATTATATGTAACATGCTGAACAGTGTGTACAGTTCATTCAACCAGGAAAATCCCATTTTGTATTGAGTTCCGTAGCTTGCAAAATCAAAGTTTTGTATCGAGTCAAATGAAAAAAAATGGTCCACCTGCACACAAAAGCCGGCAACATTAATATTAAATAACAAATGAATACCGAAAAGAACATTTTTCGTTTTGTGATTAGATCATCACGATCCTCGACCATTTATTATAATAGATCATTGAAGTTGTTAATGTAAATGGACGCAACTATAATTTTTTTAATTCCATTGAAGAAGGGTGCAATTGATTGCTTTATTTGGCTGTTTTACAGAAACCCCTCTAAGCTGAATTTTTTCCATGTTGACAAGCAAACCAGAATATATATATATATATATATATATATATAATTTTTTTTTTAAAAGAAAGGATACCAAATAGATGGAATATGCACCAGTCCACAAATCATGGTGTGTGATTTGGAGTTCTGAAAGTGAAATAAGCGTCACATCCAAGAAATCCTCTTCTGGACCGCTTCTGCAGTAAACCAATGTGAGCATTGTAATATAAATCTATGCCCCTCCTTGTATGTGCAGACACATTAGTGTGTGTGTGTCAATTTCTCTATGTACTCCTACATATTTGTTGTATTTACCTGTAGTCCTATTTCAATACATGTGGCATGATTCTGCCCCATCCGCACAAGTTGTATCTCACATCATGAGGGTGGGTAAAGAAAAAGCTATTTCCACCATATACATGATGTGAATATATATATATATATATATATATATATATATATATTTGATTGGTAAAGTGTAATTTATTAAAAGAAAAAGGCCTTGAGAATGCAACTCATATACAAAAGATCACACGTTGCGTGATCTATATAAAAAGTGACAACTATGCAAAATAATGTGTTTTAAGAGCTAGTCAGAATCCAATCTGTAGCATCCCATGCATGTAAACGATGGAAAAAATTATGATCAGGAAGTTACATCAGTGCTCATAACTGCCCTGTCAACAGTGACACCAATGTTGTTGAAATGGTTATGGCATCCTTATGCAGAATGTCCATGCGTGCTTATCTGGATATATAACACAAAAGTAGTATAACTGCAGATGAACTTTGTTTCGAAGCGAAGATGTGCACACCATTTTAATAGACAAATGGTTCAGAAAGTGTCACCATATTAATCAGCATCTCCAAGAGAACATAAACAAAGTCATCGGCGATTCAAAAAAGGCATAGGCAATCAACAATAAGAATCAAACCCATAACCCACCCCTTCTTAAAGATGTTGCTTAATCATTATGCCAAAATGACTTTGGCAAAGCAAAGCGCCTCCGTCACCAGGGAGTCGAAGATCAGTAGCATTCAGTCTAGATAATTGGTTGTGGGAAGGGTTAAAAGAACAAAAGAAAAGAAATTTGATTACGTATGAGGTATCCATTATAGTCCATAAATGAAGTCCTCATTATGTCATCGATGAGAATCTCTTGACTGAAAGCTTGCCCATTCCAGATCCCACTTCCATGTTCGTTCTTAGTGAAGAAATTGAAACATTAGAACTAAAACTATTTTCAAAGCATTAAGAACTAAATTTGATAATGTCATGTTCATACCATGTGTCACGCATGATCTCCTTTTGATTGGAAGCTTCATGTCATAATTCCTACTTCCGTGTTGATATTTGTAATAATGTAAATTTTTTTTTAAAATGATACAGGAAGAAAACATCCTGGTAAAGATCTTGCCTAGACAGCCTCAAAAAGCCAGAAAGCTGAGACGCCCCATGCCACAACAGATCTGCTGTGGCAATTGGGCAATAGACTTGTCCCTATTCCCTATACAAAGACATGTATACACTACATACAAAAACATATTGCAGGATTGTTCTAATTAAAAGAATATATCACTTTTTGGATACATGAACCATCTGCGAAATAAGTTGGACACAGAGACAGCTTAACTACTTGTTTTTGTTAGAATTTTTAATAGACATGAATAAGAAAAAAAATTCAATTGAGGAAAGCAAGAAAGCAAAAAGAAAATAATATGAGAAATCAACAATGTTGATGATAGAGCACGATTGGCTCCCAGAAGTAATATTGATAATGTACTTGAGGAATCAACAATGTTGATGATAGAGCACAATTGGCTCCAAAAAGTAATATTGATAATATACTTTATCGGTTCCAACAACAAATACTGACCTCACCTCTAGAACATGACATGAGATGGAAATGGAAAGAACAAGGTATTGCATTTCAGCAATGTATTCCACAAAATCAGACCAGCAAGGCAGCAACCTACCAAAGAGAACTAAAGCCAAGCTCTTGATTCAACATCCTCGGTGTTAAAAACTATCCCAACTCTTCTCACCAGATCTTCTAAGTGGTTGTGTAATCTCTGCTTTAATAGAATACCATCATTTCGTCAATTTCTCTTTACACAGTTCCCAGCTCTGATAAGAAAACCTTTACCACAGCTTGGTGTGCTTTTCAACTGACCCAAAGTGTCAGCAAGCTGAAAGAGGATTATATTAGCAAATAGCCTATCCTCTCCAGGAACCAAGTCAAACATGTTATATTCTGCCATCATATGATCAGGCTCTCTATTCCAATGCTCAAGTCTTGGCTCAATCTGTAGTAATGGCTTCAACCGATCAACCTAAAAATGATAAAACTTTTAGCATTAGTGATGAGAAACTTTGCAAACCAACAATGTAAGAAAGCCCTCCCCCCGTGGCAAGATTTCTCTCCACAATGTCGTCTTTAAAAGCCCAGTTAGAATTCATATGGTTTAAAACATGGTTCCCTTTGCAGCCACAATGTAACCCAGTTGCGGATACAAGCAGCTATAATCCTTTCAAGAACAGGATCATAAAGTCAATAGATTGTTCTAAAAGTAGCATGCATTCGGAAAAGTTCATTTGGGAAAAGGTGGCAGCATTCCAATAAGAGAGAAGAGAAAAGTTCAAAGTGCACAATGCATTTAAAACAATGGTATCAATAGAAAGCAGTGGAGAGCAGTTCAAAAAAATTACGACACCTTAAAAGATAACACAAGGAGTCTTAAACATTGAAATTGACTGGGTTAAGTTGAAACCCAAGAACTTCACCGAGGGGAGTACCACCTAGCCACTTGTCAAAAAAAGGGAGTACCACCTAGCATAGAATCTCAAAATTAATCGAGAATAACTAAAGTGCATGAGAGAGAGAGCGAGAGCGAGAGAGCACAACCTGATCAATAGAAGCTCATGTTTCCAATTTTTATATCCTGAATTAGGATCATCTTTGCAATTTAATATCCTGAATTAGGATTTTGGCTCCTGTGCACAGACAAAGCCTCTGAAACTTCAGTAACCATGCTTCCTTTTTTTCTGGCCCTTGCTGCCAGAGAAATAACCAACTGTGTACCGTGAATTAACAAGCTCTCGAGGAATAGCAGCTCCAGATGATTTCAGGATTTCAACCAATTCTGGAAACATTTTCTTATTCTCCTCGTTCACAAAGACAATTGCTGTACCTTCCTCCCCCAGTCTAGATGCCCTACCAATCTGGTGCACATACTCCTTAATGGAATTTGGCATGTCAAA
Source organism: Nyssa sinensis (assembly GCA_008638375.1). Taxonomy (NCBI): domain Eukaryota; kingdom Viridiplantae; phylum Streptophyta; class Magnoliopsida; order Cornales; family Nyssaceae; genus Nyssa; species Nyssa sinensis. Next base: position 18,456,029 of record CM018031.1, read on the forward strand.
AATTATAACCTGTCTCACACCCAAGAGATCAACTCCTCGGCCCAAGACCCCTGTTGCCACAATCACTGGCACCTCTCCTACCAAAAATGACCTCATAGTTTCTCTCCTCTCCTTCATGGACTTCTCTCCATGGATTGATTGTGCTTTCACCGCAGTGGTAACTGTTATTGCTTCAGAAAGGAGATCCGCCCCGAGTCTTGAACCCACAAATACCACCACAGGTGGCATAAAATGTTGCTTGCTCATCAATATTTCGAAAAGCTTTTGCTTCTTTTGCTTTGTCCCAACCCAGATGGCCAGCTGCTTCACAGCCCTATTTGGCTTATTTGGCTGCCCAACAGAGATAACGGCTTTATCTTTCACCATTAAGCTAGCCATCTTCTCAACTTCTTTTGAAATTGTTGCAGAATACATCAAGACTTGGGGTTGTGATAGAGCCCTAAAAATTTGCATTACTTGCTCATGGAAGCCCCTTTGGAGCATGCAGTCCACTTCATCTAGAACAAGAATTGAGACGGCATCTAATTCTATGTCGTGCTTGGACAACAGATCAATAAGTCTGCCTGGAGTTCCTACAATTAATGCCACCCCTTGCTGGATGCGGTGGAGTTGTCTGGCCATGGCATCACCACCAACCACAAGAGCAGTTTTAAAAGGCAAACCCTTTCCCAGCAACTTGGCTTGTTCCTCCACCTGTATGCAGAGCTCTCTAGTCGGCGTAAGAACCATTGCTAATGGTTTTTTCTGGTTTGAGAACTGCTCACAATTAAAATTTGCAGCATAGGAAACTATAGGAACCAAAAAGGAAGCAGTTTTCCCTGAACCAGTGTCAGCTGAAACCAGGAGGCTTTTACCAACCAAAGCGGCTGGGATTGCTTGCATTTGGACAGGTGTCGGCATTTCATATCCTGCGGCTTCTATGTTTTGAAGGAGCTTCTGAGGAAGATCGCAAGAAGAAAATGACAAGGTAGGTGCTGGAACCAAGTCTCCCGTCACACAAATTTCAAGTTTCCTTCTTAGCAATTCAGTCTGATTGCTTGTTAAGGATTGAGATTCAGATTTATCATCATTCTCTCTCACATAAAAGCACTCATCAGTGGCAGCTAATCTTACAGGAGATGGGAGACCAACTGGCAATTGTGAGTCGGCAACCCTACGTAGAAGAGTCTGTTTACATTCCAGGCTGCAAATATCATCATCAGTCTCGTCGCATATATACTCACCATAGCGGCCACATATAACACATTGAGGCTCCCCTGGCAGCGCCTCTCTCTGATCCCAACACCTCTCCTTCACATCATTCGCTGCATCAGAGACACAAACAATCAACTATATAAGCTCGCCACTTGCTACCACGAACAAGTTATGCAGACAATCCGAAATTTGCAAGTGATCAGCACCCCACAGCCAGGGGAAAAGAAAAAAAGCCTTCCTCAGGCTATTTTTATCCTCTAATAATATGAAATAATTTCCTCCCATGGAATGCTAATTGAATGCAAATAAGTAATAATATCCAATAATGGACATTCCGAAGGAAAAAGTTTAATTTGAAATCATAAGCAAAAAAGTGAGAGGGGATGAACAATAATTGGACGTGATAAAAAGGAATATTCTTCAGCTGAATTAGATAAGCTGAGAATTGATGAAAAGGGAAATAAATAAACAGAAATTTGATATGTTTATTGAATTAGGTAAACGATACAACAACATAGCAAGAAGTGAAAAAGAAAAATTAATATTGTACAATGTCTATTGGTTTAAATGTGATGCACTCTTAAAGCAAAAGAATCACCCTTATAATATGATGTAAGAATTGAAGCAAAATGAAATTTGAATTCTGTAATGTTACCTGGAGCTTCATTACCATTAGCTGCAGCCATAAAACTTTCACATTGGTTACCCGTGTTTCCAGGTTTCATAATTTGAACTTGATATAAATGCTAATCAATAGAGAATTAAGATCGTTCGACCACAGCAAGCCCTAAGAACCGCAATTACCACTCCCACCCACAATCAAAATGGAGAGACAGATGACGGATTAGATATTGAGCAAAATTCATCTGAAGAGATAACACTTGTCCACATATGCTGTAGAGATATTGAACTATGGAGGACTAAGAAGATGAGATTGACTGTTGAGATAATAAATGATATGTTCAGTATATTATTATCAATAATAACACAAAACCTCTAATATTTATTAGAAAAAGTAATAGAAAAAAAAATTATCAAAGACTAGTAAATGAATGAACACAAATAGCTTCATTCTCAAAACTAAGGATTCTCCAAAAAGAACAGCCCGGGAATTCATTTTCCATATTTAATCAGCTACAATTCCCCCCACCCCCACCACCCACCAAAAAAAAAAAAAGAAAAAAAAAAATGAATACATAGAAAATAGGAACTTACATAAGCTCAAATTAAACCAATCAACAATTTTAACATAGCTCTGAAAGATTTCAAAGTAGAGAATACCAACAACTACAAAGGTTCAACTAAGTTCTCCTCAAACCTCTTATATTCAGAGTCACTAAAAAACAAGTATACCCACCACAGTAGTATCTCCTTCACCTCCCAGAGGAGGATGTGGATTTGAGTTTCTCGATGAACCAGAAAAAAGTTATGGATCGCTGGTTCAACAGTCGGGTTAGCGGGAATTGAACCGTCATCTCATAATTATGTCACAAATATATTTATTATTAATATTATTAATATAAATAAGTATTAAAATTCTGAAAAACAATTAAAAAATCTTATCGTTTGGATTGTGATTCAGAAATAATTTTTAAAATTTTTTTTTAAAATATATTCAGAATTTTGTAATTAATTTTTTAAAAATTGTGAAAATATATTTGAATATGATAATCTAAATTTTAAAAAATTAAAAAAAATATATATTTTAAAATGCACGTTTTGAAATTAAAAAACTGTTTTTGAAAATATAAACAAACAGAAACTTTTTAAAAAATATAGATATTATCACCTTCTAAAATCTAAAGATATCCCGAATAACAAACCACAAAAATGTTCAAGTCTTCAAGATTACACAGCAATCTTATATATGATAGTCTAAGCAGATAACATACTTAAATGGAGATTCAAATTCTTTAGGGGACAAAAAGTAGAGAATTTGCAAATAATATATAAGCAGAGAACCAAATTATTTGGGGGAAAAAATAAAACCAGGTGCAGAGATATTGGCAGACATTTGTACAAAGAAATTTGGATGCACATATATAGAAGAATTTGCAAACCTATGTATGCATTATGCATATAGACAAACGCCTTAAAGTCCTTGATCAATGCAAAATGATAATATCATATGCTTCCAAATTGAGAGAAATTCGAAGAAGAAACAATAATTTGAAAGAAATACTATCCCTCAACACTTTCAGCAGCCAAACAGAAGGAAAATTGGAAAATTAGAAAATTAAAAAATTACATATAGAATCAGACATATAATTTCAATTACCTGAGAAGTGAATGGAGGAAAAGAGACGAAGACTTGAGGAGTCCAAGACCCTCGGCTGTATCGTGAACAATATTGCAAACGCAGGGAGGAAGACTCGCAGACCAAGAGATGAAGAACCGCAGTGGTCTTCGGCTAAACTCCGATTTCCGATCAGCGTTTCCGATCGCCACAGCCTCACCAGTCGAAAAAAATCAAGCCGCCTCATCGTTGTTCAACAAAATGGAGAAAGCCATGGACGATCAGAACTCAAAAAGGCAGAGAGATAGAGAAGGATTGAGATCGAGAAGATGAGATACAGCCTCACACGTCACAAAAATGAAGCTGCAACTCACTGTTGTACAGCAAATCGAGAGACAGCCAGAGAACGAGATGAGAGATTCATCAGTCTTTCAAAAAAGAATTGAAGCCCTAGGTTTTAATATTTATAGGTCATTTGAACCGTACAAATCCTTTAAACCGCGAACGCCGGTCTGACCGACGGTTTTCTCAAAATCTAATGATTTTTCAGTACAAATGGTTTTATATTATGAAACCAACCGGATTCTGCTCCCCAGTTCAACCGGTCGATCAGATTTTTAAATCATTGGTTTCAATTGGACACTGTGAATGTGTGTCTTGTCTAACAAAACAAAAATAAGATAAATTAAATAAATATTTTTTGTGATTTAATTTAGTTATAATTTAGCTTTAATTTTTGGCATAATTAAACTAGCACTCTCTGTCACACATTGTGGAGGGATTTTTTTTTTTTTATATTTTTTTTGAAAAAAGCAATATGAACTCTGAATCAATAAATCGAAAATAATGAAATACCTATTTTACCCCCATAATTTTACCCCCTCTCTGTGTCTACCCTCTCACTTCTCTAATCTCTTTCACTCCCTCTCTCATTCATTATCTGTTAAACCCACACACACGTACAAATTAGACAGACACACCATTACATACTACTATTGAAGTCTAATGTTTTGAGAATTAGCTTAATAGTAGTAGTAGTGACACTGTGGTTCACTTCTTCTAGTTGATTAAGCGATTCATTGGTGGGTTGCTTTGAGCGAGCTATGCACATAAGTATTTTTTACTTCTCTAGTTGACTTTATATATATATAACTTGTACATGTATATGTCACTTTTGGGAGCGAACTGATTGTGGAACAAACAACGGATTAGTCTAGAAGCACCGAGAGTCGACTAGATAAAAAAGAATAGAGCAGTCGTTTAACAAGCCTACAACATTAAAAACCATATCAACACAATGCTTACATTATACACATACACATATACACACACACACACATATAGAGAGAGAGAGATTGGATATGAGACCTCCTTAACTTAGAGGGGATCAGTTTTGGTTCAATTGCAAAATCAACAAGGAAGATTGTCTCCCCTTTCAAAATCTCCATTCTCTCATTGCAGTAAGTATCCTATCTCAAAGGCTTGAGGATGGAAAGTTGCAGCAAGGAAAGTTGTCTTATCCTGCCCTTTACTATCTCATCAACTTTTTTTAATTCTGATAAACTTGAGATTGCAGTAGATGATATGGAAAATCTTGTGAGAATTCATAAAGTTTGCAAGTGGGAATCTTTATAAAGGGTCCTGAGAAAAAACTTATTCGCTAAAATTATGTATAAGTACAAAGTTTCATCGAAATTAGCAAAGTAAGTCGATCCCTTACGCCCATATGTTCAATCTCACGTTCTCATCCATGTAACTCTTTAAGCCTAAATTTAATTCAAGTTTTTCCCAAGTTTACACCAAATTCGCAAACCACCCCTCAAAACCTTATTTTGTCCAAAACTTTGAATTTACTTAATTAACAAAATTTAATTTATTTGAAAAAATACCCTCTCAATTCTCTCTCTGCCTCTTTTACCTCCGACCACCACCACCACAAAAACCCACCACCTCACCATTCTTAATTTTTTTTCTATTTATCAGGCTTTGCACCCAAGTATATTGGCAAAGGAGCTTGTAAGCTTACAGGAGAAAGGGTTGTCATACCAGCAATGTTGCAATAATATTGAGGCTAGCGATAGCGACTCCAGGTATATACATACATACACACTTAACTTGGAAAGAAATCAAAAAATTGTAACAATTGGCTTTGTTGAGTGAAAATTTGTAACGTTGATATTCATATATTTATATTTAACAGTGGGCTATTATACTTTTGATTAAGAAATAATGAAGAGAGATGGGGAAAGAAAGATCTATCAATCATTTATTATATATATAATGATAAATATTAGGTCACAGATAGGGAAGAACATGGTGGAGAGATGCTAATGAAACTGTGATGAAATGAAAATCAAATGGCATTGAAAGACAAATTTGGGTTAAGCTAACAAATTCAGCTAATGTCATCACAAACGCATAGTCAAAGGTCAACTAATGATTTTGAGTAATATGTTAGACAGAGTTATAACATATGGGAGGTCATTGGAATTAGGGTAAAAGTTAGAATTGAATTGTAATTAAGCTAAATTGTAAGGGAGATTGGTGTAATTTATTCATAAAAATAAAAATAAACAACTAAATTGTATCCCTAGAAAACTGATGTGTAATAACCAGCATAACTAGACAGATATATACAAGACACACATAAAAAGATCATTTCACAAGAATTCCTTTTAAACAAAAAAAAAAAGTGATGAAAAGAGACATTTCGTTCGTGTTCCCTTAATTTTTCTTGAAATAGTCATTAGACACATAAATATAATTTTACATAATTTGAATTTTGCCACATCATTCAAAAACTTTCACAAGATTCTCCATACAAAAACTGATGACAACTGTTGAAAATTGGAGGCCAAGACTCGCAAGGTACGAGACTTCCCTCCTGTGAAAGACACTCTGTTGTTCATTGATTACCTCATGCACCGCCACTTCTCTCAGCTTTCCTCGACTTTGCACTGTTCCGGCCATTTGTTTTCACTGAGGTACCACCACCATTGGAAAGCCCATTCAGAGAGGAGTCCAACGCCGCCGAAATCACCGCCATCGACCTCCACATGCGCCCTCACGCGCCTCTGTGTTTTCTATCGCGCCGGCATTGAGCTACCCCCACGCGCCTGCACTCACAGCTTCGTAATGCCACGTCAGCCCTAGTCCACGTCATCACCATGTCAGCCCTAGTTCCACTTCAACTTCTGCCGCCACGTCATCGTTGACTTTGACAATTGATCGTTGACTTTGAGAGTTGACTTTGACCTTTGACTTTTTGTAAATCAGGTGCTTTATGCTTAATTTTTTGTCCTGATTTCATTTTTGTAATCTGTTTGTGTATTTGGCGTCTCGATATGTCTTAATCTGCATTGAATCTCAATTCCATTGTCCGTCTTATTGATGTAATGTTGGATGGATCCAATTATAGTATGTGGGCTCAGAATATGGAGGTTTTCTTAAAAGGACATCGATTATGGCGTTATATGACTGAAGCTCTTTCTAAACCCGTCCAGAAGGAAAGTGAGAAACAATAAGCATTTGCATCTCGTCTAGAAGAATGGGAAAGTACTCATTACAAGATTTTGTCTTAGTTCATCAACACCTCTATTCCATCCATCAATAGTCTTCTTCCAAGACTTGGGAATGCTAAGGTTGCTTAGGATTTTTTGGCCAAAAGATACAACTGCACTTATGATCCTTCCTTGGAGTTTCAACTAGAAGCTAAACTTTATTAGATGCGTCAAAAACCAGGTCAGTCCATTGCTGATTTTTATTCTCAGACCAATCATCTTTGGGAACAATTATCTGTCGCAAATCCGAAGTTAGCATGTGCTTAAGACATTCAAACGTTTGCTGCCTGGCTTGATCGACGGAAGTTTATGCACTTTGTGATGGCTTTTCGTGATGATTTTGAATCTATTCGAGCCTCTCTTCTTCATCATCAACCACTTCCGACTTTAGATGCTGCGATTTCTGAACTTATCTTTGAAGAAACTCATCGTTCCACTATGAAGATGTAATCCTCTGATATGGTTCTCGCCACTACTTCTCGTGGTCCCTCACTGTCTTTTACTAGGAATTCATCCTCTCTATCCAACTCCAAGACATCTGATATGGTTCTCGCCACTACTTCTTGTGGTCCTTTACCGTCTTCTACTGGGCATGCCTCCTCTCAATCCAACTCCAAACTTGCTTATTGCAGGTGGTGTAGACTGCCTGGTCACATCATCGATGAATGTCGCAAATTCAAGTACCACAATCAACGACAAGCTTCCCAATAGACAACTGCGGTCGCTGCCCTTACTTTCTCTGTACCCGAGTCTTCATCTCAGTCTACTCCGTCTCACTGCAGCTGACGTAAAGGACTTAATTCACCAGTTTTTGTCCCAATCCTCCACTAGCTTGTCCGTCACCCTAGGTAAACCTCCATGGTTTATAGACTCTGCTTGTTGTAACCATATGACATATGATTCCACCATCTTCTCTCATAAAACTGCTCTTTCTCCCAATCCTACCATATACACTGCCAATGGTTCTCATATGCCTGTTAGTCACATAGGGTCTATTTCTACTTCTAATTTATCTGTCAGTGATACTTACCTTGTGCCTAAGTTATCCTTAAATCTTTTTTCTATTAGACAACTTTGTGAGTTAGGTCTTGACTTGAAATTCTCTAACAAGGGTGTTGATGTACAGGATTCACAGGTGGGTCAGCTGTTTGGGAAAGGCCGTAAAGTTGGACATCTTTTCGAGCTCACATCTCTATAGATTCCTTCTTCAACCACCAGTTCCATGGCTGCTATCACAATTACTTCCAATTTGTGGCACTCCCGGTTAGGTCATGCCTCACTTCCACGTATCCAGTTCTTAGCTTCTCAGGGTCATTTAGATTCAATTAATTTTCAGTCTTTTGATTGTGTGTCATGTCATCTTGGAAAACAAACCCATTTATCCTTTAATAAAAGTGACTCTTTTTCGCTGCACCTTTTGACTTAGTTCATTCTGATATTTGGGGCCTTACCCCGACTCCGACTGAAGGGGGATCTTGTTATTTTGTTATCTTTGTGGATGATTGTAGTCGTCATAGTTGGATTTATCTTTTGCAGCATAGGTTTGAACTCGCAACTGTTTACCAAAATTTTCATAAAATGGTGCAAACTTAATTTTCTTATACTTTTAAAACTTTTCGTTCAGATAATGCAATGAAATATAAGAATAAGTCATTTCTTACCCTTTTACAATACAATGGGACAGTCTCTTGCCATTCTTGCCCATTCACCTCACAACAAAATGGTCGAGCAGAAAGTAAACATCACCACATTCTGGATACAGTAAGAGCACTTCTCATTTCTGCCTCTCTTCTAGAATGTTTTTGGGGAAAAGCTGCCCTTACTGTTGTCTACACCATCAATCGTGTTCACTTACCCACTATATGCAATAAAATCCCGTTTAAACTTCTCCATGGTACAATCCCTAACTACTCCTTACTTCGAGTTTTTGGTTGTGTTTGTTTTTTCACTCTTCTCCCACACGAACGCACCAAACTTAAGCCTCGATCCAGACTCTGTTGTTTTCTTGGTTATGGTCTTACTCAGAAAGGTTATCGTTGCTATGATCCTATAGCCAAACGTCTTTGTATTTCTCGTCATGTAGATTTTTGGGAACATAAGATGTTTACGAGTATTTCACCTTTTCCGCCGTCCTCTACTACTTATGCTCCTATTTTTACTGACCCATCTATTGCTTTACTCCCTGACTCCTCTACAGAGATGCCAAGCTCCTCAGTTGTTCCTTATTCACCTATTTTGGAGACATCTGACACGTCTGCTGATACTCTTGATCCGTCAACTGCCTCCAAGCCTGTCCAAGTACCTGCACTCCGTCAATCCACTAGAGTAAGAGCTTCTCTTCCTCATCTTCAAGATTTTCATTATTATTATGCCCTTGCTACTCTTCACGAACCTCACAGTTATCGTGAGGCTATTGCTGACCCTCTTTGGCAGAAAGCTATGTCGGATGAACTAGAAGCTCTCACTAAAACTTATACTTGGGACCTGGTGGATTTATCTTCTGGAAAGTCTGCAGTTGGATGTAAGTGGGTCTACAAAATCAAGACTCGATTAGATGGATTAGTGGAACGATACAAAGCTCGTCTTGTTGCCAAGGGTTTCTTTTAGGAGTATGGTATTGACTATAAGGAGACTTTTGCCCCTATTGCTCGTCTTACCTCTGTTCGCTCTTTGCTTGCCGTTGTTGTTGTGCGTCATTGGCAACTATTTCAGATGGATGTCAAAAATGCATTCTTGAATAATGATCTTGCCGAGGAAGTTTATATGCATCCTCCTCTTGGTTATAACCATCCTCCTCACATAATTTGCCATTTTCGACGTGCTCTCTACGGTCTCAAGCAAGCTCCCCAAGCCTGGTTTGCTAAATTCAGTTGTGTTGTTGCTCAACAGGGATTTACCCCCAATGCTTATGACTCCGCTCTTTTCCTTCGGACCACTGGTGCTGGTGTTATTCTTATTCTTTTTTTATGTTGATGACACGATCATTACAAGGGATGATCTCTCTGGTATTCAAGATCTTCAATACTTTTTGAGTCAGAATTTTGAGATGAAGGACTTAGGGCAGCTTAACTACTTTTTGGGTCTTGAGGTTACATCCGGTTCAGATGGTTATTATCTTTCTCAAGCTAAGTATGCATCTGACTTGCTCTCTAAAGCAGGCTTGATTGACAGCAAAACATACACTTTTCCGCTTGATCCCAATGTTCGGTTGCTTGCTACTGATGGTGACTCTCTTCCTGATGCTACTTTGTATCGGCAACTGGTCGGTAGTCTCATCTATCTTACTGTTACCCGACCAGACATTTCCTATACGGTTCATCTGGTTAGCCAGTTTATGAGTGCCCCTTGCTATACTCACTATGTTGTTATTCTTCGCATCCTTTGGTATGTCAAGGGAACTTTGTTTCATGGACTTTACTTTTCTTCTCGCTCATCTCTTGAGCTTCGTTCTTACTCTGACGCTGACAGGGCTGGTGATCCTACCGATCGTTGCTCCACCACAGGGTACTATTTCTTACTCGGCACCTCTCTAATTTTTTGGCGTAGTAAGAAACAGACTGTTGTTACCCGCTCCAATACTGAGGCTGAGTACCGTGCACTTGCTGATACTACAGCTGAACTTTTGTGGTCACGATGGCTTTTGACAGACATATGTGCTCCTCAAACGACTAGTTATCCTTTTTATTGTGATAATCAGAGCGCTATCCAGATTGCTCACAATGATGTCTTTCATGAGCGCACCAAACATATTGAAATTGATTGTCACTTCATTCGGCACCACCTTCAGCAGGGCACATTGGATCTCGATTTATCTCGTCTGAAGATCAACTTGCCGATATTTTCACGAAGTCTCATCCTCTTGGTCGGCTACGTGATTTTGTTTCCAAACTCCAGTTGACTTCGTCATCTCGAGTTTGAGGGGGCCTGTCTCCTTCTACCTATAAATAGGCCCCGTATTGTACAATTTTTATACACAGAAATATACACAAATATTTCCCCAGTTCTTTTCTTTTCTGTATTCTTTCATGTATCAGAGCCAGGCCAGAGATCCAACCTTGAGCTAGATGCACGAGGCCGCTTACCTGGCTTCCCTCCGCAAGCAATGTAGTCCAAAGGGAGTGTTGGATTGTCTCACACCGCCCGTCTCTAGCTCCTCTAGTCTATCTATATGGCTAGCTGCCCCTCTCCTTAACACTTGGGTTTTAAGGAGCTAAATGGGCTAGGCCTCCAATTTTCAACAACAACTATCCAAAATTTGTTAAATGGAAATTCTAAGAGCTGAAATTCTAGTACAAACAGAAGTAAGTGTTGGGTTAAGGGGATTCTTATAATTTTGATGATAACAAGACATTGATTATGTGAACTAATAATCTATCTTAAGTGATAATGCAAATAGATCAGCAAGCTTAGAAAATGTTTGACCAATGATGAAAAAGATCAAACTCATGGTGATATTCTCACAAGATCAAGCATCAAACCAAACACAAGACAAATAAAAGCACTCAAGTCCAAGGAATCAAGTGAAAACTTAATTTTTTCTTATTTTGTGTTTTTGAGTGAACTATGATTAATTGGTCAAATGCATAACGCTTAAATGTTTAATTGATCAACTAAAATCAATCAATAAAATGATTTTTCAAAAGCATAACACTAATAAACTTCAAGCTTTGGAAAGTCAACGTATTTGAAAAAGAGAACATTGAACAAAATAGGCAATATTGCAAAATTGTCAAATTTAGTCGACTAAGTTGTCAATTCAGTCGACTAAATCATGTTCATAAAACATGCCTATTTTTGTCTCTGTTAAATTCAGTCGACTGGACCCAAGACTTAGTCAACTGAATGTGTATTTGTTCGTAAGGCCTTTACATACTATCTAATTCAATCAACAAAAGTGAACATTCAATCAACTAAATTACATAAGTCATTTTGTGTACAAATTAACACTAAAAGATTCAGTCGATTGAATCCAAGAATCAATCGAGTGAATGACCTTTTAACAAAATCAACATCTACCTTCTGAAAAAATTAGTTGAGTTCTTCAGTCAATTGAATTATGATTCAATCAACTGAATGATGAACTTAATTAATTGATTTTTTTGATCTAGCACTTTCAAGTTCAAATTTTAAACATATCAAAAAAGGGAACAACTAGTTTTTAATCAAATGACTATATTCTTCAAAGGCCTATAAATAGAGGTTATCGAAAACATTTATTACTAACACTTACTTCCTCTCGCATTCAAATCATTCAAAATGACTTAAGATCAATTTCAGATCTAGATCTCAAAGTTCTCTCATCTCTTAAATACTCAAGTATTTATTGATCAATCATTAGAGAGTGAAGTGTTATTGTACCAAACCATTCAACTCTAGAAGAAAGTATTTTTTTGGTAAACTCTTTGTATCTTCTCATTACGGTGAGATTTGCGAGTTTGTGCTACCCTTGTGAGGACAAAATGGATTTTGCTGGGAAAACAACGGGGAACTCTTCATTCTAATTGTTTGATTCCACTTGTGAAGGAGCTCATATAATGGAAACACTCAAGTAGGGAACTTGAGCCGAGAATGTAGGAAGTTTTTTGAATCTCGTAAAATCATTGTGTATGCTTTTTCTTCCTTACTCTTTACTTACTTTGTACTTTACTTGTATTAATATTTAAAGTTTGTAAAAGTAGATCATATTTTTCAAATACCTTATTCACCCATTTCTAAGGTACATATCTAGGCAACAATGAGTTTTTCACATAAAAAATAGTATTCAAAAAATCACTATTAACATACTTTCATATGAATAAACAACTTTTTATGAACAAATTATTTGTACCAGACAAAAACACAAATCCAGAATATCATAATTTTTAGGTGGCTAGCTTCCATAAATTTAACAAAATTACATAAACTTAAACAAATAATATATAAGAACAGATTCAAAAGTTAATTACCTATTTCCAAAAAATACTTGCAAATATACTCATGGAATTTCAAAATCTTGTAGCCAGGGGTGGAGCACACATGAATGAGTAAATTTGAAAAATATAATGGCTCTATATGTAATATCAAGGGTAAATTACACCTACCTTGTGGTTTAGACCTATTACAACCCAATCTAATGCTTGACCTAATTACATAGACCTCCCATGTATTATTAATCCATTTAGCATATTTTTCTAACATTCTTTGATAAACGAACTTTGCATTTTCTCATTGCAGTAAAATTTGCAAGTAGGTGCTTCCATTGTGAGACAAAACTATATATTTTGTTAGGAAAAATAGTTAGGAGCTCTCGTAAGTAGGTGCTACCCTTGTGAGGCAAAAAGTAATATTTTGCTGGGCAAAAAAGTTAGAAAGTCTTGTTGTAAATGTTTAACTTCCACATGTACAGAGATCAAGATAGTGAAAAACCACAAGTGGGAATGCTTGAGTCGAGGATGCAGGAAATTTTTTGAACCTCGTAAAAATCATTGTATTCGCTCTCTTTCTCTCTCTACACTTTTACATGTGCATTTTCTGTATTCATTTTTAAAGTTTGCAAAAGCTATCAATATTTGTAAAATATCCTCTTCACCCCCTCTAGGATAAATTTATTTGGACAACAATTTCTTTATAGCTTGTTTTCTCCATGTATATTAAAAAAACAAAAAAAAAATGAATGTAAATAATAATCCCATTATATGATATTTAAATTTTGCTCCAAATTACTAGATACTTCATTAAATAAATGCTAATTTATTTCAATTATATATTAATTTAATTTTCAAAATATACAGAATATATAAAAATATTATTTAGTTACTCTATACTCGTATTTATTTTATAAGTTATATATTTATTTATACTACATAATATTGTAAATATATTATATAACATAATATTTATATATAATTTAATTTAATATAACATGCGTCCAAAACAATGTAAAATCATTTAATAAAGAATAAAAGATAAAACTGATATTATATAGTCAATAATCAATTCTGAATAATTTTCACCAAATACTCAACAATCATTTCTTATATCGTAATCACTTCTAGATGACATCATTTCAAACACTAGATTGATTCTACCAGAACCACTTTCTTAGAATAACTTCATCCAGAATTAATTCTCCATAAGTTAAAGCTTCCCAAACGGGCATTTATTCTTGTACTTTTGCCTTAAAAAGGTAACCTGTGAAAGCTCACTAAGTCACCATTATACCCAAAATGGTGGACAAAGCGAAATCTAGAATGTTGGCTTGAGTTAAGCAAACATTGGTGAGAATCCAATGCCCCGAAAACTACACAAGGTGAGTCAAGGCCCATGAAAGATGAGTCGGGGCTCCTATACCACCACCCCTTTTTGGTCCGATGGATAAAGGAGGCTAGGATAGCTTGTGAGGTCTCTAGTTCAAGTCTAAGATAACATAGTTGCACCAAGGAAAGAGAATAGATGTATGAAACCATCATGCATCTTCCACTTGGCTCAGGGGATATAGGTCAATTGGTAGAATTTCACTCTTGCAATTGAATTGTTGTGATTATAGGTTAGATATGTATAATTTTCCAAGTAGCATGAGAAGAGAGTTTTTTTTTTTGAGTAATGCTATATAAACATGATATTTTACCAAGACTCGACGTCCATATTATGTTGTCAATTATTATTTATTTCTTTTATTAAACCATTGCACATTATTAAAATTAGGGTTGTTCGATAACAAGTTCATAGAAATGATGAATAATATCATAAGGTCCACACTCAAACATATTAACTCCACAAGTCCTTCAATTATTTTGTGACTAAAATACCCCTTGTCTAAGTAAGTTACTATGTATATAGTAGAGTATTTCAAAAAAGTTTTGCAAACTTCAAAATTCAATAACTATATATATCCGTTTTTAATAAAACGTATGTATTTGTACTCTAAAAATCAAGATCTATCAAACCAGATTCATATTGAATATGAAATTTTGAAGAAAAAAATTGCTCCAAAATAGAAAAAATTTGTCCCAGTAAAAGTGTAAAATTTTACAATTTCTTAGTGAAATACTATCCCAGCGAAACTGTAAAATTTTACAGTTTAATAAATTTTGAGAAAATTCTCATTTGTTATTAATTTTATTGAGCTTTTGGCCGCATGTTATATGCTCAAAATTGTCTTTCAAGGTAGTGAAAGTTTGTCAAAAAGTATTTGAATACACGGGTGATTAAAAACTCACTACTTATGAAATTGTAAAATTTTACAACATTCCAAAGAGTAAAATTTTTCAATTTCATAAAATTTGAGAAAAATGAGTTTCTAGGATGAATTAATTAGACAATACCCTTACATAGTCCGTGGGGTTTTGAAACATGGAAACTGATTCTAAAGAAGAAGGGAAAAATTGTCCAAATCTGGTTTTGATCCACATTTATTTAATCATTTTAATATAAAAAGAGTAATTTCTCAAAGTCATAGATCATAACTTAACAAAACACATATAGTTTAGAAAGGATTTCATATAAAAAAGTTTGGATATGACAATAACAAAGGAGGCCACACCACTATAATTTCTTCCGTATCACTTTCATTCACACATGTCATCACGTGGCACATGACCAACTCTCAAATTTTACTCTCATCCCTCAGCAGTACACTTTACATATTTCCTTTTCTGTGTAACATACTTTCCTCATTCAGTAATTAACACCACTATCCCAAAATTCCACTAATAAACCCTTTTTCAAAATTAACACACTTTCCCTATTCAATTGAACAGAAAGGGGTGATAGTAGATTATGGTTGGTCGGTGATTGACGGTGACGATTTGTGGTCACTGGTCCAATGATCTCCATTGTCAGAACAATGAAACGAGTTATGGCAGTGAAAGAGGTGAACGTTGCGGTGGTTATGGTCAATACAATGATGGATGAGACTCAAAGCTATCTAGATGAGTTCCGACACTGAGAATAGATGGGTTCTTATCGTGGCTGCAATGGAGTTTTTTTTTTTGGCCGCCGTTCCTCAGTTGAGGGCAACGATGCAAATGGAGGAGGAGTTGGGCTACTGCACGTGAAGGTGATGTTGGTTGCGTTGTAGCATAGGGATAGAGTTGTTGTTGTAGCATAGCGACAGAGTTGTGTTGGTTGCGGTTGTAGATTTGGAGAAAATAGTTGTGAGTTGCGTATGAGGTAAATCATGTATTAGGATATTATTGCTATTTGAAAAAAATTAAAGTACCAACTAATCAAAAATAAATCTTGTCTCAAAAAATAAAAATCAATTGTCATTCACCTTAAAAATAAAAAAATACTTGGACTTTATAATAATTAAGCATATTTTTAGAAGGACTTAAAATAAATTAACTCTTCCAAATGTAAAAATTCTTTTTTAACGACTCTCCTTGTCACTATCTCTGCATAAACAAGACTCATTGTTCAAGGACACCAAACTCACGTGACATTAGATTATTGACGATACATTAAAAAATTAACTACAACATAATTGAAATGAAAAATTTGGTAGAAAATTTGAAACACAACATTATTCATGCATCTTAAATTGACAGCTAATTTGGTTAAGAAGATAATTCCCTTCTACCCCAAAAAAACTTTTTGGGGGTTAAAAAATAAATTAAAAAGGGAGAACATACATCCATTTACATTGCGTCATCGTTATCCAATTGCAAATGTTCTGGCAGATGCAAAAGTAATTGAAATCTCAGCATCTTCCTCAAGTAAATGGGAGAGAATGGTAAGGGAAAACTGGCATGGATTTATATACAGGCACACACATATGCTGTCTCCCCCAAACACATTATGATAGGCTTATCATGCTGTGTCCAACGGAAAAAAAGGCTTATCATGCAATGTTGCATCACCAAAATATCAAAAAAATTGCCAAAAATGATAAGTTAACCACAAATTTGATGATTAGCTTTTACCTTAATAGACTTCTCAATCAGGAGGCAGTTGATATTTGCTTATATTTTAAGGTTTACATGTATCAAAAGCTCTGGATGTATGCGAAAAAACAATATGGGAAATACTGCTCTCTCATCATTCAATACTTCATTTCTGCTTTGGATCAGCCCACGCGTAAGTGGACAAAAATAATTTTGTTGTAGCCCCGGGTAATTCTGATTTTATCGTCTGAATATCTGCAATAAGAATAAAATGGCAGTTCATTTATCAAATTAATCAATCTATATGTATCGTCTAAATCAATGGAGAAGGCAATGCAACAGAAGGACAACAATAAGAGATCTTACAGCAACTCCAAGTTGAACTTGCTTTCCATCTCTACCGGAATTCCAAATTGACCAGCTAGGATGGCCCCATCATTCATTGTAACATCATATGTGTTGGTGCCAGATTTCCTGCAAACAAACAAACCCAATACAAAATTAATGTTTACAGGAAACATTTAAACAATTCTCATTTCAAAATGAGAATCTTTATAGTTTGTGGTTTTGTAACCAATCAGCAGTTTACACTTTAGAATTAACTTATAGAAGGAACAAAATTGCTTTCAAATTAATTTTCTTTTTACTTCTATCCATCCCCAAAACAAAACTTATCCTGAGCTTAATGGCCACATTTAAGGGTGGCTCAGGTGTCTAACGAGGACTGTAGGCACCCATTCTCTTTTGAGTTCCAGTCTGATGATTGATTTCTATGTTCCAAGTTCTCAAGTATAAGAAAATGGAGTCATTCAATTTCAGAGGGACACCCAAATGCACCCCAATTAGTAGTCAAATGAAGTTACTAAAGAATTATGCTAGTTTCTGAACCAATTTCAAATGCTCTTGTAATTCATGTCAAATTAAAAACAGGGGGTAATTATCACATATCTAAGGGGTTCTGTACATGACTTGTGATTTATGGGAGGAAGGTCAGCAAGAAGGGTCATTTCTCATTCATTATGGATGACAATCACCCAACAAAAAGGACTTGGCATTTCTGAATTGTGAAAATAATTTGGGAAAATGCAGGATGAGAATTCACAACTTTGTGAGCCTATGTTGAAGAGTTTGAATCTCCAGCTCAAAGATAATATACTAGGAGAATCTTATTCGTCGGTACAAATAGGAAAACCTTTCTCAGGATTGGAATTTCTGATAAAGTTTAGTGGATAAAAGTCCAAATTATTGGTCAGCAAACACCTTAGGAAATTATTAATGAAAACAGGAATGTTCCATATCAATGTTACTTTGAACATGGATTGTTAGTGGGATATGGAATGAGAACAAGTATGTGGTACACTACTTGCCCCACTAAAAGGTAGATAAGGGCAGAATGGATTTCCTTTTATTAAATAAAGATGATACAATAAAATTTATCTTGAGAGTGCACAATTTATTTTTATTTACTTTTGGAAGTAAGTTTGACATAAATTACAATCACCCAGTACTATTTTTATTTATTTGCATTGCTCTTGATGTGTGACAAGTGAAAGTTATGAACACGTTCGAATTGACCATTAAAGAAAACAAAATTCTCAAAGGAACTTTTAGAAGTGTTTATTGATCAAAACTATTTTGCTATATAGCTAATAACCCTATTTATAATAAAACATAGAAAATTTCCAAAAAATTAGGGAAATTGAGTTTGACTAGAAAAGAAATAAAATAATCAATAATTGATGCAATTCAACTCTTGACTTTCCTAGATAATGTTATGGCAAAATTAAAACTTTCCTAAAATAATAAAAATGCTAATTTTAAGACCTAAACGATGGAATTCGACTAAAAAATGGCCTACCTCACTGTATGAGAGTTAGTTTTGATCAAAACGACGTTTTCAATTAACCATGGGTTTTTCAATACGATTCTAGCAAGTTGGGTGTATGGCAGTGAGTTTTAATCAAAACGACGTTTTCAATTAACCATGGGTTTTTTGGTACAATTCTAGCAAGTTAGGTCCAAATTTTTCCTACATCAGTCCCTTCCACTTGAAAATAACTTGACCCCTAGTTAGTTGGATACACTAGACCTCGAACTCATCCATAACTCGACAATAATGGTTGAAACTTTTCAAGATTTGTTGAAAGCTCAAGTACTCTTCCTTTCACATCTATAAACTCTGTAATTTCATGCTCTAGTTTTGGGGTTGTGGATATGAGATCCATGAACATACACTCTTAAGTGAGATTTGACTTCGGGCCAAACCAACTTAGATCGCTTATAGCATGATTAGGTCTAAGCTTGAGCCAATGAAAGACAACAAAGTATGATATCGGCCTAAACCAGTCCAAGTCAAGGTGTATGATACAAAAACTAGCCTAAGGCTGAAAGGGAAGGCAGCCTAGGACTAGTTATACGGGATACTCTAGGTCGTGTGGATTGGTGGCTAAGGAGATTGGTTCACTAGTTTGGCTCTACAAGTTCAGCTCTAGTAGTTCGACTTTGGTTGTTTGGCTCTAATAGTTTGGCTCTAATGACTAGAGATAGAGCCAAACTAGCCCTTCCATACTATGAAGGAATCTTCTTCACTCTTCTATGAGCTTCTATTACCTTCCACAAGTACACAGTTGAGACCAATCCGTGACCTCAGCGAAACCGTTATGGTGCATAAGGATGGCATGTGATCATCCTATATAAATAGGATCCTCACAAAGATGTGTACTAAGAGAAAAAAGGACTGAGAGAAGCCTTCCCATGGATTCCATTGCCTAGATTGCTTCACCTTCTTCCTAACCTTCACCACTCTGAGATCCATTCTAAAGTGTGGCTCCCACTCTCATATCCTCACCTGAACCCATATACCTATAGGGGTCAATAACAATTTTTGAACAAAACAAGAAATATGGTGTTCCAAATCAAACTCTACAATTTTCACACGTTGTTATGCTTGTTTTGAGTAATATTTTCTTTTTTGCCTTACTAAAAAAATTATTTTCCTTTTTAAATCTGTTTAAAATCTATTTCTCCATGGGAGTTATTAAGTTACTATTTTCTTTCCCTCCCGCAAAAGAGCTTATGGAATCTATTGGTTTCACTAAATTCATACTTTTGCCTGCTAGTTCTTAAGTATTTTCTGCTGCTGAAACTTATTTATAAGCAAAATTTTCAAATTCTTCATCACTCGAATTATCACATAGGCTGGATTATTCGACCTATGCGGTGGTGCAAGAACTCCACCATATATGGGTTAGCCACTAGCCACCTCATCGGCATGACCTCTACCAACATGTGTTTAATCTGATCCGATCACTGCTTGAATACTACTCTTGTACTTAATGATCTTTGTTTCCAAAGTGGTTACTGCTGTTGTTGCCATTTTCCATTAAACTAGGATACGTTAAAGCTTTGATACCAATTGACAGAGCAGAAGCTATGAATATATTGGAATCAACTAACAAAGACAGCAAAATTCTCAAAGCAATTGATTAGAAAACTGTTCTCTGAATGACTCGCAGCCCCATTTATAGTACAATGTAGAAACTTACCAAAAAAATAAAATAAAATTGAGTTTGACTCATAAACATATAATATAAAGTCCTAGACGTAATCCAGAATTGATGGAATTCAATATGGATTTTCTTACTATAGTGTAATTAAAACTTTCCTAAATAGTGTTAACTTGACTGTCTAAATGATGAAATTCAAGCCAAAAACGGCTGGGCTTACTGCATAGCAATGAGTTTTGATCAAAACGACGTTTCCAATCAACCATGGATGTTTCATTATGATTCTAGCAAGTCAGGTCCAAATCTGTTCTACAGTAACGTGTTTTGGCTATTGCATCTTTTGGGCTCAAATATATTCTAATAGTTTTTGATTCGCTACTTTCTCATTCTTGCAAAAAAAGGATATAAAGCTAATTATGTGAACTTTTTTAGGGTCATCAAATAGATGCTTTATTAATCCATCCTTGTCCAAATTTGCATTCTTTTATTATCCTTGGTAGAAGGAAGGAAACAAGATCTAGCCAATAATAATCACAGCCTAACCGTCTCTTGTTTCAATTACCTTTTTTGTTTTTTTTATATTTTGGTCTATTATTTTGAGGTTAATGAAGTGTTTCCCTCTAATCTTCCTTCAAAAGAAGCTTCCTCAGTACCAGATCATTTATTCTCAATTTGCTGCTCAGATTTCCATCATTAAGGAGTGGGATAAGCTGTATTCCCTGCCCCCCCCCCCTCTCTCTCTCTCTCTCTCTCTCTCTCTCTCTCTCTCTCTCTCTCGGTGTGTGTGTTTCCTTTGTTTGTTTCAGGCTATTCCCTCGACATTTAGCTTCTCTCTTGAACAACATATGCGTGATTGAATTTTGTAGTTTTCTTCATTTCCTGCTTTGTGTGCTTCCCATTTCCACTTTATGTAATTCTTACAATCCATCAGTCAAGAACTTTGAGTGCAGGGTATTAGATTTTAACAAGTTGTAAAGGAGTTGCCAAAGTGGGATCTTTGATTTGGAAAGGTTTTAACACTAGATGTAAAATCAATTTGAAAGGTATAGTCATCTAATGCATTTCTATAAATGTTCTACCTCTTTGACTCGTCAAAAGAAGAAAAGGAAAACAATCAACCTCTTTTTTAATCTCCAATTACAGATGTTGCACCGCATACGTGCCTCTCCAGCATACAGAAAAATTACAGTTTATCAACCTTCTGATGACAACTAATACTACTATCATTGTTATTCACTGCGAGTGATATAATCTGATCTCTCTCTCTCTCTCTCTCTCTCTCTCTCTGTGTCCTTAAGTGTGTGTTAAAATATAGTTATCTATTGTCAAATTATACAAAGCAGCAAATGTCATAGTGAAATAAATTTATGACTGTATAGCTATAAGGGTGTTACTTACCATCAGCGTCTAGTCTACCCCATTGTCTAAGCTAGAAACTTTAAATTTCATATAAAATGTGTAGTTTCTTCTTGAGGGTCTCATTACTCAGTTCACCTCTACTGGGCACATAATGCTATCCAATGGGGATCGCATTCTGCTCAAATGGACCTGAACTCTCCTTCCACTCATCTCGTCCTACTAGGAACCAACCTCAGCCAAAGATGTAATCATAATATTGATGATGCAGATGCTCAGTTAATGAAAAATATAATAAAATTATGCAGTTTCATAAGCCAGGCTACCAATATAAAAAGCTGCACTCTGGTATAGACAATACAAGTAGTATTATGCGCAGCTTAAAAATTTAAAATTCTCTAAGTAACCAGGGAACTTACACAAATGAGCCAATCATGGAAAATCTAAGCCCAAGCAATATTTCAACCAGAAATTTCAGTTGTCCATTAGCCTTGACAATCTACAATAGTAGCATTAGAAGATTGATGATGTCAATAGTCTTTTTTTGAAGCAAATGCAACCCTAGCATTATGATTTGTACAAAAACATAATGATTTCATTCTTGAATGTACCTGCTTGCCCATAAGACCATTGGCAGCATTCTCTAACCAACTATCTGTTTCCATCTGCAATACATGAGCCCAAATTCAGCTTAAGTGAAATAACATTAAAAATTAATGACATGAAATGACAACTTGACATGAACAAACAACAGACTTTGCTCCCCAGAACAATAAATACACAGGAATAGTAGGAAAACCGTGTGTGTGTGTGTGAGAGAGAGAGAGAGGAGAGAGAGAGAGAGAGAGAGAGAGAGAGAGAGAGAGAGAGAGAGGTTTTTGTTGGCAGCATTCTCTCATTCAATACAAGTTTACAATTACTAGGATAGGGATTTTTTTTCATTCCCCTTTCTTAAACAATATTTTATCAATGCCGACTTCTTAATCCTCATGTAACCTCATTGATATGTAACCAGGAACTCAGAAAAGATCATATCCAATCACCGCATCAAGAGAATTTTATGACTAATGAAAAGATGCACTGTTTCGGACTAGGTACAAAATTTGATACATTCTAGTTATGCATGAAATTATGGCAATAAAAAGCCGCAGTGAATTAAAAGTACATTATTAGATTAATTAATTAAGATGATCAATTGGGTGCATGATAGAACTTCGACATCAACATTGTACTACAAATGAAGGGTCTAATATGGTAAAGGGATGACCAAAAACAATATGTATGGATTTGTGAGGTAATATATGAAATTTCACCTACTAATAGAAAATAGAACCAGGATTAGCTCTAAAGCATCTACAAAGTTGATCCAAAACAGTATCATAATACTCAAGACAATTAAGATGATGATTTGATAAAAAACAATCACGACGACAATGAATCAGCTATCAAACAGTAGCACAACTGAACCAATGCATGAATGTAAATCTAAACTAAAACCATCACAACCCTATCCATCTACTTTGAGTTGGCTCCATAGATATTTATCTTACTCTGCCACTTTAGGGTCTAATTTTCTGTAGAGCTTAAACTGGCACCATACTACTCCTAATCAATGTACTAGTCACTCATTTTCGTAGCAAATGAGCAAACCATCACAATTCACAGCTAACTTTCCCTTATCTTGCCAGTTGTTTGCACAACCCCTTTGTTCCTAAGATTGCATTCATTCTAATTCTATCCTATCTAGTCTTTCCATAGCCGCCTAAAAAACTCTTATCAAACCTATGACTCCATTCTATGGACCTGTTTATTGATTGCCCAGCATCGTATAAGATAAAGCATGTCTAGTCTCATAGCCATTTTCTAGCATACAACTTCTTCATATGATCAACAAGTATAAAAGAGGGTTCTACATGTTTTTCCAAACAAAAACAAAATCTAATATCATCAAGAAACTACCTGTGAACTCCATATCATTTGCCATTCTCCCTCTAGTAGTTCTGTTTCACCTTTAGCTACATTCTTACTTGAGGAGAGAAATTCATCAATTGCCTGCAAATTCTGTAGCATGTGAAAAAATCAGCAGACAAGGACTATATGTAAAACACAACATTCAGAGAAGATTTTTCTTTGACATGTGATTAGAATATTTTGAAGGCAATCTTACCTCTGTTACTCCTGTACCCGTGGAAATGGCTGACAGCAATCTTTGCCTTGTTTCAGTTTTCTTTTGCAGCACAAATGTGGTGCCCTGCACTACAGTGACATAGCTGGTGGTCCTTAATCCTTAGCAGATCACAAACTAAAAGGAAATTGACCCATTATTCTTTTTTTTTTTTTTTTTATGACGGTGACTGCCAACCATGAGTCCTTTGAGTGCATAGCTGTCAGAGAAAATTCTGGATATGTGAGCCACTCCCAAGAACTGCATATTGGGTATCTAGAGACCTCTTGGGTACAATCCTTTATCCTCAAGGCCTTACCATTTGAGCTAACCTCCGGGGGTGGTAAACAATTCTTTACCGGTTACATAAACACAAGTGATTTAATTTAATTTAATTTTTTAATTTTTGTGGGACATGCATACATGAAAATTCTTATATAACAGACATAAAAGCAAGCAGGGGCAGAAGGCAGCAAGAATCTTGGAGATTATATGTGCCCATTTACCTTGTTTCCTCTTGAGATGCGGAGGTTTCCAAAACGGGACAAATACGTAGTGTCTAACCAGCCCTTTGCTTCATCTCCAAGAAGTTTAAATGGTACTGGATATGGAACCTTAAATGGTAGAAATGAGAAAGAAAAGGCTGCTCTATCAAACCGGAAAAGGATTCGTTTTCCATCTTTAATTGATGCTGCTGCCTGAGTGGGGAAAAATATGTATAGTGTAAGATATAAAGACACCAAACTATGTGTAAAAGAAATGATCATCACTCATGATATTATTGTTATTTTGATTTGCTGTCTTGGGTGGAGTGTTTCTTTTTTCTTCAGTTCTTTTTCCTTTTTCTATTTTTTTCATTCTTTTGTGGGAGGTGAGGGGTGGGAGGAGGGGAAGAGGGAATTTTCCAAACAAAGACAAGTCAAGAAAATTGCAAGAAAACCAGATAGATCCAACTATTTATCTTTTTTTACAAATTTTTAAAAATTTTATATGATATATTTATAGAATATAAACATTATAGAAAACTGAAGTCATTCCCAACTATTAAATCCCAAGTCATTATAATTCCTTCAGCAAACCAGCTTGAAACCAAATAAAACCAAGATAAAAACTATCAATTGTGAAAAACTAAATTGGGACACTAATACATGAGTTCTCACTCCATCCTTCATATCTCTGTACATGATTCGTTTTCAATTATTGGATATTTCTTCGGGCTAGAAGTCAGCAAGACTGAACACCAACAAGGGAATCTATTTTCTGGATATTTAACCCTCATATCTTGAGTCATTGACAATCTCACTACCAATTTTATAGCCCTTAAGTTTGACTTGTTTTCATAAGACCTGTCTTTTACACCCCATCTTCACCTCACTAGACAATACTGCACAATATTTAAAGGTATAGTTTGAAAATTTCCAGAAACATTCAATTCTTAGAAAAGTTAAAACTATCTTGACCCAATTGTTTTTCAAAATTTCCAGAACCACTCCAGCATTTTTTGAAATTTCAGAATAATCCCAAATTTTCTGGAATTTACTACTTGACTCCAAAACTTTTAGAAATTCCATAGAACACCCCAACACTTCTGAAAATTTCACAGGGGCCACCAACATTCCAGAAAATTTCAGAAGGCCGTCCAAATTTCAGAAACTAGCTCATTTGCAGAATACCTTCAGAATTACAGTAAAGGTTATGTTGGATGTGGACCTCAAAGAAAGGTATGCATACTCCCTTGGAAATTGTAATTTATTTTAAATTCAATTTGGTGAGTCCGTAAAGTTGCGCAAGGGTCCATGTTTTAACTTGTTTATGACAAGCTTCCTTTACTACCCTTTCAACACCATCATTCTCAACTTTGCATCTAACCCTCACAATGTAGTTTTGATTTTTGGTTAGTTTATCTTTTCATTCCTTTTTAATTTTTCATAGTGCTTTGCTTAAAAAAAATTGAAAGGAAAAAATCCAAAAAGGGGGAAAATTGTCTAATCTTAATGGCATGAGACCAAAATATAGACCTATTGGAAGGGATACAATGGACTACCCTAGGTCAACCCAACAATAGGAACGTTATCATAATAGGTATCCTAGGTTCTTTGAGAATGGTAGGAAGGACACTCTTAGACCCGTTCATCCACATGATCGGTACCAAGTAGAGGTACCTTAGGCGTTCCTCAGATAGACATCATTTTGATCTGCCTAGTTATTTGCACGATAAACTAGAGGCCTCTAGATACTTTCATGATGAAATAAATAACCATAGGTACATCAAGAATGAATCATAAGACTTCAGAGCAGATTACCATTCAGAATTGACCAAACATTTTCATTATTTGATCTTAGAAAATCATCATGTCGAGGACAATAGGAATGACACACCTGTTTGCCCCATATCTGGATGAGAATTTACTCAATTTAGTAGTAGTTAAGATGATTTTTTTTTTATATAGGCCACTTAGAAAAGATAGGTCCCAGGATCGATATCAGAGAAATTCTACATAACACTCTAACTTCGAATCCCAACCTAATGGTGTATGGTATAATTTACCTAATCCTCAAGACAAGAATGCTTGGTCACACATAAATTTCTATATCACTGGTGTTAATTATAGGGAAATGACTTGTAGGCTCATCATTGATGGTTGTAGTTGCATTAACATGGTATCACAATCTGCTCTTCCTAGAGTGAAACTATAACGTAAGCCTCATCCACAACCATTTATGGTAACATGGGCAGATAATACATTTCTACTAGCCACAGAAAAGTGTCTAGTTCCAGTTACCTTTGCTGATTGTTATTATCAAGAAATTTGGTGTGATATAGTTCCTATGGGAGTTTCCTAAGTGCTACTTGGTCAACCTTGGATAGATGACCTTGGGGTGATTGACAATTTAAAAGACAACACTTGAATATTTAGGATAAGGGTAAGACCATCTTGTTAAAGCCATCCAAACCTAAAGAGAATGAAAAGAAAGAAAAACCTAATCCTTCTCTTCCTATTTCTTGTAACCTTGAATCTAATTGTGAAATCCGTAGGTCAATCCCTCGTGTCCTAGATGAGCAAACACTTTGTATCTTAAATCAAATCGAGTAAGAGTATCTAGAGAGGACATTTGATCCCATGAGTGAGGAGATGAACCTCAGCCTAATAGCACATGTGGAAAATAAAAGAATTTCCAATGATTCATCTGAACCTAAAGTTGTCACACCTCCCGTTTCATAGTTTTCCACCCAAGGGTCTATTTGTAGTAGTTTGCTTGTTTCTGCTCCTGCATCATATCATTATCTTGAGTCTATTTTTGTATTACATTTCTCTAAAAAATTTATGTCCAAATCTATTGGAACATTTTCAATAATTTTGCAATTTGGACCTAATGTTTATTTACTTGACATACCATTGAATTCAAATATTAATTCAATTTTCAATACGGAGGACATGCTTTGTATTTAGGGTACTTTAGAGCCTCGTGTATTCCTTAATGGTCTTCTTACAAGTAGAGTTACTATTTCTTGATATCAGATCCAATGCCTCCTCCACTCCAACAGTAAATCATGAACCAGGTGGAGTTTATTATTGCGAGCCAAAATGAAGCTATTTTCTTGGTTTAAGTGGTTGGAGATGTTATTCTGCCTCTGCTTATTGGGTTCGTGTCTTTATATTTCACTCTTATGGTTCACATCTTTTGGAGCAATTACACTAGCACAACTCGCAAAAGTCTGAGTCCTTTTTAGTTAGGGGAGAAATAATGGAGAACGCAAAGGCATTGGATGACTATTTGGATTATAAATTAGGGTTTAGGATTTATTTTGGGTTATTTTATATTTTCTTATTTTTAGGGTTCTTTTAGTACTTTTGGTAGTTATTGCTATTTTGATATTTTAGGGTTTGCCTATAAATATAGGCTTAATATATTGGAGTTTCAGACTTTTGGCCTTGATTACAGAATAATTAGAATTTGAGTCTTGTTTGATTGTGATTGCTCTCCCTTCACTCTTGGATTCTCTCTCATTCTTCTCCTTTTTCTTTCTTTCTCCATCTATCTTTCTAGTCCTACAACGACAACACATGTTGCGTAAACCACTGAGGTCAGTCATACACCTTTTCCAATGATGCCAAATGTGTGGACGTGTTGTCATTTCCTCTAAACAACATATGCACTCATGTAGAAACATTCCTTTTATTCATCTAGCAAACAAATTACAGAAAGTGAAATGCAAATGTGATGTGATAGTCATCTAAAAATTCTTGCAGTAAGTCTTAAAGTTTAAAATCCTTGCACAAATATAATTCACCAAAAAAATTGTCACAACAATTGTAGACTATGATGTCATAATACCTCTACTTTCAGCTCGCCTATTGCATCAGAGAATCTTACAATGTTGGACACACGTGGGTCATCTGTTCGTAGATATACTTCTTGAAATACACTGAAGAAGTCAACTCCAACAAATGTTCTCTACAATTGTATACAAAAAAAGTGGTAATCATCATCAAAAGGTGCAAATAATTTCTATCAACTAGAAGGATCAGATATATGTCATAATTAAAATCATTTTAATTCAATAGAAGTTAACAGCCTTATCGAGGTAAGCTATGGCAAAATGTATACAAGTTTCCAAATACTTTGATTATGTCCCATGATACAAAAACTTTAGCCAAATTTCATTTCTTCCTTTTATTTAGTTTATGTTCATTTGAGACCATTATTGATTGGCAATAAGATCTACACAAGGTTTAAATAAATACACCATTCCCTGCTATTCAGATACGTGGATTGAGTGTGCTTCTATGCATGCAAAATTTGTCCATAATTTATGTGAAAATAAAGAACAAGGATTGCTTGAAATTGTGTTAATGCACTGCCTCTGCAGAAAACTAGGCATTGCCTCGCCGAAGTGGACCACATACCACTTGCATTATGCCCAAAGAAGGTTGATGCTGCTAGGCAAAGACTATCACATACCTTAGCACCTGGACTATGAAGTGGTAAGTGCCCAAGTGGTTCCATATAGCAGGTAATCTAAAATCCTGTAGTTGGACATGTAACATATTATGGTGCAAACTAGCAACTAGATGATCTGTACTAGGCAACTAGAAGGCTTGCTCCTAAAAGATTTCATCTTTAAGACCTTCTAGCAATATATTTTAACACTCCCTTTAACGTGTGGCATCCGCATGAACAAATTACATAACATTAAGGAGTGATGGGATTCCAGCACAAGATTTTTTCTACAATACCATGTTAAACAACCAGTCCCCCAGATGTTTAAGCAATTAAGGAATGGTTAACAATATATTTCAACACCATTAGTGATTATCTACACCAAGGTGTTGATAGACATCATTAAGAACATGCAGAGTAACGTATCAAAAAAATTATGGAGATGAAGCATAACCCTGGGTAAACTTCCAAGGAAATCATAATTCTCTATCCACTACCACAACATCCGAACCATTATTATTATTTTTTGATAGGTAAATCAGACACACACATTGCCCCTTAAGCAGACTTGAACCCTCAACCTACCATGTGCAGAGGAGGAGGAGGAGGTACCAACCAAGCTAGAGCTTGTTGGTCAGCATCCAAACCATTATCATTAATACCAGTGGACTTTTTCTCTATCAGAAATATTTATCATTACTTACAGGAAGGTGATATTCCCTTGTGGGCAAGTTCCCCAACCCCAAGCTTCCTTGAACCTAAGGATGGAAAAACGCCACCCGTTTAAATAACCAATCCTCTCTGGTCACTAGATCCATCCCACAAAAAATTTCTTTGAAGCATTTTTAGTCTATGATCAACATTCTTGGCATCCTAAACAGAGAAAGGTATTAGGTAGAAATGTTAGACAAACAGGAATATATTAGAGTGGCTCTACCTTCCTTAGAAATGAAACTTTTCTATGAACCATCTAACCTCTTACTTACTCTCTTCCTCGTAAACCTACTGTTTGACTGAATAAGTTCAATGATTAAAGAGAGAATAATTAAAACTTAAATATAGGGGATTTAATAAATAACCTTTATAAACATATCAAGCAATTGTGAATTATTGACTGGCTTTCAGAAACACCTTTGGCAGAGGTTTCTCAATCAACTATCTTACTGTTTTGAAGAGACGAATGGTTCAAACTTATAACCTATTTCCAATCATATTGTTCTCTACCTAGGAAATCATTCACTGGGTAAATTGATGAAAGAAAAATTTATGTTTTTTTAACATTTATCACTTTAAGGATCTCTGCCCTAGTTGATGTGCACCATGATGTCAGCCAATAAAATAATTTCATAGCAGTAAGCATGGATCACAACTTCTGATTTAATTTTATAGAATCCACTGTCAATGAATTCATGCTTGTGGAGTCCAAGTTCAGCTCAATTAACGTAAATTATTATTCTACTTATGTAATTGAACAAAACGATACAAGACATACTGATAAAGCACAAAATGTAACTTAATACATAGAAATATTAATCACATAATAACTTTAACTTGATAAAGAAAAAGCTCACATATTGATCACAAAGTTCAGTTAAATTTGTATATCAAGAATAAAATAAGATAGATGTACAGATTCACAATCTTTTAAATTTAAAAAATAAACTAGTAGGATTTCTTCCAAAAAGTAAGGAGTACAAAAATAATTTAAAATACAGTTAAAATCATTGAGAGCAATAGAGGTGATAAATACAACATATTGAAAACTTATAGGTCTGTTGGTTTTTGAAAAGAATGAGGGAAAGTAATGAAAATCCTTAAAATGGTTAAAAATAGTTTTAGCATTTCTTTTCTCCCTTTGTTTTTCAAGAATGAGGAGGATAATAAGTATTATGAATATGTAGGAATATAGTGCCAGAGATATTTATCTGCTACACCAAACAAGTTATTTTTATAAAGAGTTTGTAATCACTTCAAAGCAGGTCAGACTAATACTGACACAAAGATACAAAGTGTAACCTGAATTGGGGATGCAGTTCCTGGTCTCGTCGTAAACATTAATTGCCAGCGACCTTCAATTAAACTAGAGCTTGTCTGCAAATATAAAAATATATAGTTACTCTCCATGATTCATCTATCGTAATTAACAGATTAAAAAAAAATTACGTATCAAAAAAAAAAAAACTCTCCATCCAAATATGATGAGCGCATGTTTACTTAAATCGTGTCTGATTGCTTCATTGGAATCAGTAATTTTTTTTTAAAAAAATACTTCATCAAACTAAATTAACATCTAGGGCATGACATATAGCACAAGTCTCAAATGCACCGTTATACCCTAATCAGGAAGTTGAAGCTCAATGTAGTAGCTTTAAAAAATACTTCATCAAACTAAAAAGACATCTCAGGCATGATATAATTGCACAAGTCCCAAATGTGTTCGTTTTACTCTAATCAGAATGTTGAAGCTCAATGTAGTATCTTTCTTTTCGTCAAGAATTCAGAAGAATTGTCAGAAGAAATGTGCTTAGTCATGAAGAAGTGCTTGACAATGTAAAAGATGAATTAAATCCATATTTTTTCAGTTAAAACACTAAATGAATAAATAACCGAGACCAATCACGCACCGGATCAGGCACGCCTTCTAAACCTTCCAGAATTTGCACTGCACGTTCAACATCCTGCACAATTTCTCATTCATTGAAATATTTAGGAAGGATGAAAAATTTTATACAGGTCTAAAAAAGATAAAAAGAACAATCAGCTGAGCGTAGTACACTATTTCGTTTAGTTGAGGTTGAGTTTCTTTTCTATCTTCTATTTTCTTTCTTTCTTATCGTGTTTCATTTTTGGGAAACAAAATGACATAATATAAAGATTCAAACTTTCATTTCTCTCATTTTTCCTCTGTTTCCTCAAAAACCAAACAAAGGAAACTCTTTCAAATGCATTGATTCCGCTGACCTATGTCCAAAATCTGAGAATTATATATGTGTCTACACACACAGAGAAAGAGAGAGAATTTATATTAGATTCTTACTTGGAGTTGCTGGGGAGAAGCAGAGCGACCACGTCCTTGAATGCCAATGAGGGCATCGATGAGTGAATTTTCTTGTTCAGTGAACGAAACCTCTTCTTCTTGCTGTCGTTGTTCGTCAACGACTGAACACGAAGGCGGTCGAAGAAGGACGATTCTGCGACTGCGTGAGGACTCAAAAGAGTCCGGGAATCGCAGAATAGAACGATGAGTTCTTGGATAGAATGGTGAGATCGTAGGCAATGGGGTCAAACGAAACCCTAGATTTGCAATTTCGATTGTGGCCATTGTAGAGCGAGAGTGAGCTCCGCTTCGGCTTTACTGGTCTGTGTTCATAAATCAACCGTTGGTGACGACCTCAACGAACTTGGATATATATCTTGTGGCTTGCTACGTGGGTGTTTCAGATCAAACACGTGGCACTGGTCCTTTTTGTTTATCCATGGTATGTCTCGACGCATTTAACATGAAATTTTTTTGAATTATCTTTTTAATATGATAGAGCTTATTTTTCTTAGTGAGATAAAGCACATGTAGTAAAGTGTCTTGTTATGTGATATATCAAATTTTTTTTTTTTTCTTTTGTAACGAGACCATTTCACGGTAGGGATCTTTTGAACTCACTCATGTGACCTAAATTTTGAAGAGACTAGTGCAACAACTCACCGTTACAGTTCTTCACTTAAATATTGATATTCAATCAGATGAAGAATCGAACCTTAAACTATGCGTCTACCACACAAATCTCAATACACTCTTACCACCTGGGCAGCCCAAGAGTGTGGGTTATATCAAATTCATAGCAGAGTATCTAAAAAATATTAAGCAATGTCAAAGATCTCATATTTTTTGTTTTATATTTATCGAACTTGTAGTATGAATAGGATATACTATTTACTCTTTTTAATTCACCAAGGAGGATTCCACCCATGTAAAAGAAATGAGATTAAAATAATAAAAAAAATATACAATTTCTAACATTATCGAAACTCAAAACATTTAATTCAAAAATCTCACGATAATACTTGTTGGATGACATTAGCCCTTGGTTAATCCCCATGGCTTCTTAGATATGGAAAGTCACGGGATCAAGTCCTCATTTTTTTTTATTATAAAATATGAGTATTATTTTTACTTAGTTACTGAATGAGATTGATTTATTTGTCCAAGATTCCTAAGTGACTAAGTAAAGTTTAATCACGTACAAAATGATATACATCTAAATAATTGTAAGTTGTATCAACAAAAATAATCACATTCATAAAAAAAAAAAAACCAAATAACAATATCATAAATAATTAATACTTAAAGGGCAAAATTGTGAGTAACAGTCACGTCAAAATGATAGATTTAAATAATTGTATGTCTTACTAATAAAAGCAATCATGTCCAATGAAAAAAAATTACACAATTTCTATAAAAATATAAATTAAAGGCATTAGTATCACTTCTATAGTGTTGTATTAGTATGTATTTAAAAATTATTGCACACTAATTGAAAATTACATTTATTTACTTGACATGAGATATATCTAGATTTGACAATAGAAACCTTTTAATTAAAACATTTTATAACAAAGTTTTTTATGTTATACTACTCTATTTATTGACAACATATCAATGAAATTCATAATCTTATGCTTGTAAAATTAAACTTTATGATTAATATTAATTGTATCCTAGTTTTTTCTAGACAAGGACAATAAAATAGAACTCATATCTCTACCTTCTCAATAAAGTTGCAAAGAATGTTATTTAAATTATCAATAAAATTTTAACAATTCTAAATTTTAAAATGTTAACATAGCAATTAAAGATATTATATTTTTTGAATTATTGTTGCCCACGCTATTAGTTTTCTTAATCATAAATAATTGGAAACAAAAGACTTCCTAAAATGAAAAATATAATATAAATTATATTTATCAGTTAATTTTTTCTATTTTAGATTTCGTAGTGGTGAGCCAACTTGAAATCATGCTTGAACTATACTCAATGTTAAAAAATTGAACCAAACTATTAGTGTAATTGCAGTATAGCTTGAACTAATCACACTATTACTGTAATTGTGGCCCAATTTGAACCCATCATAATTTCAATTCAATTTATTCAAAAATTAATTAATTTTAAGATAAAAAAAATAAAAAAATGAATTCAATTGTTGATGGAGTGACTTCTTTTTTAAAAAATAATAAAGTCAATTATTCATTTTAAATATAGTTGCAAACTAAAAAAGTGATAATATGTAACTCATTAATTTCTTAAATTTTTAAATGAATTATTAAATATTATATCTAATAATAAAAAATAATTCTTTCATGTTGTGACCCTTTCAATCTTTGGTTGAATAAAAAATTAAAGCATACACTTTCTCTTGTAAGTGGTGCAATTGAAACTATTTAAAGTTTAAGTAAAAAATAGATTGTATTAAAAAAGAAAAAGAAAAATGGATGGCCATTTTTAATTTCTACTACCAAATAGTATCCATGCAATGGCGGGATCCATTTCTTGGGAAGAAGTGCAGGAGTTTGGACATATGTCCGATTAAAAAAAGGTGGGTCTCATGGCATATTTCTCATAGAAAATAGATGGAAAAAATTAAAGAAGTATTAATATAATAATAGATTTATTGAGCAAAAACATCATTGGCTTATAACGACAACCCTCACTTATTATATAATGCTAATAGATATAAATAGAATGGTTGTATGTAAGTGATGTTTGGTTTACATTATCTTACCTAATTTAATCTATAAATATATGAAATCAATTATTAATTTGAAAAATCTAATTTGATTAACCAAACAAAAATGACTATCTTATAATCGGTTATATAAAAAATTAATTATAATAAAGTTTCAAGTTGATTTTTTTTTTTAAAAAAACAAATTAATGCTTATAAATAAGAACGTGAAATTACATATAAAAAAATTTGAAATTTATAAAATAGAACCAAACATGATTGTTTATCAAATTATTCAAATACTAATCAATTGTAAGAATACAAATTGTT
Organism: Nyssa sinensis; assembly: GCA_008638375.1. Classification (NCBI taxonomy): domain Eukaryota; kingdom Viridiplantae; phylum Streptophyta; class Magnoliopsida; order Cornales; family Nyssaceae; genus Nyssa; species Nyssa sinensis. Next base: position 18,490,899 of record CM018031.1, read on the forward strand.
TTCAAAATCCAAACCAAACATATCAATTGGAGAAAAATAGAAAACATAAAAACAAATCATAAACTAGTTTGATTTAAATTTATAGAGAATTTGCAAACTGAGAAAATTGATCTTAGATTAGTGTGTGATATTATTTCCTTAAGGCAGATTTCGCACCTTGCAACTGTGCTTTCGATTTCTTGAACGCCGGTCTTTCCAAATATAATAATCAATTAATTACCAAAAACACACTATAATTTGTGTGTCTAACGAACTAAACTTGTGTTTCTACACTCTCTTACGGACTCTACAAATGTAAAAAAGAATTTGAGATTCAATTGGGAGGGGGGGGTGGATTATTTATAAAACATTTCATGACTGTTCAAATAGACATGAAGTCTAAAGGTCACATCTGTCCAAGGGGGGTTGAACCGATGCACCAGTTCGAGTAAAGATGACGATTGTTAAGTTCAAATGATAACCAAAATAACGATTGAGACAAATTTAAATAAAAATAAATAATTTCTCTCTCTATCCTCTCTCTCTCTATATACACACACACACACACACACACACATTAACCCAACCCAACCCGTGCGGTAGGTCCTTTTGTTGGGTAGTTATAATGAATTCACCTAGTTTCTTAATGAACTTGTTTGCGACCCAAGACAAGAAAATTATTTTGATTTTGTTTTGAGTTAATTTTGTTTTTTATATTGTAACCCGCTTATATAAGATTCTTAGTTTTTAGAGTTTTGACATATGAGAAGATAGTTGTAATTGAGAGAAAATGGAGGTTTTGAGAGTACACATTGAATTGATCATTGTTACTCGTGGACGTAGACACCTTGTCGAATCATGTGTCTTTTTCTATGTGTTTTGCTTATTTTAATTATTTGAGATCTGATATACCTACAAGAGAGCAAGACCAATTAGCACTCGACACGTATGTCTATAGTTCAGCTCACGCTCGACCAGCGGCTAGCGCTCGGCCATTCAGAACAGGCGAAAAGATCGGAAGTGACAGAGCACATGCCTCTAGAGCACATACATATCCGGATAAGGATCATGGAGCTAATTACAGGACTCCAGATGTAATAACCCGGAAATTTTTTTTTTTTTAAATATAAAATTTTCTTGGTTATTAAATTAATTTTTTTTTTTATAATGTTATGGTTATTATTATTATTATTATTATTATTATTATTGTTGTTGGTATTAAAAATGTGAAATTTATATAATGTGTATATTATTAGTAATACATGGGTGTATGTATGTGTGACATGTATGTATGTGTGAGATAACTTTATATGTGTGTGTGTATGTGTAGGGTAATGCATGTACAATGTATATGTGGATATGTATATGTATGTATATATGGCAGTGTGTGTGCAACCGGTTGAGTGTGTGTGTGTCTAGTGTGTGTGTGTAATGAGTGATAGATATATATATATATATATATATATATAGGTTTATATAGGAGCAGCTTTGCATTTAATGCAAAGCTGCATTTGGGGAGAAGCAAGGGGCTGAACAGAGAGAGAGTCAGGTCAAGGAAGGCTGCAAGTGGAGGGGGAATAGAGAGAGAAAGAGAGGAGAGAGAAAGGGTCGGTTGTGTTTGTGCATACATACAGACATGTGTGTTGAGTTAGAAAAGAAAATAGAAGGAGAGGATTGAAGTGGGAAGAAGCAGAAGTGACCAAGAGGAACAGAAGGGGAGAGGAAGCAACCCATCGAGAGAAAATAAAAAATTTCAAGGTAAGTGGGTTGCTTCTGTTTTAAATTCTAGAGCATGACTTGTTTAGTTTAAATCGTAGGGTTTTAAAGAGCATAAAATGTAGAACAAATAGCAAAAAGAATCAGTCAAAATGGTTGAGAAACCAGTAAGGAAAATGGAGTTACAGGTTTTGGAGGATAATCGAATTTTTGATATTTTATGCATAGAACCTTGTTTAAATGGTCCTAAAATAATCCTACGAGGTGCAGAAAGAAAATAGAGAAAGAAATGAGTCAAAATAGTCAAGAACCGAGCAAGAAATTAAGAAAAATCAGCTCGCCGGAAAACCGCTGCGCCCAACACCGACGACCGTAGCTCCATCACCACCGGCGACCGTAGCTCCATCAACCCACATCTAGCTCTCTTCATTCCTTTGGTAATTTTAATTTTAAGGTTTGAATTTCTTAATTTTAATTTTGTTAACTTTGATTTGTTGAGGTGGGTTTGAAGTATGGTGTTGAAAGTTCGGGATAACTGGGTTTGTGTAAAAACCAAGCATAACAATCATGTTTTGATGTTGGATAACTGTTTAGAACATATGTAAATGAGGTTTAGGAGGAAAAACGATGAAAGAAACGCGCATGCAACAAGAAGAAAAACCCTAGTGGCCGGAATTTCGTGTTAGCCGGAACAAGCCACTGTGTTGGCTTTTTTCGATGACCACGATGAACCCAATTCCATTTTTGGACGTTGGGTATAAAATGCCCGTGGCCTGTAGGTTCCAACACCCTCGAAAAATGCAAGCAAATCCGTCGTCGGTGAGTTGCCGTCGACGGAAAAGATCACTGGAGTCGTTGGGAGGGGAAGACGCTATTGGGGTTTTTGTTATTTTATTTGGGCCAATCCGGGTCGGGTCCGACCCAACCCACCCATTCAGATGACTGCCCAACACTATTACTTTATGGGTAAATTTTTAAATTTGAGTTTGGAGAGTGTTTGGTTAGAAAGGAGAAGCTATCCAATGGTTGGCTTAAACATGTACAGAAAATGAAAAACAGAAATGGAAAATTGGTATATGCAGGGAATTGAACCTGTGACCAAGGGGGAAAGGGTGAGCAGCTTGAACCACTGTGCCAGATGCCTCAACAACAGCTTTGGCTACTGCAATACCAAATGCCAAACTTTGCATTAGATCTAAACCTGCACAAAGAGAAGCTAGAGTCTCACCAACCAAGCAATCCCCAGCCCCTATAAGCCTCACAACCGATGCAGAAAGTGCAGGAAAATGCGCAACAAGAAGATTAGAGCTTCCCTCAAATTTTGAAGCACTAAAAAATCGATTTGGAGGACAGCTTGAAGTCAAAAATTCATTTAACTGTCTGCCAAAACCAGGGGGTTTGTTTCTCTTCAAACCATTGTTCATAAATCTAGTTCCACCTTTAGAACATAAGCACAACCCATCTGATCCAAGAGTGACCACAACTACTTTAATACCTTTTTCTAACAAGGCCAAATTGGTGGTTTCATCGCTTTGTTTGATCAGCAGTTGAGACCACTGCCTGAGTTGCAATCAAATTTTGATACCTCATTTAGCCGACCCACCTACCCAACACCACCCCATTGTTGGCAAACTCCTAAAGCCACAGTCTTCATCTCTCATCTCTCAGTAACCTCAAATCCAACCACTAACCTTTTATTTATTTATTTATTTATTAGTCCTCTGTTCTTGTTTTGTTTTTTAGTTTTTTTTTTTTATTCTTTTTCTGTTTTTGTTATTGTTATTATTATTATTATTATTATTATTATTATTATTATTATTTATTGATTCTCTTTTCCCAATTTGTTTTGTTATGCCAATATTTAGATTCTATGACCCTAATGATTTTTATTGTTTCGTTTGTTATTGTAGGGATCCATGGGTCACCCAAAAGCTTCAAAAAGCCATGCAATTGCAGTTGAATCCACTTCACGCAAACGATCCCTTTCAAACCCGTCAAATTCACATTGAGCATCCAAATGAGAAATGGGCCTTAAAACCAATTTCCATACAGACTACATTTGATGTGGCCTCATTCTTTCAGGACGATCCTACAACCGAATGGGCGGTCCTAAGAGTTCTCCAGCCGCCTATTTACAAGCTTTGCTAGCCCCGTCCGATGTTGCATACCCTCGGTTGGTTCGCTTGTTCTATCAGAATATGTATCTTCAGCCGATAATCAACCCGGGGGTATTGTTTACTAAAATTGATGATGAGGCGATCGCTGTGACCAAAGAGTCTATTGCCGCTGCATTGGGGTCTCCTTTTCAATCTCACCTTGCTCACTTGCCTCAGTTATCAGTTTCCCAAAAAGTCACTGCTTTGAGCACTGTTTCATTGGGTCACTCTACACCAAATCACATTCTACGTTCTCAACTTCCATGGCGGCTTTGGTTTGTTAATTCGGTGCTCAAGAAGAATGTGTGTTCCAATGGTCATGATCAACAACGGCGAGGGGATCTCCTTGATGCCCTATATGCTATGGGGAATGAATTTTCATGTGATGTTGCTGCCATGATTTGGAACCAAATGTATGCTTGTTATAAATAGTTCATTAAGACGCCCACACAACGTGCTCAAGCATGGCCTCTGCCCTTTGCCAATTTGATCACTGTATTGGTTCGAGCCGACGGATATGACATTCCTCCTACTGAGCCGTCTGATACTACTTGTGTTTATTATGGTCAGTATCTCTGGGCTGTCAGCTGGCGCAGATTGGTTCAGAAAAGTGGGCAGCATCCTAGGTTGTCCCGACAACCTGTGTGGCTTAGTAACCTTATTGAGATTCCTCCATCCACATCCACTGGACCTTCATCTCCTCCCATTTCATCTCCACTTTTGCTTCCTACCACCTCAGAGGATAGATCACATTCGGACTATAGCCATCTTGAGCAGCAGTTTGATGCATTTGAGGCTCAATATCAACTTGATATCGCAGAGACTCATCGCCTTCTTCGGGCTATTCTTGTCGCTCAGCTCCCGCCTTCTGATTCACCGGGCTCTTTGCCCCCTTAGTTCTCTCTACTCAGGTGCACTCCTTCTTTTTACTTCTTTTGTTCTATTTCATGTTCTTTGATGTCATGTCCCCTTGAGGACAAGGTGTCAAATAAGTTGGGGGGAGTTGCTATTATTTTGCCTACTTGAGCTCAGTATACTTCGTGATTACAATTTTATTGTTTTGAGTGTATTCATGTATTTCTGAGCTTGCATGAGAATCATTGTGATAGTTGTGCACTGCTAGTGATTTGTCTTTCCCTGAATTTCATAATTGGAGACAAATTGGGTTGCTACTCTTGTGACTCTATGATTTGATGGTTAGACTGTGAGACTCTAGTATCATGATGGCATTAACTAAGACTTATAACCCATGTTATGTAGATTTGAGCTTGAACTTTATTTTGAGGGTTATACAGTTTGCATATCTTTATTCTATCAACTGCCATTGTCGCATGTCTAAGGTCAGTCAGTTCAGATGTCGGATGACACTTCTTGCCTTTGGGGAATGAAACTAGGCCCTCTTTCTACTTTGAGCCCGTTCGTTTGTTTCTTGCCTCTTTACATTATTTACTTGATTGGATCCAATTTGAGCCTTCATTGTTATATCTTTCTTTTCATAGCCAGTTGCCTCGCTTTGGGTGAAGAAGTTGAGTGATTTTTCTTTGAGAATTTGGTGTTATGAAAGTAGAGAAGTGAAGATGTACTTTTTTTTCTTTTATTGTAATTTTATTCGGTGTTATTCACATAAAAAAAAAAAAGATGAAGAACTCCATGGCTATGGTGCTCTCCTCTTCTACTATCATAGGCTAAGTTTCTCTCATTCTTAGGGTTTAGATGAAACCCTAGTCAAGTAATCGTGCTTCTTTGTATTTTATTTTTGGGTTAATTAGTTTTGGATGTTGATTGTATAACTTTAGACTTTTATTAATCCAATGATTGTGTTATTCAGTTTCACATAATCAATTTCAATGATTTTGTTTATGTGGTTATACAATAGTAATAGTCGTACATACAACAAAATCGTAGGACGAGTCATAACTCAAGAAAAACAAATTGTGACTATGACCTTAGAATTAGCGTAGAGAATTTGTGTTGACCAAAGATGATTCGTGCTTAGGGTTTTGGTGCGTGATTTTCTTGATGATTGTATTGAGACTTGTAGCCAAAATACATCTTTTACATCCAAATTTAATGGCCCAAGAATTAATACAATTGAAGCTAGTTACAAGATTAGTGGTGGATTCAACACCCTAGGAATCCTCTTTTAATTTGATTCAGTCGTTAATTCAGTTGAATATTTGCTTTAATTATAGTTCTCATTTAATTTTAGAAAAAAAATCAACAAACAATCACTCTTTGTTAATTTGAATTAAAGTTAATCTCAACTTTGGTTTTTAAACAATTAACAGTCTCTATGGGTTAGACCCTTACTTCTCTACTATACTAGTAGTTTAGTTTGGTAATTTGATTGATTTCCACGACAGATCAGTTCATTCAAATATCCAATAAACTGAAGCTAACATGGAGAATTTTTAAAGAAAGAAATACCTTAGTTTCTCTCTTCAATGGCAGCTTTATCATCATTGTTCATGCTCTCATTGCCTTTTAATTGCTCCTAGGGCCTTCTAGCTTCAATTTGGTCCCGGTCTAGAGCCTTGCATGTCATATGCAGCTCTTCCCCTTCAATTCTCGTGACTTTCTCTCTTTATTCTCTCTCTAGTTCTTTCCCTCTCACTCTTTAGTCGAACACAACACACTAAGTTTGATTATCTTTTCTTTTGGGGCTCCCTCACATTATGAGATGTATATGAACCATGAGGATTTGGTGCATTTGTTTTGATTGGCTAACATGTTAGTGCAATTAGGTGGTGACACCTCACTTCCTCTTGGCATTTTTCCTATTTCTTTTACTTTATGTATATTTCTTGTGGTCATCATAGCACAAAAGTGCTAGTAGCCTAGTAGGTTTTCCTTCTGAGTGCTAGTATTTACCATGTACAAGGTATAGGGTTCAAGTCTTGGACAACCCTTTGCAGGCCTCATTTTTCCTCTTTTCTCTTTTTTTTATTAGTGCGTATTAGTTCTTATTGCATAATCTTTGTTATATTTAGTTACTAGCTAATTTTAGTTGTCACCATGTTAATTTGCTTAGTTGATAAATTTGTGACTTGTCATTACAATGATTATTATAAGTTTTTACAATGTTGAATGGTCTATTCATGTTTCAATATAGTCATATTTACACACCATTTTCTCTTAACTTTCATTAAGTAATCCCATCCAACAATTTAAAGTGTCAGTATATTATTTTCCTTACTTAGATAATGTCTTGGGTTAATGCTTCAAGGTATCATCAAAAGATTCATTTATGATAGTATGCATTACAATGCATTGATTGTTTATTTAATCCTCATATTGACGGTACACACATGTGTCTTTGGTCTCTAGTTTTAGGGTCAAATTTCTTATGTAATTTTTTCATCATTTATGTAAGCTTAGTCTTGTTAATAATTACTGTTACCTTAATTATCCAATAATTAAGGTTTGGGGTGTTACATTATCCCCTTCTTAAAAAGAGTTTTGTCCCCAACACTCAACTAATCTTATCAAAACTATTCGTATATTTGTGTTATTAGCATGCTTCCATTTCACATTTCGATAACACTTGACTTATTGTTATCAGATTAGGAGTGGTCTTAAAAGTCAAGTGTGTGGTCGAATGATTCTATTCTCACTATCGAGGTACATTGAATTTCTTTTATTCAAGTACTTCTAGTCTGTTGAGGACCAAGTATCTTATTAGTCTACTTAATTTTGTGTTCATATTTCGAATCATTTCTTCATTATTCTTACTATTTCATTTAACTTGTATTTCATTAGGCTTCGTTTCTAGTCATTACATTTACTTCCAGGGAGTAAGTTATAATCATAATATTATTTAGGATTCTTAATTTCTTGATTGCTCTGTGTGGTAGTCCTTGAAAACCAAACTAGTGGCTAGACTATTATCTTTCCATTGATCAGAAACATTTAATCTTGGATATCCTGATACTTTATTCTATTTTAAGGATGAATTCTTTGAGTAGTTCTTTCTAATTTCTTCCTTGGCTGTGAATCCCTTTTTGGATTTCCTTTGCAACTTCGGATCGTGTAACCTATAATATCATTTCCTTAGACATTTGTTGTCTATTTAAATATATCTGCGAGTTTTTAGATGTTTCATCTTATCTTTATGTCATAGGTATTCTTTTAGTTTTGAGGCTAATTTACTCAGGTGTCTTTTGGCATTATAAGCTTCCTTAAAGCATAGGTAACTTAGTCTCATTCCCTTACATATCTTGGGATTCTTATACATGGATCCATATCAAAAGCTACTTTTACTAAAGGTAAGTCAATCCTCTTTATGTATGTTTTATGGTTGACTTATTGGCACTGTGCCCTTTGCTGTACTTTACTTGTTTCCATTTGTACCCATCTCACGGGCTAGAAGGATTTGAGGAAATTAGTTCCTCCATTTCTTCCCTATCGTTGTCTCAGTCTTTATATATTCATATCTTTCTCTTTGTCTCTTGAGATAAAGCATAGTGTTGTGCTTAGCTTCTCACTTCTTCAAGTCTAAGTGGACTTACAAGAGGGTTCTCAAGGTATAGGAATACCCAATTTTTACTGATCTTTTAAATTCTATCGTCAGTTGCTTTACAAGTACCTTTTTGTTTGAGGTTATGCTTGGTTCATCACTGAACCTTGTAATTCATCATAGGTTTTCATTTATGATTAACCCTAGTCTTAAGTTTTTATGACTTTTGCTATCGTCAATTGTTTCCTTAGTCATTTGGTCTATATCAACTTTTAGGATTTTTTAGATGCATTAGTCTTTTACTTGTCGTTACTACACGACTAGCTTACTTGAGCCCGATGATTGGCCTTACTCTAATTCAATCCTTAGATCTCATTAGAACTTAAAATTCATAAATTACGTGGCAGTCTTTCTTATTTTTTTCTTTCATAATCGTAATCTTCTATGACATCACCTTTGAGATTGTTAGTTGATAGCAGTTTTCTTTCACAGATTCTATCCGTGAATCCTAGAGACTTAAATTTGTAAGCATCCCTGGGTTAAGGTTAGTTGTTCTCACGATTTCTTTGTGTTAAGTTTTTCTTGATGCAGAATAAACTTTTCCTTTGCCTCCCACTAGAGATTTGTGGTCATGTGCTTACTTTGTGAGCTAATCTATCTCTTGCATCTTACTTGGGTTGATTTCTTGGGCAAGTATCTTTCATCTGATTTCAGGTCCATATCTTCTCATTTCATTACGGGTCGGAGCATAATAAGTGTACAAGGCTCCCTTCGTTCCTTGAGTCCAATTAAGAAGTTTTCATAGAAAAATTATGCTCATTACTTACAAGACCAATATTTTGTTACCATTCGTAGTTTATGGTTTTGTACTTGATTCACTCTAATAGTTGTTGATTACCTCAGACCATCTCTAACTATAGAGTTTTATATTTACTTCTATTAGTGATCAATTCTTGACCATCAAATCCTTCACATCTCTTTATTCTTAGTGTGCCAAACTTAGTTCGACTATATTTTACTATGCTCTTCAGAGCTCATTCCTATACATCGGGAGTCATATCTTTGTAAAAGAAAACCACTCGTCTACTTATGTCATCATTACTATGATTGTGACTGAATCATTAAGTTACATTAGATGTGATCTTTCTTCAATCTTTACTGAGCTTATCCCTTTGAGACTCTAACTTGTTGATTGGATAGGGAATGGCAGGCATATTTTCTAACTCCCAAGTTACACAATAAGGTGGTCGGCCTTACATGTAATTAAGGATCTATCAACATTCCAGCGTGTGCCACTATCCTCTCAACTTTCCTTTATCTAGAGATTCATTAATAATTTAAACTCCTTGTACATTTGGGCATGTATAACACTCTTATTCTTGAATAAGCCTTCTTTCAACTTAAATCTTAAGAGCAAGATTGAAGTAAGGAATCACTCGCAACTTGTGGAAACATTAGTTTCCAACTTCATCCTTAAGTCACCTATAATTGGTAATCTAATTGACTCCAATAGTGATTTATATAATTACCTTACTTTCATTGCTCTACCTCGATCTTATCCCTCGAATGCTTTGAATTCCTTAGGATTCATTCCCCATAGAGCTGTAACATTGCCTTTGGCAATCATTAAGTTCTAAACTTCAAATCATACTTTATGTCTCTCATAATCAAGGACTTTTGGGTTTCGAATCTGAAACTTCTCATCAGCTTATCACTTTTTTCCCTAGGCTTCATGTACCTAAAGTTCTATCGATTTCTAGTTCCTCTAGGATTCTTGTGAATCCTACTTCTGATCGTTGCCTAGGTTGGGGTAGCCTAGCTCTAACTCTCCAACTATGTTGGTAAATCAATGTTTGGGTAACTCTAACCTTATTGGTTACTTGGGCTCTTATAACCTGAGTCACCTACTTTAGGCCACTCATGCTCTGAAGTGTTACCTATCTTAGGTAATTTTTGCTCTAATACCACTCTGTCACATCCTAGACCCCACCCTATGAGGATTAGGGATAGTGATCGACCAATTAGGTATCTCGCCAATACACTATCCCTTTTGTAGCATATTGATGACGTGTCTACCCGAACGCATGTCCAAATAGATTGCATTCAGTTATACATAATCGTGTAGTGAAAATCTATTTGTAAAAATTTTCTTGAATGCAATCACATTTGGTAGAGCCTAACTAAACTTTACATTAGAGTTACAATGACATGAGCCTATCGTTCCATTATATATAAATGTCTAACTATTACAACAATAATAACATCATTCACGTTCTATTCTTATCTAAACTTTCACATGACTTTGGTATTAATTACTTTAGGTTGATACCTCTACGGCTGGGATACTAACCCTTCCATAGCTAGAGCCTCTATTCATCCTGTCTTGCTTGCATCTGGATCAGTAAACTTCTTGGTCTATCCTGAAAAACTACAGGACAAAACCCTATGAGCTTAATGAAAAGCTCGTAAGTAACTCTGGTCCCATGTCATGGGTTTCTGGAAACCCCTTTTGTAAATCTTTTCATAGCTTTCATAAAATGTTTATGACTTTCACAGATAGCAGTTAAGGAATATTTCATAGATATGTTGTAATTCAATTTCCATCATAATGGAAGTCTTCCTTGAGCATTGGCCCAACTCTAGAGTTTTATTCCAAGGATTGTTGTCCTTGCTGGTTTCTTTCACATCAATCGGTTTGCAAATCTCTCAATCACTTCATCTCTTTCAATTGACTAATTGCTTTAATTGAATGCTTTCGCTAGAATATTGATATTGAAATTGAGTTTTCATAAATTTCATAATCGATCTTTAATTTGATTAATTGAAAACTTAATTAAGCAATTGATGGTGTAAATTGAATTGAATTGTCATTTGATCACTTAGTTGAATTTTGCATTTAATTGATAAAATTGCATATCAAATTAAACTAGTTGATCAATTAGGTGAATGTTGATAGGTTTGTGTTTTTGAATAATGTTTGGCAATTTCATTGGTGGATGGGCATACATGTTGGATTAATCATATTGAGACCTTGATAGATACCCTCCCCCTTCTAGATAATATTCACACTTTGGGACCTTGATAGATATCCTAGTGGTATCCCTCTGCATCATTTCCAACAACATAATAGCTCGTGAAAAGTCAGGCCTTTAGGGAGGCCAGTAGACAAACTAAGTTTTTCAGAGTGTAGGATTCGACATGAGAGGAATGGAGAGGAAACTCAATCTATGGTTATATGATATACTCTGATACTTCTTGGTGACCTATGCAATGTTTGTTCATAATCATTGTTGTTATTATTGGTTATGTTGTTTTTAGATATGTTGTTCTCATTCCTTTGAGCAGGAAATGGAGGTACGTCTTGAGGTTTGTATATACAGACTTGTATCATGTTTGAATGTTTATACTGAATACGTTATTACTATTCTTATACCACATGGAGTGGTGCCATGTTCTTTTGATTATTATATCAACAACTGTGATATAATAGATGTTGTTGTTGTGTACTTGTGATTGCATACTAGATATTAGGGATTGTTCTCATCGGACTTGCATTAGTTTTTGCACGTTGTTTACTTGTATGTTTTGGAAAATCCTGTTAAGCATTATAGCTCACCCCTACAGTTCATGAGAATGGCAGGTAATAGACTGATAAATGACAACTTTCAGAGCAGCACGAGACAGACAGAGACCTGAGAAGCATTAGTTTCAGTTTATTATATTTATTCATTGTATATTGTAAAGGATGCATATACCCTTCCATGACATAATCTATATATTGTCTATTGGACCATTAAAGTCAACTCTGAACATCACTTATTTATATACTATTGGTGGATATTTTGGTTTAGTTGCACTTCATGTGATCTATTTTATTAAATTCTGTTACAGGGCTTGAACAAGTATAAGCATGTTAACGAACCGAATCAATTAAAGGAAAATGATTTGAAGGAAATCAATTATAAAATAAATGGACTATCTTTTATTCACTTGACTTGGATGATTAGTCTTAATCACCTTCCAGTTTGGGGTCCAATGACCCTGTGGTCAGGCCTTGTGGGTTAGAAGTGTAATATTCATATACTATACTAATTTAAGTGCAACTAAAGAAATTTTTTTTAGACAAAAATCCAGAATTTGATTGTTTAAGCTTGGTGATCACAGTACATCCTCTCTTTTTTCACAAGAAAGCCAATAAGAACAAAAGTAAGAATAAATTATGAAAATTTATAATGACCATGGTAATAAACTTTAAGATCCTATTGATGCTAAAAATAAAGCCATTTGATTCTTTTGTAGAATCTAGGTATTTCCTCCACCCCATAAGATTGACATGGCTAAGTCAAAGAGTTGTATTAAAACCGAATTCTCAGCCGCTCAGTAGTCTACTCTTGTTTAACCAATTACTCCCAAGGAAATAAAGATAACTTCTATTGAGATTTATAGTGATAAAGTCCTTGGCCTAAATAGGTTTTCTAATGCATTTTCTTTTTAGCACAATTAGAGTTGATGGGTAAAGATGTCACTAAAGCTATTCTCTACTTTTTTATATTAGGATTCATGTCTATGGATTAGAATTCTATTGCTATTATTATTGTCCCTAAAACTTATATCTTAGTACTATGAAGGATTTCTGTCTTATTTTATCCTACTAAACTTTATATATGTGTATATTCAACAATCCTTACTCATGAATCGAACACAATCTTTGATACACTCATTAGCCAAAATAAGATAGCTTTTTCTTAGGAAATTTGAGTAACAGTAATTTTCCTCTAAATATGTGTTGAAAACTCATTCCAAAATTCTTTATTGGTTTTGTAATTGTTAGGTTAGATTAAGTCTCCTTCTAGCTACAATGCCAGTCAATCATTTTGTTGTGTTTTTAAATTTTAAACTTCTATTAATATAACACATGTGTTTGTTGATTACGTATGTTGATACACACATACTCTACCAATGCATTCGGGACCTAGACTTTAATTTTTCATATTCTGTTAGAGGTTTGTAATTAATTTTATGATATATTTTTTGTTTAAATATATTAAGTTTGTCTTCTTGTTGGGGCATTTCTTATATTTATAGATTCTAATATTTGATGTGGAAAAATATAGCTTGATAAATGTGGGATACCTGAACATGAAGGGATTTCTTGGCCCCAAGAAAGGGGAAAGATACCATCTACCTAATTTTTTACCATGGTTGGGTCCAACGAATGTGCAAGAAATAGCTTTTGTGATCTATAATTGGTAGCTATTGGCTAATATACCCCCATATTACATGGAAGTTCAAGTGAAGCTTATAGCGGCATATTCAGAGATAGGCACACATTAAGGAATATAATTTAAATCCAAAGTTCATGCTATCAATTATCTCAAATGTCAGAAATGAAAGAAATAATCGTGGTGATAATGACGATAGGTTTATATAGGTTTTTCGTGATGACCATGCACTGAAGATTGCAAGGGTTATAGGTTGAGATATTGTTATAACATGAAATTTTTTTTTTTATTATTATTATTTATTCTTGCAATTGTTAATTAATTATTATTATTATTATTATTATTATTATTGTTATAATAATAATTATTGGATGTATGTATATATGTATATATATATATATGTGTATATATATATATATATGTATAAATTTAAGGTATTTATTTAATATATGTGTGTACATGTGAGTGTATAATTAAAAAAAGTGAATATATATATATATGGGTGTAGAACAGTGTGTGCATGTGTGTGTGCCGGTTGTGTGTGTGTGTGTGACCTTGAGTGTTACACACTCAAAGGGGTATGGGTGGGGTTGTGTGTGTGAGTAGAATTCAGGGAGTGGGGGGGTGCAGAGTCAGCAGAGAGTGGTTGGTCTTAGAGAGAGAGAGAGAGAGAGAAATATAGAGAGAGAGAGAGAGTGAAGAGAAATGAGGGTGTGTCTCGGGTGAGAAGGAAAGAAAGAGAAAGAAGAGAGAAACAGAGAGAGAGAGAGAGAGAGTTCTAGACTGTGAAGAAGGAGAGGAAGCTCGAGGAGGAACCAGAAAGGTGGAAGTGGGCACGGCTAGAGAGAGAAACAACAGAGAAGCCACGGGTAAACCCCTTCTGTTTCAATTTTTTTTAAGCATTTTTAATTGATTCAAATTATAGGATCTTAGAGAGAATAAGGTAGGGATTATTTTGCAAGAAGAATGAGAATGAATGGTTGAGAAACTAGGGAGAAATCCCTAGTTGCAGGTTTCGGCCATGGAGGTTGAACCTCATCATTTTATGTGTGAAGCTTCCTTTAAATGATCCTAAGATAACCCTATGTAGTGCAGAAAGGGAATGGAGAAAGAAAGAATGAAAAACAGTAGAAAAATATGCAAGAAATTGGAATTTTTCAGTTGGCCGGAGATTCGGCCATGAGCCTTTGAGCTCTATTTCGTGGAGATGGGGACGGTTTGAAGGGAAATGGAGGTTGGATATGGAACCTACACGAAAAACCCTAGAGAATGGCATTTCAAAAATAGGGAAAACTCGCCGGAGGTCGGTCGCCGGCGCCGGAGAAGGCGCCGGAACCCTACCGCTGCTTCACCGGAAAATCGGGGAAGAAGGTGGGGTGCCGGGTCGGGTCCCGGGTCGGATCCGGGTCCGGTTCGGGCGGGTACGGGTCACCCCTGCCACGTGTCAGCCCATTGTTTTAAATTGAATGGAATTTGAACCCTTTTGAATTTGAACCTTTTGAATTTGAACCTTAACCTGAACTTTCAGAAATTACGAGTTGACCCCCCAACTGTTAGAAATTACACTTTGACCCACCTGATTAAATTATTAATAAAATATTAATTAAATTAATTATTTAATTAAATTAATTTAATTAATTAAATATTCAAAAACATCCCGGAGTCCAAATGAGACAAGTCATTAGTGTATTTTGACTATCTCGACTATTCCGAGACCAATGGTGAGGTCCGTTTTACGAGACGGGGTCCCAAAAAATAAAAGACCCGTAGTAACCCTTAAAATTACCAAAATGTCCCTAACTTGAAACACTGTCAAACGAACTCCGAATTAGGTAAACAAATAGTGGAATTTTATTATCTCGAACATTCCGGACTCAACCGTGGAGTCCGATTTGTGAAAAGAGGTCACAAGATGTAAGGACACGCGTAAAGTGCAAAATGACTGTTTTGCCCTTTTCAACCCAGGTGTCCGAATTGAGTTCTACGAAAACCTAGACTTACTTTCTTAAACGTTCTAAAACCAATGGTAGAGTTTAATTTAGCAGAATAGAAACCTATGAATTTAAAGACATAAAATTTGATGAATAGCATACATTCAAACAACAATGGACTGAGTTGTAATTTCTACTTTTAGGGACACTGACAGGACAGGAGGAGGCGATCTGATCTCCTACATTTTCATCCACCGGTTCAGTTACATATAGTTCACGATCTTCTAGGGTTGATACCAACCCATCAGGTATGGTGTTTTGCTAGTGTTAGAAATGAAGTTAAGTTAGGAATATTTGTGAATGACTGAATGCTGTATGTGTTTATCTGTAATGTGTTTACCTGTTTATTTGGAATTGGTTGTTCACATGCTTACATGTTACTTGTACCTTATGAATATTTAGTGAATGATGAATGTGACTCACGACATGTGTATATGTTGATTTTACGAGACATGCTTGCATGTGGAATCATTTAGGTGATTTATGTATTATTGTCTCGAGCATGCTATATTGTGGAAACCATGTATCATTGAGATTGCATTGGCATATTGGCATATGATGAATCCTTTGAGAACATGGCGTGGGTAAGCACGTGGTGCTTTGCATTATGAGGGTGTAGATCCTGTGGTGAAAAACCCAAAATTGGCCATTGCATTGGTACTTCGAGCCATCGGGGAGTACCCGTAAATGAGACATGGGTGTGGCATAGAGTTGTGCATGGGTGTGTCATGCATACCATTCATATATATATTACTGCGATGTTTGAATGTCATTTAGAAATAAATGTACACTTTGCACATGCCACGCCTTAGCTTTATTTCTGGCATTAGCATTTCATCATACCAGCAGTTGTGCTGACCCATTCGTGGGCAACATTTTCAGATGAGGATCCTCCAGCCACGTGAGACTTAGTGACGCCCTGAGAGGGCGAAGCACGTGATGTATTTGTGATCCATGAGACTTGTATTTTGTTATGTAAGGGCTTAAGCCCGAATGACTGATGAACAATGTATTCAATGTTACTTTATGTATGGATGATGATGGACGCATGTTTAGTGAATTTAATTACTTTTGTCCTTTTATTTATTTTACTTTCTGTCTCGTCAGTCGCGTCCCGGGTTCGTCGGGAATTCGGGGCGTGACAGATATTTTTTTGTTAAATTAATTGGTGTAGTGGACTATATTATTTTTAATTAATTAGTCTACCTTCTTTCTTTTTTAATGAAAGATTATAATTGAAATATGTTCATTTAATTATTTATTATACTTATACTAGTAACTTAATACATAATAGTAAATTAATCAATAAAAATATAAGTTATTTGAAATAAAAAAAATCATTTTATAATAAATAAAAAATAAAAAATAATATATTAAAACAATTATTTAATACCAGTATTTATGATTATAAAATTAGATTTTATAAACAAAACCAATGCTATCTATTAATATAAAAGGTAAAATAGATTTTCATGTGCTAGAAAAACTTCTAAAAATTTTTAACCAAATATTCAATAAGTTATTCTGTCATCAGAAGGTATCTCATCCAAACACTCAGAATTCATTTTATAAAAGTCAATATACAAAGTCTATTATCCATAATTTATTCTTTATAAGCTAAAACTCCCTTAAACTAGTTCTTAGTGGTGTCAGGAGGTTCTTTGGGTTATTAACCATATGCGAAGAGACTCTTTTTTGTTGTGAAACAGAAGCGAGAAACAAAATAACGAAGTAAAAAGAAACAAACATAGCAAGAACAGGAGAACACCAAATATATGTGGTTCGGCAAATAGCCTACGTCCACAAGCAAAGCATAGCAAAAGATCCAATATCAAAAAATAAAGAAAACAAAACGGGGTGTTAAAGCCCATTCACAAATTTTTAGGAATAGTTCATGTTGCTCTCTATCTTTCCTTCTCTTGCAATAATACATTATCTAATGTTCCCAAACCCTAAAATACGAAAAAGATACGAAAATAGAGAAATTGGGCCCCGAGTGCCAATCGGCAGACAAAGAGGGGGGTTTTTGGCATCCGAGTGTCGATCGGAACTCCCTGAGTACTGATTGCACACCTTGAATGCCGATGGGCCATTTGTTAACTTTCTAATTTTATAATCATAAATATTGGTTTAATAGAATATATTAAAATAATTATTTAATACCGGTATTTATGATCGGCACACATGAGTGTCGATGGGCCATTTTTTAACTTTCTCCAAAATTTCTTAAACTTCTTATTCTAATTGATCAATAGAATAAGGGGTTTTCTAGGTCCAAGTGTCGATCGGTAGCCTAAAACGGTTTGAGTTAGAGTCGGCTCAAGAATGCAAGACACAAATAACAAATCTCCATCATGACATGTATTCCCTCAAACCACGAAGATGGTCTGGGTCCAAATTTGGGTTGGGTCAGAACTCGCCTAGGTGCAAGTTGGGTTAGTGAAGCTGCGTCGTTTTGAAAAGAAAAAAAAAAGAGTAAAAGAAGATAAAAGGAAATGCTCCCTTAAGGACTCGAACCCAGGACTGGCTAAGAGTGAGGAGCTTATGGGCTCAGTGGCTACCAATGTGCCACTGGCCAACTTGTGAAAAATATTTAATAAAATAGATATATATTATATAATTAATTAATTAATTAAATTAATTAGAGCCGTTTAAGTAAAATGTTTCCGTTGCCCAAATAAAATAAAAGAGTAGTATATTTTGACTTTTTCCAACATTCTGACCTAGCGATGAGGTCTGTTTTACGAGATGGAATCCCAAAAATTAAGACACGTAAAATGTAAAAACTATCACTTTATCCTTAATGATGTCGGAAGCCAATTAAATATAAGGAGGAGTCCATCTTGACTATTTTGGGCAATTTGAGCTCAACGATAAAGTCCATTTCAGTAAAGGAAATAACAAAAAATATGACATATAAAAGCATAAAATTGTGAAAATTTTCCTAAATTTAAAACAAACTATAGGTACGCAACTTTAGATCTAGAAAAGCCTAAACCGATTATCTTCGACACTCTGGACCTAACAGTAACATCCTTTTAGGAAAAATAAAACCCGGTAACAAACTAAAAAATGATTGATGCGTCCTTAAGACTTAATGAAGCTACCGAAAAAGGGTAATTGGAATAGAAAGAGCTATAAGTTAACAATTAAATTGTGTGATGCTTTAAACAAGAATGTAACAAGACCTTGAATTGTGATTATAGGGACCTTCGACTAAAAGAATGATTTTTGGGTAAAATATTTTGGACTTCAGGTGAGTTTTTCATGTCATGTTGAGATGAATTTTATTGTAGATATAAATATTGAACTCTTTTATGACTTTGATAATAGACACCTTATGAGTTTTTCATGTCATGTTGAGGTGGATTTTATTATAGTTATAAATATTGAACTCTTTTATGACTTTAATAATAGACGCCTTGTGAGTTTTTCATGTCATGTTGAGGTGGATTTTATTATAGATATACATATTGAACTCTTTTATAACTTTGATAATAAACACATTTCATGTAATATCGTTTTGAATGACTTATCGATATATATATATATATATATATATATATATTGTTATTTCCTTTATAGCCTTTGATAACGGATACATTGTACCTAATATATGTTTTCAATGATCCTTCGATATCGATAGTGTCTTCCTTTTGATTTAAGAAAATGTTTTGTGAGATACTCAAAACACTATATGGTATCTTACTAACCTTTGAATTATTTTGACTAAATGCTGGATATGAAACTTTTATTTGGATAACTGAGATTGTTATTGATGATTATTGATTTTGAATATGACTTTAATGTTTTGAATGGAACACCCTTCTATGATTGGTCATTATTAAATAGATTGTGACTTTATCGAACCCTACCCTACGGCGTATATTGGTGGTGAGCCGTACAGAAGACATTATCGAACTAGTTATCGAATATCGATCTCAGTCAGTGAGGTTCTAATTTGCTG
Organism: Nyssa sinensis; assembly: GCA_008638375.1. Lineage (NCBI taxonomy): Eukaryota > Viridiplantae > Streptophyta > Magnoliopsida > Cornales > Nyssaceae > Nyssa > Nyssa sinensis. Next base: position 18,510,386 of record CM018031.1, read on the forward strand.
GCCATAGAATCTTCTATGATTGGTCGTTATTGAATAGATTGTGACCTTATCGAACCCTACCCACGCGGTGTAATGGTGGTGAGCTGCACAGAACGGCATTATTGAACTAGTCTTATTGAATATCGATCTCAGTCAGTAAGGTTCTAATTTGCTGGCCATAGAAGAGGAATTTATGGGTTTGAACTTTTATGAATATCGAATATAAATTATGATTGAACCTTGAATCATCAAACTAAGAATTATTGAATTATGATTTTTGATTTATCGAACTATGGGTAAGATTGAACTATGATATTGTCTATTGGATTTGAAAACTGTTTATCGTACTATGTTATTGAATTATGATTAAGATTGAACTATGATATTGATTTGAACTATGATTATTGTTATTGAATTATGATTAAGATTGAACTATGATATTGATTTGAACTATGACTATTGTTATTGAACCATGACTATGATGGAACTGTAATATTGACCATTATTATCGAAATATGTTATCGAATCATTCTTATGATTGAACTGTGTTATTGATTATTAATTTACGACTACAATTGAACTAAGATCTATTGAAAATGAATTTGATACTATTCTCTGATCTGTAGTATTTTGATATGACGTTTTCTAATTCTATATAAGTACATACATTTCAATATAAAGTTATATAGTAATTTTGAAACCCTTGGCATGTTATGAAATTTTTACGAAGCTGTCGAGTTCATTACAGATGTTTACCATGTTTTCAGGTAAGGATTAGACAGATTCGTTTTTAAGTGATGCAGACTAAGTGCTTAAGGGATGAAGCGAGTTCTTTTTTATGAGTCCTTGACTGAAGATAGATTAGATGGTTTTTTGATTCTGTGAATTAAGATTGTGTAATATTATACTACTCAACTACTTGGTGACATGGAAACTGTATCATTCATAAACAATGTTTAAATGACTGACTAGGTTGTGTAGCTTACTTTATGAATATGAAAAAGATATTTAAAGAAAAAAAATTATTCCACTGCAGTTTGACTAAATGGTAATTAGAAAGGTGTTATGATCATGGAAAGGCCTTGGTAGCCGATCACGGGCCCCTAATCCGCATAGGCCGAATTCTGGGTTGTGATATAACTTGTTAGAGATCTCCTCTTATCCAAATCACCAGCATAATCTGAATCAATATAACCAACAATGGTAAAACCAAAGCCACAAACTTTATCAAACACTGAGCCAATATCTAAAGTCCCTCTCAAATATTGAATTTCATTATCTGCCAATGAGCCTTTCCAGGATTGGCCATATATTGACTAACAACACTAACTACCTGTGAAATATTCAAACGTGTGCAAACCATAGTATACATGACACTACCAACTACACCAGAATAAGGAACACTCAACATATATTGTTCCTTTTCCTCACTCTGAGGAGACAACGCTACAGAAAGCCTAAAATGAGAGACAAGTGGAGTACTCACTAATTTGAAACTTTGTATAGCAAAACACTCAAGCACCTTTTCTATGTACTTTTACTATGACAAATACAACTTTCTATATTTTCTCCTTGTGCTTTAAAAAATATACCCAAACTTTCCTTAAATAATCATCAATGAAAGTCAAAAAATATTGAGCATCACTCTGGTACGAGATGGTTGCAGACAACAAAAGTATTTTTTTTAATAAAAAAAAAAAAAAAATCCTTCAAAGAAGTCATTTCAAAAGACGCTTTTAAAATAATATTGATAAATAACGAAATGAAATTTTATCAATACTAGCATAATTCTTTTGAAAAAACGTTTATATTAAAAAAAATTCATTAAAAACTTTTCTTCAAAATATGCTTTTAAAAAGCACATAGATACAAGAAATAAGTACAAAAATACACGCATGAACAAAATAAAATATAAAAAAAAAGGATAAGCGGGGTCAAAATTTCAAGAATTGATCATGACAAAATTAGTTTGTTAGTTATGTATTTGATAAAAATTATTCAAAAGTGAATTATAGAGTGAATTTTTCTATTTTTCCTTAATTTAATAAATCCTTTGTGTTCACCTAATCCACGTTTGGCTGAGAAGAAAGTGGAAGGAAATCTCGGGTTTATTAAATTTGAGTCCCTAAACTTTGCCATCAGAACCCTGTTTTAGGCCTTTGGGCCTTCACCAAACTCAACTCATGTCCACCAATACTATAGTGGTGCTGGTTTTTGTTTTTTTAAGCCAGCTTGAAATCATAACCACAAGAGGCTTCGACAACTATAATGGTGCTGCTAAGAGAGCTAAAATGTTTTTTTTTTAATGAACAATGTGAGCAAGAATATTTAGAAGATGCACTTCATTAGTCACAAGAAATGTTGGACAAGAATCCACATTACAGGTTGGAGCTATTAGTAGAACCTATTACAGAAAATATAACTGTCACCGCAAAAAAGATTTCAAGAAGACTAAATCAAATCATTCCAAAAATCCCAGATCATCGTAATTTAAACAAGCGATGAGAATAATACTCATTGAACACTATCATAAAGGTAAGGAACTCATTTCGAAATACAAAATCTTCTAACCATATATCCAAAAGAAGTCCAAATGCCGAAAACTGTATCAGCTTTCACAATACAACATATTCTGAAAGAAGTAGACGAAGCAGCAACTGAGAAGTGAGAAATGTGCCACAATAACCCTGAATCTCAGAATTAGTTACCTTCAGCCAAAATCACAAAATTTTCTTAGCTACAGCTCCGAAGCACATCATCTTGAGAGTGGGAGTAGATAAAGCATCAAGCTAACGAACGAATCTGAATTTCCCCCTATACCTCTTTTTCTTGTGAGGAATACATAATCTAACATAATGCAAAGCTTCAGGCTGAACAAAGTGAAAATTTCTCCCACCCCAAGAGGTAAGAAAAGTTTTCTTTGGAATGGTGAAAATATTGAGAAAAATTGGTGAACATTTACAATGAAAAAAGTTTTAGCTTAAGACTAGAATAATTTCAAAGACATCACCAGCTAAAACATAATTGGCAACAAGAAATGATTCAGAACCAGCAGAAGAGAGCCTTACCGTATCCATATTCTGTGTTGTATTCTCCATCTTTACTTCAGTCTTCATGTCATGTTTTCCCATTGTCTCAGTCCATTAGGACAAAACAAGCCTCATTCACAGTCGGATCTCTCAAATATTGTTGCATGAGAAAGAAAACAAAGTTGATAATCCCTCTTCTCGAAAATTAGTGAAACTCCATCCATGTATTGAGAGTGTAGCAACCATTTCCTTACTGAAAGATAAAATCTTTTGCAGGTTCAAAATTATTAGCTTATTTCTCCTGTCACAATCTTAGTGACATCTAAACATGTCTCTCTTCATTTATGGAGGAGACAGCCTCAGCAAGAATCTCACTGCACACCAACTGTTGCTGCAGCAGAAACTTCTACTTTTGAGTTGCCCAGTTTCCGCTTCTTTTCGCTCTGGCAGTGCAACTTATTTAAAGCTTGATCAGCCTTTGAGACAATTTTTGAGAACGTAAACCCTGTGACTTCAAAGATCTGTGATCTATGAGGAATCAAGGAATTGCGAAGAATAGCATCAACTCCATCGTATGTCCAGACACCAAGAACAGCATCTCCTTTAAGTCCAACAGCAAACCAACCGAGACCAGCAGCAACAATATCTACAGAAGCTTGAATCCCAACTGTTTCCACAGACATGAAATTCCTTTCTCACCCATTTCCCAAGCTCTTCAACTCGTTTCTCCCCAATTGGTGGCTGTGGCAGGTACACACAAATGGAATAACATTTATATATGCAAACAGATATAATGCACCGTGCATAAGAATATTCATGAAGGAGCTTATCCAAAAAAAGGAGTATTCCTGAAGGAGACATCTTTCATCTGAGCCTCAGACCTGAAATATGGTCGGTCCCTAAGCACCACCGTGACTAGACATAAATATTCAGGAACCACAACTGTTTTGAGTCATGAGAATGTCAATGTCAAACTCACCACCAAGTTCTATTTGGAAAATTTTCTCCAAACTACAATGGGAAAACTGGCCATTTATAGCGACAATAAAATCAAATGACAGAATCATTTAACATTGAGTGCTAGCAAAAAATATTGAAAAAACATGTCTATATAAATGACCACAAGCAGTTGAGTAGGCTCCATCAAGTTGAGCTGAGAGTTACCTTGGGCTATCCAGGGTCAGGTATGAAGTTTTTCCTTCCTTTTTTTTTTAACATTTGCTGCCCACCCCACCCCAGGGTCCTGGGGCGTTGGGGTTCTAGGCATCAACTTGGGTTGAGCTGTTGATTAAAATTTGTCTGAACCCATATGTACAGCAAATGCAGTGCATAAAGAGGCCTCGAAACTCAATTCAACATGTTACAAACTCCTATTGTAGTATGAGACCCTTCCAGAACTAGTTGAAGATCTAAATCTTTGTTAGTATGTGTGCATTAACATCCAAGACTTTTTGTTATTATTTAAGAATATCATTTATTATTGAGTTTTATATTATCATAGATAAGACATGGATGTATATTATGAACCATGAGATGATTAGTCCAAATTGTCATTAGAATAATTTTTGTATAAATGAAATTCGCGTGCATGAGATATGAACGGCTTGTTTAGGAAATTTTAGAACTATTCACAGTTATTTACAAGACTAGATAGTTTATGTATAAGACTGTAATACAATTAAACTCTGTGTAATAAGATTGTTTATTTCAACCATCAAAGTAGTGAACTCTAGCTCAATATATTAGTATATTTGAAATACACTGAAGTTAATCACTATAACAAACATATTATTTGAAAATGTTACTTTTGATGTAATTCTTATATTCATTTTTCAAAGTATGCTCTTAATCCTAAAAAGATAATAGACACAAATTGTTAACGGTAAAATGAGTGAGGTCTTCTAGATCATCATCTTGATATCTTGCAAAATTACAATATACGTTGTCAGAACACCTATTCTGAAGATGAACACCTATTAAACTCAACTCAACAAAGCTTTATCCTAATTACTTGGGATCGGCTACATGAACCCTAATTCAATTGATTAAGTAGAATACTACCCTTATCCTAATTCAATTGATTAATCACTAAAATCCGGATCATGTCCTTTCAATATATAGTTTATTGAAATGATGATCAATTAATAAATGATGAGTTAGGTTCTAATTATTATAGATTAATATAACAGTCTTACAATTAAAACCTTAATTATTGATATCCAATACAAGGGGGCCATTGTAAATGTCAAGTTTGTATGATTTTCTCTATTTCACTAAACTATAGTACAATTTCAATTATATAATGGAATCAATTGAAATTAATTACAAGATAATTGGAATTTAATGGCTAATTGGAGCTATGTAATTTCAATTATAGAGTAGAGTCAATTGAAATTAATTGATAAATTAATTAATTATGAGATGATTCGAATTTAATGGCCAATTGGAGCTAATTTAGTAGGACACCCTAGATCCATTCTCTTATCCTAATTTATGTTAAACCGTGTATATATGATACAAGGGGCTACTTAATATTTGCCTTCTACATATAATTGAGTGAGAGAGACAGCCCATTCTACTCTCAGTGATTAGATAGCATCAAGGGACAAAGAAGAGAAGAACTACTAAAAGAGAAAAAGAAGAACAACACTTTCTTCTTAGCGATCAGCTAGTATCAAGGGACAAAGAAAAGACTTACTAAAAGAGAGAAAAAGAAGAACAACACTTTCTTCCAAGTCTTCATCTTTCAATTAAGAACAAGGTAACCATAATCTTCTCTTGTCAAGAATGTTTTACTTCATGTGAGAATGTTTTAAAAAAAAAATAAAAAAATCACTTCTGCTTGGGTTTTCAGCCCAATAATTGGTATCAAAGCCGTCTCACATGAATCACACAATCTTGATCTTTAAATTTGTTTTATTCTAAGTTCTAACTACTTATGGATCACTATAAATTAAAACAAATGTTATTTGTGCATATATGTATGGTATATAAAGCTTTTTATAGGGTCTTAGAGACCCTTTAGATCAATTTGTCCCATAGGAATGTGATATCCTGAATAAATGGAATGGAAATCCCACTGAAGTTTGGTTCAGTGATATTGTGATTAGAATAATAGATACTGAGTACCTATCAAAAAAGTCTGATGGGTATTGGATACCCAACGAACTGTGGTTGCATTTATTAAGAACACAAGATTAGTTTTTTATAATCATGTCAACAGTAGCTGTGAAAAAAAAAATAACAATTTCTTTTTTTAAAACATGATCTGCGTCGCAAAACACTTTGTCTTTGGATATTAGATATCTTAGTTCGTTCCTCATCATGATTTTTAATTTTCTTTTAATCATAGAATTAAAATCAAATGGCATACTTTTTATTAGTTCGTTTGGTTTCATGTGCGTCATTGAGCTGAATAGATTGTATGTGATTCTTTTGTTTTCTTTAAGGTTACTTGAGTTTTTGAATGTGGCTGAAGTGTTTTCTTTATTCTTGAATCTTGTCTATAGGTAGTGGACGGATGGAATGAAGATTCAACCTTTAACCACCAAAACGTTGGGCTACTTTTTTATCAATGGAGATTTTGGCACTTTTTTTGTTTTTATACCCATGTTGCAGGAAATTTTATTTTAAATCATGTGCAGCAGCTGTGGTTGATTTAAAAAGAAAACAAACAAACTGATTTACAATGGGTGTTGGAGACCCCGCGGCTGGTTTCTCTAATTCAAGAAGAACAAGTTGTTTTCTTTAGAATTTTCCCTTTTTTTTAAACAGCTTGTTTATGGGTAACCATTGGCATTGCCCATTACCTGTGAAACTCAAAGAAAACAAAGAACTGCTCAACATGGCTATTGAACTAATCTTCATGGCTTTTTTTCCCCTAACGCAACCAAAACCTCCATTGATTAAACAAAAAGAAAAATGCAGCCAAATGTTTTGGTGGTTAAACTACTTATAACTCCATCCACTCACTACCCATGAACAAGATTCAAGAATAAAGAGAACACTTCAGCCACATCCAAAAACTTCAGCAATCTTCAAGAAAACAAAAGAATCACATACAATCCAATTCAACTTAACAGCGCACATGTAATCAAAAGAACTCAAAAAAAAAGTCATTTGATTTTAAAACCATAAGGAGAACGGACTAGGGTATCTAATAACCCCAAAACAAAGCCTCATGCATCGCAAATCAGTTGTCCCCTTTTCTCACCACTGTTGAAATGATTTTTTTTTTCTTGACAAGTAAACTTGCATTAGAAAGCACAAAGAGGGTGCACCCATGTACAACAGGCCATATACTAGATCCTAAGGATCAAGACACCAAATGTAAAAATGACAAAAAACTATCCAAAGCAATGGTTTGATTCCTCCAACAACCAAAAAAAGAAGAATCTCTAACACCGAAACTTTTACAACCCATAAAGGAGCATGCTTCAATGCCCTCAAAAACCCTATTATTTCTCTCCCTCCAAATGCACCACCAAATACAAAGAGGAGTCATATGCCACGCCTTTCTAACTCTTCTAGAAGGAGACATTTCTCTCCAAGAAGATTGAACATTTGGCGTTGACTGTGGCATAACTCATAAAATACCAAACAACCCAATCAAAAGACTCCAAATAGCCCAAGTGAATTGGCAATGAATAAGAAGATGGTTTACCGTTTCACATGATTTAAAAAAAGAAAAATTGATATTCTATTTTTTAATAAAAACAACTGCAGTTCCTTGGGTATCCAATACCCATTACTCCAATCACTACCATCCCTGAGGTTTCTGACAATCACAGACAATATGCCTCTAGTTTGACAAATATAACGCTTCATTACATATTCTCTCCTATATTGACGATCCGTTATTAACAGGGTGTTTTTTTGTGACATCAGCCGTTAGCATATTGATATTTTTAGGGTAAATTACACCTACCTCCCCTGAGGTTTCTGACAATTACAGAAACCTCCCCTATAGTTTCTGAAATAACATTGTCCCCCTTCTAGTTTACTGATCTGTAACAGATTCCCTCCTGCCGTTAGTTGACCTAACAGAGTTTGATGATGTAAGCAATTTTTTTGTCTAAATGCCAATTTTACCCCTTACAAGTCATGGTTAGATGACAAAACTACCCTCACTTTAATAATAATTTTTTTAATTAAAAAATAAAATAAAATTTCTCCTGCATCTCCTCTCTCTCTCTAACCCTAGTAAATTTATTCTCAAATTCGTCCACCATATATAATTTTTGGGATCCACAAGGTTAGAGCTTTTGAAATCCATACAAAAATGAACAAAACCATTTTTGTTTTGTTAGAAATTTCATCCAATATCACTTGAATTTGGCCATGGAAGACATTTTTGTTGATGAAGGTTTCGGAGGTGGGACAGGAGGCGGTGGGGGATATGAACTCCCACTTACCATCTTCGAAGAATCACCAGCACTCATTCCCTTAATTTCTTCCCTCTCCATAATTCGCAACCCACTTACCTGTTTCACTATATCCCCTGAATCCACATCATCACCTTTCCCAGTTTTCTCACTATCAACAAAATCAAAAACAATATACATATATATAGAACAAAATATGTAGATATATAAATACATACAGGGACACATCTATCAATCGATATGTATTCGCTTAATATGTGTATGTATAACCAAAAGGAAGAAAACTTCGAGAAAATCCATAAATCAGTAACAAAATCAGGATAATGTTCAACATCCAAACAAGCAAAACAGAACCTGATTTCTCTCTATATATATATGTGTGTGGGTGTGTGTGCGCGCGCTCTGGAGGAATTTTTTTCCCCCCTCTAAAAACAGAACACGGACCAAGGAAGATGGCCATGGGTGAATAATCGTGGGCTGGTGTAGCATCAGTTATAATTGAAGTAAAATCAACCATTAAAGGCAACGATTTTAGAAATAAAAGATGAAACTTTGCATGAAATCAGAAATCAAAAATCAAAAAGACTTCAAACAATGAATAAAGCCTAAAATACTTACAAAGGACGACAAGAAAAAATAGAGTAAAAGAAGAAGCAAATAGATAAGTATGGAGATGAATGCTTTGGAGCGGTGGGAATTTATAGACAAGGAGCCAGAAAAGTTCTCAAATTTAGAAAGGTAACCCTAAAAACTTGCACCTCAAAATGGAATGTTGGCGAGAAAATTTCTGTAGAGTATAGTGCATTCCATTTTCAGTAATATTTGAGAGAATCGCAGAGGAATACTTTCTATTGCTCGAGAGGCTCTGATATTAGACTTGATCCAACTGGGTTTGCCTGGATTCCAACAAACTTTCGTCGTTGACCATGCCGAAGATGTCAAATCTCTGGCAATGACTGAGTAGAGCATGCTAGCTCTTGAGCATGTGAGAGTAATAATTGCTAAACACAGATTAATTTAGTTTCCGGCGAGGCTTAGGAAGCAGTTCCCGGCGGAAAAGAAGTATTCCGATGTTCTCTCTCTCTCTCTCTCTCTCTCTCTCTCTCTCTCTCTCTCTCTCTCTCTCTCTTCTTTTTCTTCTTTCTCTTCTCAATCTGAAATGCCTCTGTTGGTGCTTTTTGGTGGTGGAGCGGTGACATGCGGTGGTGGTGGAGCAGTCATGGGTGGTGGTGACAGCGGCAATTTTGGCCGGTGTTGTTCTGGGCAGAAAAAATAAGAGAGAGCGAAGTGAGATGGAGTGGGAGTAGGAGTGGGGAGAGGGAGTACAGCAATTGAGAGAGAAAAAAATAAAGAAGAAAAAAAAATATTATTAAAATATAAGGGTAATTTGGTAAATGGACCAACTCTGTTAACACCGTTTGGAGACAAATTCTGACAGGGGGGATAGTGTTATTTTTGAAATCATAGGGGAGGTTTCTGTAATTGTCAAAAACCTCAGGAGAGGTAAGTGTAATTATCTCATATTTTTAAAATGTCAGCTTTGTCCTACCAACAATCTCTAGCTTAGTTGATAGCTCCTCCACCTCTTCATATGGGAGGTTTGAGGTTTCAAGTCCCCTTAAGGGCAAAACAAAAGTGTATGTGATTTACCTATCAAAAAAATTGTCAACTTCATCCTTGATAATAATGAATGGACTCTTTTACCCCTACTTTTACAAGTTAAATTACATTTTTAACCCTAAAATTAACAACTTTCCAAATACTTTTTTTTTTTTTGATAAGTAAGAGTAGTATAAAAGAAGCCAAAGGGAGGCTAACCCAATACAACCAACGACTAAACTTTACAGGGGCCTTAACGACCCCAAAAAGTCAACAAAAAAAAAAACATTTACAGGAAAAACCTCTTTATCCTAAAAGAATAATAAGTACAAAAAACTATTTTTAAACAAAGCAATGGACTGCTCTTCCCCTTCAAAAATCCTTAAGTTCCGTTCTTTCCAAATGCTCCACATAAGGCAGCTAGGAGCCATTTTCCCTTCTTTTTTTTCTGCATTCTTCTTGATCTTACAAGCCGACCAAATCAACATCAAGCTCCCAACTGTCTTTGGCATTACCTAGGTCATCCAAAAAGAGAAAATATCAACTCCCAACAATCATTGGAGAAGGTGCAATGAAGAAGAATGTGGTCCACCAATTCTGTCGCTTGGTTGCAAAGGCAACATCAGTTTTATTGTTCTATACTTTTGAGACTTGCTTTTATCATTTGAAGTTTACGTTACATTCTTTTATATTAGATAGCGTTTAATTTGTTGTTATTTTTTATATCCCCTTGACACAAAAAAAATAATGTCTTTCTTAGTTAACAACACGCATACAAACTTCTTGTTGAAACCTCAACTACCATACCACAAGGTACTTTTGCCGCTGAAAGGCCCAAAGAAAACAATGTATATGACTTAAGAATGAAATTAGCAACTGACATTTTCACAAGCCGCAAGTGTTTCTCCAATTGCAACTCCACCAATTTATTGTATGCTGGGCCTGCAACTTTCGGAAAAGGAAAAATTTTATTCCAAGATGTTAATTGATGACATCGAATGAAATTTTCCCTTTTTAAAAAGTTACAGGGCCAAAAACCCAATCTATTCAACTATTCTATTAATAGCTAAATCACTCTTGGAGTCAATTAGATCACCTATTGTGGATGACTTAAGAATGAAATTAGCAACTGAAATTTTCTCAAGCCGCAAGTGATTCTCCAATTGCAACTCCTCCAATTAACTGTATATTGGGCTTTTATCTTTCGGAAAAGGAAAAATTTTATTCCAGGATCTAAACCCGAGAATTTCTTTGCTGCTAATGAATATATTGGATTGTTAGCTGATGTGGCCATGTTAAATTCTGTATATGAAGTAATTTATTATATGTTGGGCCTACAATTTCTTTGTTGCTAGTGAATCTGTTGAAATGTTAGTTGCTATTGCCATCTTGAATCCCTTCAACAATACAGTTTGTAACATTAAAGGCAATCCCAAAAGGGTTTTCTTATTAACAACATGTAGAAAAATTTGTTGTTGAAGCCTCAACCACCATACCAAAGGGTACTTTTGATGCTGAAAGACCCAAAACAAACAAATTCTCACTGCATATACCACAAGGTATTTTTTTATGCTAAAAGGTCCAAAACAAACAAACTCTCACTGTATACTCTTCATTTGGATGCAAAGCCTTCAGATGTTGGTCTTTGGGAGCCATCAGGTATCAAAAGTTTTCCCAAAATAGCACCAGCAAATATCACAACGAGGAAGCCTACAATTTCTTTCCTACTGCCGAATCTATTGGAGTGTTAGTTGCTACTGCCATGTCGAATGTTGTATATGAAATAATTTATTACATGTTGGGCCTGCAATTTTTGAAAAAGGGAAAATTTTATTCCAAGATCTTCACCACCCTACCACAAGGTATTTTTGACACTGAAAGGCGCAAAACAAGCAAACTCTCACTACATATACCACATGGTACTTTTGACACTAAAAGACCATAAACAAACAAACTCTCACTACATACTCTTCATTTGAATGCGAAGCCTTTAGATGTTGGTCTTTGGGAGCCATCAGGTTCAAAAGTTTTCCCAAAATAGCACCAGCAAATATCATAACAAGGGAGCCTGCAATTTTTTTGCTGCTGGTGAATCTATTGGAGCGTTAGGTACTGCCATGTCAAATGTTGTATATAAAATAATTTGTTATATGTTGGCCCTACAACTTTAGGAAAAAGGGAAATTTATTCCAAGATCTTAACCACCATACCACAAGATACTTTTGACGCCGCAAAGCCTAACACAAACAAAATCTCACTGCATACTCTTCATTTGGATGCGAAGCCTTTATACATTGATCTTTGGGAGTCATCAGGTGTCAAAAGTTTTCCCAAAATAGCACCAGCAAATATCATAACAGGAGGCCTACAATTTCTTTGTTGCTGGTGAATCTGTTGGAGTGTTAGCTGCTACTTCCATGTCGGATCCCGTATATGAAATAATGTATTATATGTTGGGCCTGCAACTTTTGAAAAGGGGGAAATTTTATTCCAAGATCTTAGCCACCATACCACACGGTACTTTTGACACTTAAAGGCCCAAAACAAACAAACTCTCATTGCGTATACCACATGGTACTTTTGACACTGAAAGACCTAAAACAAACAAATTGTCACTGCATACTCTTTATTTGGATGTGAAGCCTTTAGATGTTGGCCTTTGGGAGCCATCAGGTGTCAAAAGTTTTCCCAAAATAGCACTAGCAAATATCGTAGCAGGAGAGCCTACAATTTCTTTGTTGTTGGTGAATCTGTTGGAGTGTTAGGTGCTACTGCCATGTTGAATCCTATATATGAAATAATTTATTATTTGTTGGACCTAAAGGTGAAAGAGTGGCATGTCTGTATCGGTTATCAAATTCAAATACAAGTTTTGGGGCTCAATAATAAATCAAGTTTTATTGTTCTATTATTTTTAGAATTGCTTTTATCATTTGAAGTTTGTGTTACATTCTTTTATATTAGATAGCGTTTAATTTATTGTTATTTTATTTATCCCCTTGATAGAAAAAATAATATTTTTCTTAATTAACAACACGTAGACAAACTTGGCAAAATGGTGGGAAAACACTATGAGGGATACAGTGCACATATGGGGGATTCAGTCCAAAATGGTGCTTCTCAACAGATTCAAGCCTTGGCAAAACCAAAACCATCATGTCCGCCACCAAAATCACTCTATTTGCACCCGCTTAAGAACCAAATATAGGAACTCCCACGAAAAAATTGGTGGGAAAACACTATGGGGGATTCAGTGTACATATGGGGGATTCAGTGCAAAATGGGCCTTCTCAAAAGATTCAAGTCTTGGCAAAACCAAAACCAAAACCACCATGTCCGCCACCAAAATCACTTTATTCTCACCCGCATAAGAACCAAATATAGGAACTCCCACGAAAAAAAATGGTGGGGAAACACTATGGGGGATTCAGTGCACATATGGGTGATTTAGTGCAAAATAGGGTCTTGTTTCTCAAATGATTCAAGTCTTGGAAAAACCAAAACCATCATGTCCGCCACCAAAATCACTTTATTCGCACCCGCATTAGAACCAAATATAGGAACTCTCACAAAAAAATTGGCGGGAAAACACAATGGGGGATGCAGTGTAAATATAAGGGATACAGTGTAAAATGGGGTCATGCTTCTAAAAAGATTCAAGTCCTGGAAAAACCAAAACTATCATGTCCGCCACCAAAATCACTCTATTTTCATTGGCACTGGCATTAGAACCAAATATAGGAAGTCCCTTGAAAAAAGACTAAGGGGGATGCAGTGCATATGTGGGGGATGCAGTACGAAATATCTTTCATGCTTCTCAATGTCTTGGTAAAACCAAAACCATCACGTATGCCACGAAAATCACTTTATTTTCACCCACATTAGAACCAAATATACGAACTCCCTAGAAAAAATGTTTGAAAACACTATGGGGAATGTAGTGTAAATGTGGGGGATTCAGTGCAAAATGGCTTCATACTTCTCAAAGTCTTGAAAAAATTGAAACCATCATGTCCGCCACCAATATCAATGAATTTTCTTTTCTTTTTTTTTGATAAGTAAAGATGTATATATTATAATTGTGCACAAGAAGGGCAACAAGGGTAAAAAACCCCCAAAAAGCTTTACAAAGGTCTTAACAACCCCGAAAAATCTACAAAAGAAGAGATATTAACAGGGGAAGCCTCTTTAGCCCAAAAGAATAATAAGCGCAGAAACGCATCTTTGAAGATGGGAATGGGGAGCTCCACATCTTTGAAAAAGCGTTTGTTTCTTTCAATCCAAATACTCCATAACAAACAAATAGGAGCCAAACGCCAAGAGCTTTTAATTTCTTCTGAAAGGTTGCACCCTGCCCAAGCCAACAGAAGATCCCTGACGGTACCAGACATGACCCAGGAAACACCAAAAAGAGCAAAAATCATGTTCCAGCAACTCCAAGAGACTGGGCAGTGGATGAGGGCGTGATCCACCATTTCCTCTTTCTGCTTACAAAAGTAGCACCTACTAGCCAAGATGAAGCCTCGTTTCTTCAAATTATCCGCAGTTAAGATGGGTTTCCATGAGGCTTCCCAGGCAAAGAAAGAGGCCTTAGGGGGGGGCTTTTGAGAGCCATATGAGCTTCCAAGGGAAGAGAGAAGTTTCCGGAGCAAACAGGCTCTTGTAGAAGGAGTTGACAGAAAAAGACTTCTTATTCGGAAGCCACACTCTCGTATCCTCCCTCCCTTCCATATCTGGGTAAGTGCAAATGTGACCAAGAAAGGAGGGGCTTTTGAGAGCCATATGAGCTTTCAATGAATTTTCATCCTCATTAGAACCAAATATAGGAAGTCCCTTCCAAAAAAATTCTTAAAAACAATAAGGGGGATGCAGTGCATATGTGAGGGATGCAGTACAAAATGCCTTCATGCTCCTCAATGTCTTGGCAGAACCAAAACCATCACGTCCAACACCAAAATTACCGTATTTAAACCAGCATTAGATTCAAATATAGGAACTCCCATAAAAAAAAATTGTGGGAAAACTCTCTGGGGGGATGCAGTGTATATGTGGGGGATTCAGTACAAAATATCTTCATGCTCCTCAATGTCTTGGCAAAACCAAAACCATCATATCCACCACCAAAATCGACCCAAATCAACCTTGAATATGTGGGGGATTCAATACTAAAGATGCATCAACCCAAATCGACCTTGAATATATATATATATATATATTTTTGTTATTCAATCTTGGTGAAAATGTATATAATTTTGTGATATGAAAAACCTTAAAATTAATTTTATATATTATAATTTATTGGTAAAAATAGTGTACTTAGTAATAAAAAATAAATTTTAACATATAAACAGGGCGCGGCGCGGCGGGGCGGATCCAACCCTGCCCTGAAACTGGCACAAAAATTTGAAGAAAAAAGTGCTGCTGCAGAAGAATGGATGAAGAAATGTCAAAAGCTAGAGAATCAAGAGGATTTTGATGGGCACGAGAGAGACATACTCCTTTCCTTGTATCAAAGCCCAAGGGAGAAACACAGCCCAAGGACCACTTCAGATCAAAGCCAAAGAGACCAAAACATCCCAATATCTCCATTTGAAATCCCAATGGTGCAACACATCCCAGCAACTGTTAGTCGCAGCCCAATAGCCACCGGCAACAAGTAGATGGCTGGGCAACGATCTAAACTTGTGGATCGTGTCAAAAAAAAATCCAAGGAAGCGAAAGGCTGAGCGTGTTGTAAAGACAACATTTACGACTTTCAAAATGAATCAAAGAAAAAATTGACCATTTTGAACGAGTTCGTTCATTATTTTTTTACTGTTGATGTCAATGAAGTAGAATCTGATCTATGGTTTGGGTTTTACCAAGACATTGAGAAACATGAAGGCATTTTGTACTGCATCCCCCTTATGGTGTTTTTAGAATTTTTTTTGAAGGGACTTCCTATATTTAGTTCTAATGTGGGTGAAAATAAAGTGATTTTGGTGGCGGACATGATGGTTTTGGCTTTTCCAAGAGTTTGAGTAGCATGAAGCCACTTTACACTATATCCCCCTCATTTACACTGCATCCCCCATAGTGTTTTCAAACATTTTTTCTATAGAGTTCCGATATTCGGTTCAAATATGGGTGCAAATAAAGTGATTTTGGTGGCGGACATGATGGTTTTAGTTTTGCCAAGACACTAAGGAGCATGAATCCTGATCTTTCATCTGGAGATCTGGTTTCATTGAAATCCCCGCGAAGACATCATGGGCGGCTCCACTGAACTTGGGACTGCTGCAACTCATCCCAAAGAACTCTTCTTTCCTTGTGAGAAAGGGGAGCATATATACCCGAGAACATCCACTGGAAATCATTGTCCAGCACCTGCATCTTGCAAGACAAACAAAATTTACCTACTTTCTGATCCATACATTGCATTCTTCTTGAGTCCCAAGCGATCAACACACCACCCTACTTTCACTTTCTTTCATTTATCAAATTTTTAGGTCACCTTCTCCATCCCCTATGCCACCAGTCCCATTTCCCTATTCCGACACAAACCACCACAAAACACACTCACCATGTTTGAAAATTTTAAACCCCATCCAACAATCAAATACCCAATGCTAAGAATACCTATATTTCAAATAGAACCAAAGGAAGATTGATGAACCACAAGATGAAGACGCAAAACTCTCTCTCTCTCTCTCTAAAACAAACTGCAAAGAGCAAAAGCATCCTAACAATATTCACAACGGGAGACACCCCACTACAATAGAGGGATGCTACAACCACAATGGCATCCTAACAATATTCACAATGGGAGACA
The DNA here is from genome assembly GCA_008638375.1 of Nyssa sinensis. Classification (NCBI taxonomy): domain Eukaryota; kingdom Viridiplantae; phylum Streptophyta; class Magnoliopsida; order Cornales; family Nyssaceae; genus Nyssa; species Nyssa sinensis. The sequence goes on from CM018031.1 coordinate 18,527,188, forward strand.
CTCCGGTACAATATAGGGACGCTACAACCACAATGACTACTTGTGTCTTCTCTTCCCAAATCTATACACACACACACACACACACAAATGAATACATATGTAAACACACATAGATACATACATATATGATAAATATATATATACATGTATACATTACATACTGACGCACGTGCACACGAAATGGGTTTCCTTCCTATCTCTATATACCTATATATATATATATACACACACACACATACACACGTGCGCATATAAATGTGTGTGCACCCCATGGCTCCTTTGTGTTGATTTATAAAACAAAGAGAAGAGACGAGGTAGTTGGGTGGGTTTGAGAGGGATTGGAGAGAGAGAGAGAGAGAGAGAGAGAGAGAGAGAGAGAGAGAAGGCTATTCCATAAAATGGGTTTCGAATGGAATGGGATAAACAGATGAGAGAGATAATGGAAAAGTCTTGATTGTGAGAGCTTGGGGGGTTGTGGTCATGAGCTTCAATGGCGGTCTAGTGGGACTGAAATTTCCTTAGTGAGAGAAAGAGAGAGAGATGTAACTTGTGGAAAATGGTGGGAGAAGAAAACTGAACCCATCCAAAAGGAGAAAAGAAAAGAAAGAAAGGAAAGAAAGAAAATAAAAGAAAAAGGAAAAAAATGGAGAAGGAAAGGAAAGAAGAAAAAAAAAAAAGGGAAAAGTGAAAAAAATATTGAACAAATATGGGGAAAAATTGTAAATGTACAATCTCCAACCGTTAAGCCGACAACTCTATCAGGGGAAGTTAGTATAATTTGTGAAACTAGATAGGTGTTGCCTACGATTGTTAGAAACTCAAGGGTTGCAAGTGTAATTTACCTTTTTCTAGTAAGTCAAATTTCAGTGGGATTTCTAATCTAGGATACCACGTACCCATGGGACAGATTAATTTGCAGGGATTTTTAAAACCTCAAAAAATAAACATAGGTTATTCAAAAATTGAGTCTTTACATCATAAACCTTAATTCCATACATATATATATATAGAAAACAACACTTGTTTTAATTAAAAGTGACATGTGAACAGTTTTGAAAAAAGCAATCTTAAAGATCAAGAATGAGAGATGACTTTGCTACCAATTGTTGGGTTTCAACCCTGACAGAAATAGGTTTAAAAAAAATCAAATATATTTCTAGTCAAGCATTTCTGACAAGAGAAGATTAGGGTTACCTTGTTTTTGAATGAAATATGAAGAAGACTTAAAGAAAGTGTTAGAATGAGGAGTTCTCTCTCTTCCACTAGGTCTTCTCTTTGTCCCTTCATGCATGCCGTTCACCAAGAGGAGATTGGATGGCCTCTCTTACTTAACCATATGTAAAAAATAAATAACGACCAAACCCTTCTATTATATTTTATATAAACAGTTTGACATAAATTAGGACAAAAAGAGTGATCTAGGGGTGTCCCACCAAAACAAATTAGCCCCAATTGGCCATTAAATTTCAATTATCTCATAATTAATTTAACTGACCAATTTAGTGAAATCGAAAAACTCATACATACTAGACATCTGTAGTGGGCTCCTCCAATTGGATAACAATAAGGTTGGATTACAATACTATCAAACCAATCCTAATAATCAAAACCTAATTCATCATTTATTAATAACTTATATTGGTCATCATTTCAATAAACTAATTACTCAAAAGACAAGAGCAGGGTTTTAGTGATTAGTTAACTAAATTAGCACAAAGGTGGATGTCATGCTCTCCAATTTTAAAGAGAGTAGATCCTATCTTGAGATTATGTGTTCCTACATCCTACATAGTAATTCTCAAGATAGAGATGCTGATTTAAAAGACCTCATTATCGGTAACTCAAAGTCCTCACAATTAAGAATTTAGTCCACGATCCTCACGAAATTAAGAACTTATTACAAATATATTAACCCAGAGTTCATTATTATGATATTTGAGATAAACTACCCTATCATATCTTATCAAAAACTGCAAACAATTTTAGAATTGCTTAAACAAGCAATTCATATTTTCTACATATAAATCTCATTTATACACAAACTATTCCAAATTACAATTAAAGAACTAACCCATCTCATAGTTCATAACAACATCCATATGTATGATTATATGAAAATTGATAATAAATCAAATATATTAAATACTAACAAAAAGGTCTTGGATTTGACAGCAATAATGCTAACAATCTTGAATCCCGGGCTAATTGATTCGTCATAATTCAAAGACAAAAAGGAGCAGTTGTAATTGAACGGAGCTCACGAGCAAGGTATGAAAAAACTTCATCTATCGTCAAGAATGAATCGTACCTGTAACTGATGGCCAAAGTGATCTTGCAGCATTGTGGACACATTCTCAGTTTTCCCCATGTGTAGGGGAAGAAGAGGAGATGCCCACACTGTGATATAAATAGAATCTACTGATGATTCTTCTATATCTAGCCTCATGAGCCCCGCAACATGCACTGAATGTCCAACCTGTTACAACCAAATGATAAAACATGAGACAGACATACATGAAGCAAAGATCAAATAATTAACAAAATCTCATTTGGTAACCAAGAGGTCAGAAGTTCAATCCAGGCAACATAAGAAAAATAAGGCAACAGAAGTCAGAAATACTCTGCAGTCTTTAGCATGAGGACTTCACATATTGAATATTTAGGCTAATGTCTACACGTTCGTTCTTAGAATGGGCTGGAGAGATGAGCCATTGGAATCATCACTTGACCAGAATTCAAAGTTTTGGAACCACCAATACTGGCACCAACCCAAGATGTAGATCAAAAAATTTAAATGTAATAGAATTAATTCATACAATTATAGCATTATGCATACATATGTATATATATGTATATATATATATATATTTGCATGATAGACCTGTTGATGTCAAATATATTTTTTTTGCATCATAGACAATCTATAAATTTCAGACAGTTGAATTTTAATTAGGGCTATAAAACGAGCCGAGCTATTCGAGTTTTACTCGTGATCGGCTCAATTATAGACTTGTTCGAAATCAGCTCGCAAGATGAATAAGCTAAGCTTGAACATATTTTGAGACTCGTTAATTTATTGAGCTCGGCTCGAGGTTGACTCGTTAACTCAAAAATAGTCTAATACTATATAAAAATTCAAGCTACTCGAGCTCGACTCGCGATCGGCTCGATTAAAAGCTCGTTCAAGATCAGTTCAAAAAATTAACAAACCAAGCTTGAACATAATTTGAAGCTCCTTTATTTTAGCGAGCCGAGCTTGAACAATCCACTACTCGGCTCAGCTCAACTTGACTTATTTACATCCTTAATTTTAATTGGGTTTTTTTTTCTAGTATATATGGACCTATCCTGGATGCTGACAGATGTTTTCAGTGGGAGAAACTGCAGAGGGTGTGGCCGAAATGGAACAATCCGTGGTCCCTCAGTGGTAACTTCAATGTGGTCAGATCGCCTCAAGAGAAGCTGGGCTGCAACAGGATGACGAGGGCGAAGAAGAACTTTTCCAATTTCATTCATGCAACAGGGCTGGTGGATTTGCCTATGAAGGGAAGGCGGTTTACTTGGACGAGTGGCAAATCTGTCCTAATAATGACAAGGCTAGAGAGGTTCTTGCTTCTGACTGCTTGGAGGAATACTTCTGGGGATCGGCTCAAGTATGCCTCCCTAAGCCAATTTAGAATGATGCTTCTGTTTCATTAGTTTTTTTTTGTGGTTGGGAAGAAAAGAAAAAGAGAAGTTTTTTTTTTTTTTGGAGGGGGGGGGGGGGGGGGGGTAGGAGTCTTTTTCGTTTCGAAAATATGTGGCTTCAAGAACCAGGTTTAAAACTTTGGTTACAGAGCGATGACAGGGATACCAAGTCAATGGCATTCTGGGGTTTGTGCTAGCTACAAAATTGAAATTGTTGAAAGCTAATTTGAAGAATGGAACAATGAGGTATTTGAAAGTGAGGAAGGCAAGAATCCTTCAAGACATTAAGAATTTGGACCTAACGGAGCAGGATGTCTTTTAGAAGAACATCTTAGCAAGCAAGGGCTTAAAGTGGTGCTAGAAAGAGTCTTGAAGGTGGAAGAAATCTATTAGAAGCATAAATCTAGAGAGTTGTGACTTAAGGAGGGAAATAACAACACACAATTCTTTTCATAGGGTGGCGAACGCAACGTGTAGACAAATAACATGAGTTCGGTTGTTAATAATGGAACTCTTAGAGAAGAGGAGGAGGTTAGGCATTGCATTACTCTCTTTTTTAAGAATTAGTACTTGGAAACATGTAATCGAAGGCCTTTGTTGAAAGATATGGATTATGGAGTTTGAGAGAGATGAGTCGGAGAGACCCTTTGAGGAAAAGGAGGTGGGTAAGGCTTTACTCTCTTGTAATGGAGATAAGGCCCCAGGTTTAGATACAGGTCCAAATGGATATACCATAGCTAAGGGTGTCAATTTTTAAAACGACACGGAGTTAACGGGTTTGGGTTGAGCATAAATGAATTTGTGTCAAAAAGGGTTGATACGATTAACACAATTGATAAATAGATCATGTTTGAATTTTGGTCATGTCAATTCGTTTAACATAACTTCACACGTTTTAATCATAGAAAAAAATGAGTCAAGGTAATTCGTCCCACATCGAAAGTCTACCAAAGTTGGAGCACTTATAAAAGATGTTTCCACTTAATTTTGTCCTACATCCAAAATTAAACAAACGAATATATTTTTTACACTTATAAGAGACCAGTAATTTTTTCATTTAAAAGATTAAAAATTAATAAATAAGTTGTATTTGGGTTTTGAAACTTGACACAATTAATTAATCGTATCAGGTTAGGATTGGCACATATTTTCAAATATATATGTCTTGACGCAATCCGAACACAACAAGTTAACACAAATTGATAACCCCTAGCCATAGCTTTCTTCTAGCATTGTTGGTCTATGATAAGGGAAGACATGATGGATGTTTTTCATTACTTCTACGAGCATGGTTCCTTTAAACAAAGTCTTAATACCTCTTCCTGTTGCGTCGATTCCTACAAAAAGAAGGTATGGATAACATTCAAAATTTTCATCGAATTAACTTGATGGGAGGAATTTAAAAGCTCTTGGCTAACGTGTTGTTTAGTAGATTGAGAAGGGTCGTCCTTGTTAATCTCATTTCAGACGATCATAATACTTTCGTGGGGGGAAAGACAAATATTGGATGTTATTCAAATTGCAAATAAATGCATTGATTCTAGGAGAAGCCTAAAGAATGATCTGGTTTGCAAGTTAGACATTGAAAATGTTTATAAGCATGTGAGTTCGAGCTTTCTTTTCTTTAAGGAAAATGGGTTTGGGGGTAGATGGCTAGGGTAGGTGGAGTGGAGTGGTGTGTGTATATATGGTGTCATACTTAGTGTTGGTGAATGGCTCTTCTGTAGGCATTTTTTAGAGCTTTAAAGGGTTAAGGCAAGGGGATACACTCTTTTTGCTTCTCTTTGTTATTGTTATGGAAGCTTTGAGTAGGTTGATGACTAGAGCAGCAAAGGGAAGACTCGTTTAAAGGCTTTGGGGGTAGAAGAGATTGTAGGTGCTAGACTTGATATCTCTCACCTCCTTTTAACGAATAACAAAATTCTTTTTTAGGGAGCAGATGAAATCCAACTTAAATACTTGAGATGTGTTCTTTTATGTTTCGAGGCAGTTTTGGGTGTACGAGTAAACCACTACAAAAGTGAACTTATTCCCATAGGGGAGATTAAAAGTTTGGTATGAAAGCTAGGGTGCAGGGTTGGCTCTTTCCCTTCAATTGACCTGGTATTGCCTTTGGAAGAGTCTTCAAAGGCCAAGGCAATTTAGTATCAAGTTGTGGATAGATTTCAAAGGAGACTGGAAAGTTAGAAGCGACGATAACCTTCAAAAGGAGGCAAGATTATGTTGATATGCTGATTAAGAGAACGTTTGCAAATCTTTTCAAATGTCCTTATTCCCAATGTCCAGGGATTTCTTATGGGAGGGGAAAGAAAGATTCATTTTGTTAACTAGAACAATTAGAACTTCGGTAAAGGAGGCTAGTTTGCGTATTAAGAAGCCGAGGCTTTCCAGCAAAGCTTTACTAGGGTAAATCGTAGTGGAGATTTGCGTTGGAAAAAGAGGCTAGCTGGAGGAGGGTTGGAGAATCTAACTTTGGGTGCGAGCCAGAGGAATGGATATCAAAGGAGGTTGAGGGGCTTTATGGGATGAGTTTTGTGGAGAACAATTTGAAAAGGAAAGGATGATTTGTTCTGTTGTACTCATTTTGTTGTTGGAGATGGTACTATGATAAGATTTTGGAAGGATATGTGAAGTGAAGATTTACCCTTGGGGGATAAATTCCCCGCATATTTCAAATATCTTTGGACCCTGAAGTTATGGTGGCTGATTATATATCCTTCTTTGAAGAGGGAATTGTGTGGACTCCTTCCTTTAGAAGGAATTGTCAAGATCGGGAAGTGGAAGAGACAATAAGCTTGTAGACTTTTCTTCAGCATTTCAAACCCCAAATTGATAAGCCGGAAGCTCTTATTTGGACGAAGGGTAGCAACAAAGGTTTCACGGTTCGTTCCTTCTGCAAGGAAATGGCTGGAGGAGGGAAAAGGCTCTTTCCCTGAAAGATTGTGTGGTGTTTGTGAAAGTTGCATTTTTTGTGTGGTCTCTAACTTGGGGGTTGATCTTAATTTCAGATTTTCTTTTTCTTTTTTTTTTTGATTGGTCAATAGTACTTAACTTCATATAATCTTCAAAAGCGATTAATTTGGCTAATGGATGCAGTATGTGCCTAGAAGAAGAAGAAGAAGAAGAGACAATTAATCACCAATTTCCTCATTGTTCAGTTGCAAGGAATGTATGATCTCTCCCTTTGTCCACTGTTTGAGTGTTCTCGGCTCTACCAGCTTCAGTTTTGGACCTTTTGAAAGGATAGTACAGGGGTTGTGTTAATAGGAATGAAAGGAAAGTGTGGAAGTTAGCCCATATCTGTCTTTTTTTGTGTTTATGGCAGGAAAAGGATAGAAGAATTTTTTACAAGGAGGTTATGTCTCTTTCTAGATTTAAAGATAATTTTTTGGAAGTTATATAACCCTTGTTTCATGAAGCATACCCCTTGTATGTAAATTCTTTTGTAGAGTTTGTTTAAGAGATATGAGACTCTAATTTTTCCTTTTCTGCCAATGGGTTCGCTCCTCGAGGACACATTCTTAATACATTTTACATTTTACTTATCAAAAAAAAAGGGATAAGAGTTCAACACAAGAAAAGTTGGTTGACTTCACCAAAACAACTAAGAAAACACGAACAAACAAAAAATAATAATAAATAAACATCAGTAACTTAAAGGCTGACACTATTTGGGCTAGTGCTCCATCTAGGACCTTATTTCCTATTAAATCATAGGCCACCAAGTGTTTTATGACCATATGTTCACAAGCCAGTCTAAATGTTTAACACTAACTCAAGACTGCACCTTTCTCCAAGCTCAGGCCTAGAAGGCGTCGAAATAATGAAACCTAAAGAACTAAAAATAATAAGAAAGTAACAACAGCCCAGAACAAAGATCCACTCCAGAGGCAAAAAATTTATACAACTGATTATTATTATAATTTTCGAAATCCGTGAATAAATCAACGTTAGAACATTTCTGAGTTTCAAATCAAGCATGAACGCTTTGCTTAAGAAAAATATGGTATTACTTTAGCAATTCAAGAAATAATTAACAAGAAAATTGGCCTCTTGCAAACCTTTATCCTATATGTCCTTGGTTTCAACTCCTTGCTAATCTGAACAAGTTTTTGCTCTTCCCTAGTCAACCTCGTAGAAATCTGATGTGGATGCAAAAGTCCTGGCGTATCAAACAATTTAGCCTGACGCGGAAGAACCCCCTCTACCCTTACAATCCCCAACTGTTGTCCCGGGCACAGGCGCCTCCGTCAAATGTGTAATCTTCCCTCCAACATGCTTCCCAATCGAATTGATCAATGTCGACTTCCCTGCATTTTGTGCCCCAATTGCCCACACATTCCCTCTGGGCCCCGCCAATCCCACCACATCATCAACAAGATTCTTCAACCCCCAGTCCCTCAGTGCGCTCACTAAATGCACACTCGTTATCTTACTCGCTCCACCCTCCCTCGCCCTTGTCCTAACCCAGTGTTCAAACCTGGTTGGCGACAACGAACTAGGCAACAAATCGATCTTCGTCACAACCAATACAACTCGTGGAACATTACCCGACTTCCCCTCCTTCCACGCCCTCGAATTCTCATCAATAGTCGCTGAAACTAACTTCGCCACCTTCCTCGGGAACGACCCATCAAAGTCCGCCGCATCTACAACCATTAAAACCACCGTTCTCGTCCCCGTTATAGAATTCAACTTCCTCCCGACGGTATGATCAAAATCGAAATCCGGCAACAGATTCTCCACCGTTGGGTCCTTCACTTTCCCGTAATGCCGCAGTGAGTGACACCTCACACAAACTATAGGCTTTTCAGCTAAATTAGGGTTGGGGTTTTCTGCGATTTCAGGTTCGACAAGCTCCTTAAGAATGCCCCTTTTGAGAGAATTCGATATCTCTGGTTCGTCAGCAACAGGGTTTCTATCAATAGGTAACTTGTAATTAGGGTTTTTGAGTGACGGTTTGATGAAAAACCCAGGTTGCTTTGGGTCAGATTCTTGCATCGGGACACCACAACCTCGGCAAATGGTGAGAGTTTGAGAGGTGGATTCATCGTAATTTCCATCTCTGGTGAAGGGTAAAGATAGTGTTTTTGGGTGTTTGGGCAGTGAAGAGAATGGTCTGAAGAAGATTGGTGGTAGGGTTTTGGTAGGGCTTTGGGAATAGGGTTTTGTTTGGGGATCAAAGATTGAAGGAAGAGAAGAAGTTACAGGTTTTGTGTATGTATATGTGTAGATAGAGAGAGGAAGGAGATGTTTGAGCTTTGATGGTGTAAAGCGTCGAACGATCATTTCTCTCTCTACAACTCTCTCTGTTAACTGTTTTGCTTCGTCCCCTCCATAGTCTATGGAGAAGCTTTTGGCGGCGGAGTACCGAAAGTTCAAAAAAGGGAAATTAACTTGGCCTCCCCTTAAGATTTAGAAATTGCTGATGATACCCTTTTATTTCTAAAATTAACACTATCTTCTTTTATTAATTTAACACCATTATTAAATTATGTAAATTAATCATTTCATTTATAATTTAAATAATAATTTTTTTTGTCAAAATATAGAGATTGACTCTTCTTCTTTTGTTTCAGTTGAAAATCTTATTACGAACGCGATCGAAATATAGATATTATGTGTAATTTAATTAGATAAAATGACACAAACCTTTTTTGAGATTTTTTGAATGATATTATAGTTTTTTACTTTTACTAACAATTAGAAAGACTTTTTTTGAATTTTTTTTTAGATTTTTGACAATTAAAAAAATTATTTTTTTGAATTAGCATTGAACTCTTCTATTTTTACTAACAAATTACAAATACCTTCCTTCTAACTTAATATTTTTCAAGATAACAAAAGTATTTCTTTCATTTTATTTTTTATTTTTACATTTTTTTAATTTTTGACTAGTTATTTTAACTTTATTTTTTATTTTCAAAAAAATATTAATTAAAACCTTCTTTGAATAAAAAAAAAATATAAGTTATTTATCTTAAATAAATAAAAAAATTCTATAAAAAAAGTAGAAAAAAATAATCAAAAGTGAAAAATAAAAAAAAAAGAACACTTTTATTATTTAAAAATAAATAAATTAGAGGAAAGGTAGTCGTAATAAATTTTGGAGAGGTCAGCTAATTTACTCATTTTAATTTGTTTGATATGACATGTTTGTATGTAGTTTTTGTTAGCAAATTGATTTGGTTGCAATGCTTTGTGATTGAAACCAATGCTTTGTAAGTAATTGGTTTTATTAGCAATTTAGTTTGGTCGATATGAAGCATGTGCAGTGTGCAAGATCACAATGTTGATCTAAAGTGGATGGTAGAATGCCAAATACAGTAATGCAATTTCGCTTTAATTTGACTGATTTTTTTTTTTTTTATCACCGGAAAAAGTATTTACAATTATAATTTATATATAAATCCAACCCATAATTGAAAATAACATTCTCGTACTATTGTCCAACTAAATATAATTTACAAATAAGTTTAATTTATAATTAAAAAAGATTTACTCATATTACTTACAAGTTTAGTTCGTGACTAATAAATAAATATACAATCACATATTCCTGCTTGAAAAAATTTGAAATCGTGACTTTTCTTTGAATTTGACTGATTTGAATAGTAGGATTGAGTGTATCTTCATTTTTTATGAAATTGACAAAAACACTTTCATTTATATCACAAATTAAAAAAAAATATTATTTTTTTTTTCTCTCTTAATCACAAATGAAGAGCTTCCGTTTCATGAGAAATGAAGAAAGTCTCAATTCTAGATTGTACATAAGATTTTACAAAGGAAAAGGATGCCTTCTTGTTGAATTGTCTTTTTCTCAAAACTTTATAATTTTATCAAGTTGATTATGAAAATGAAAAGTAAAAGTAAATTATCCTAGATTTTATACTTAATGCAAAGACACCAATTTATAGAACAAGAAAAGGGAACAGATAACTAATTTACATTAATTTTTAGCATAAATCTCAATAAAAGGATATTATCGGTACGTGTTAGATATTTGAGATAAAATTAGTGTAATTTATAAAATAAAAAAGAATAAGGTGGGTCAGAAAACCGACCAATTTAGACTTTTTGCGTCATCAGTCTAACCCTTTGATTTCAATTTGATATGATATTTTGGAAGGACGGGATGATAATTTAATTCATTTCGCCATAAGTTTTTTATATCATGTCTTTCATTGAATATCTTTCATATCCCGTGTTATAATTTTGGTCAATTTTGAGATTCTGTCACATTCTGATTATATAAAATAAAATAATAAAAAAATTATACTACATAATTAATATTTATAATAATTTTTTTAAATCACTCATTAAAAATTTATATAAACTTAATAAAGTTATATGTTTAGAAAAAAAAAATAACGTCATTCTAATTCTTTATTGCCATACACATATCTATTATTTTAACACATGTAATACCTTGTTTGAAATGTATTAATTATAATCAATTTAATAAAATAAATAAAATTTAAAAATAAGTAAAATCCCAATGACAACACATTCTCATTTATCACGGAGTTTAAATGAGTTTAAAAAAAAATAAAATTCACAGGACAGATCAGGATTAAGGAAGGGTCCCACCCCGTTTCCATTACCCAAGACCAACTTATCGTGATAATACATAATAAACAGTCAAAATGAGTTTTCTTGTTCATCTATGCAATTATCATGGAAGCCATTCAAGCTCACTCTCCTCGTATCTCTAGAACATTGAAAGGACCAGCTCCAATTTTTTTTCTTGCAATATATTATTGTAGTCCTTTCATTCTACATAAACTCCTACACTCCCTTAGTTCTTTAGTTGTAGCTCTTTATTTTTTTATTTGATCTTTAATTTTCGTACAATCTTTAACTATGAGCAATGAAATGCAAGGAAAACTTGTCTTGTGCCAAAATAAGTAAAACAGGGCATTTAAAAATCAACTAAGAGATCCTTAAAACCCTCTTGTTTTGTCTGAAAGCACAATTTGTTAACTTAGAACCTTTTTGATTCATAAAAAGAAGGAATAATTACACTACCCTCATCTGTAATATCTGACAACTACAAAAACCTCCTTTATGATTTCTAATATTACACTAACCACTCCTATTAGAATTATTGAGAGACAAAGGTTAATGAAAATCATGATTCTATTGTTTTTATCCTGAGGGATAATTAGACTGACCTTTCATGTGATATATGATAATTCCAATGACCTCCTCAATAATCTCTAAAAAGATAGGAAGATCAGTGTAATATAAAAGGAAATTATAGTCATATAAAAAAAAATTAGCTAAAATCTTAATGTCATCAATGACAAATTTTGTACGGAATGCTAATCTTTATATTGTCAGCATAATAAAAGAAATGTTAGTTTAATTTCATAAATCACAAGAGAAGTCTTTCTTCTTCTTCTTTTTTTGATAAGTAAGAGTTGTATATATAATGGTGCTCAAGAATTGCAACAAGGGCGAAAACCCCAAATGCTTACATCTGTTTTAGATAACCCAAAAAAACTACAAAAGAAGTGACATTTACAGGAAAAGCCTCTTTGGCCCAAAAAAATAATAAACGCAAAAAAGCGTCTTTGAAGAAAGGAATAGAGAGCTCCACATCTTCAAAGATACGGTTGTTCCTTTCTTTCCAGATACACCACAAGAGGCAAATTGGGGCCAGTCTCCAAACTATTGATCTCGTTTGGGAGATTACATCATTCCCAAGCCAATAGAAGGTCTTTTACTGACCCTTGACATAACCCATGAGAAACCAAACAGAGCAAAAATAACATTCCAGCAACTCTATGAAACATGACAGTGGAAAAGCACATGATCCACACTTTCCTCCTCATTCTTACAAAGGTAGCATCTGCTAGCTAAAAGGAAGCCTCGTTTCTTCAAATTGTCTGCCGTTAGGATAGCCTTCCAAGAAACTTTCCAAGCAAAGAAAGAAGCTTTCGGGGGAACTTTAGAATGCCAAATGAGCTTCCAAGGAAAGGGTGATCTAACCGGAACGAACATGCTTCTATAAAAGGAGCGAACAGAAAAAGATTTCTTATCTGACCTCTAATCTCTCGTCCTCCCTATCATCCGTAGCCTGGAAATTGTTGAGTAAGCGAAGGAAAGAGCCCACCTCTTCGAGCTCCCAATCATAAAAATCTCTCCTAAAGTAGGGAGCCCAGATAAGCTTGTTTCCAACTTTCTCCAAACACTTACTAGCCCAAGCTTCTTTATTGCTAGCCAGACTGTATAACCTGGGAAATTTCGCCCTCAACGACTTGTTCTCCCCAGTCCAGGCATCATCCCATAATTTCATCCTATCGCCATTTCCGAGAACAAAACGGCATCTCTCCATGAAGAATCTCCACCCATCTCTAATGTATCCCCAAGGGCCACATCCCCTTGGCCCCTCCACACTGCCCGAGCACCAACCTCCATGATCACACCCATACTTAGCAACAATGATCGCCCTCCAAAGCTCCCCATTGCTTTCGCCGAATCTCCATAACCATTTCCCTAAGAGGGCTGAATTGAACATGCTCAAATCTTTCACCCCTAGGCCCCCGTAAGACACCGGCTTCTTGATTTTGTCCCAAGTAACAAGATGACTCTTCCTACTCTCCCCTTCATGGCCCCATAAGAAGTCCCTCTGAATCTTCTCAAGCCTTCTACAAACTGTCTTTGGAATAGAGAAAAGTCAGGTAACTCGGGAAAGTTTAGTGTAATTATTCTTAAAAAGAATGGTAACTTAATAACCTGTAAACTTCATTGAAGTCATACTAGTTAAATTCAAGTAGACATCATAATCAAAATTCCAATATCAGAAACACAACTGCATCAGGATCAGAAACCAAAACCATCAGGCCATCACTGCCATCTGCAACACCCCATCTTTCAGACTGAACTCACCGACCCCCTTCAAGATTTCAATCATCAAAAGGCTGGTTAATTCCCACAGCTAAACCTCTAAGAATCTCAAAAAACAAAGCCACCTAAGGCATCCATTTATAGCAATGACAATGGCATCAAAGAACCCCAAAACCTAATCCCCATGAAACTCTCACTCATAATTTCTAAATTTTACTTCACAAAATACATAAAAGCATTCAAAATGAGTTCTCTTCAGTAATTCAAAGAACTGGGTCTGAAAGATTACACATTTAATTCTAATGGGAATGAAAGACCAAATGCAGAGGCCTAAAAAGACAACAAATCTGCAGATTGATGCGTGATGCTTTTGATTGTTTGGAGAAATGGAGTGTTGGTGGTGATCCCCTTATTCAATATCTTTGATTTTCTATTCATAGAGGTTGGGAAATGGGGAATAGCGGTTGAAGCCTTCATGGAATGGTGGGCAAACAATGTGGGCAAGTGTTATGATATAGAATTTCTCAAGATAAGTTTTTAATATTTTTGTTTCAAAAAATTGATCATCAGATTGAAACCAACCATACCTAACAATGTACTATAAGAGTTAAACAACATAATTTGCCCACAATTTTCTGGGGGCAAATTCAAGCTTCACCAAAATCCAATTTTTCTATATTTCATGCAAATATGCAAATTTAACTTGTTAAATTTATTACATAATTTTATCCTAGTACCTTCAATTCTGCCGAATCCTTCTAATCCTTCGGTTTAGCTCAGATGGCAAGCTCAGTGGTGTAATAGTAATACCTCACGTTTCAATTTGCCCAAGGTGCCTGACCTAACTGTGGTTGTGCACATCCAGAGTTTACCTAAACCAGTATCCGAAATGTAAAGCATTTCTCAACTTTTTTTCAGTCTTTTGACATCCAATACCAATAAAAAAATTGGCTAAATTTTTCCTCTAGCTTTTATGTTTCATACTCAACTATTACCAACTCAAAACCTAACATATAACTATTGCCCAAAAGAGGTCCAAATTCAACTAGTTGGTAATAAGGTTATGAACAAATTTCAAGGTATCCAGAAAAAGAGTGGTCTGACTGGCCTATCATAAGTGCAGACAGCTTAATTTTTTCAATGACATGTCAAAAGGATCACTATAACACATCTAATGAGTTTTTTGCTCGGTGCACTGACCACACCTCTGGAATGGATGCAAGTAGCACTTCCATGCCTGGGATTGCTACATTTTTTCTTCTGATACCAAACCAACCAAATACAAAGAATGGGGCCAAAAGAGTTTCACGAACTATCCACAGAATATACGATCCATATCAAAACATGCTGCACTTCTAACTCAATTGATCTGTAAATCAGAAACTGTTTCTAAAACTAGCTAGCAATTTTATATCTAACCCATTTACAGAAACATAAATGAATTCTCCACCAACTCATAAGAAGTTTAAAAATAAAATTAAAAAATGGATATTTTCTAAAAGGGAAAAATGATTACCACATAATCTGTATTGCATTTCTGGATTATAATTGTTCTTTCCATATACGGCCAGCCACTTTTAGCTTCAGCTCCTGCCTATGCCCGCCAGAAAAGAAAAGTGCAATATTTCTCTGAATAATTAGTCCATCTAGACTGTCTCGGACTGTCTTATGACTATCTCGTATGCTTCTTGGAACTCCTTGCCATGTTAACCTTCTGCCATTTCCCCCTACTTCCAAACTATAACTGAACTTCTTTGCCTCGTGATCATCTCCCATAAAACGCAGGAATGCCATGTAAACAGGTGCCATTCCTAGATGGAAAGCCTCAAAATGCAAGCAAAACTGGTGGCCAAAACAGTTGAAAACCTGCACCAGATAGGAGAACGAAACATGTTTCCAACTTGTTACATTTTGATTGAACCAAATGTCTGAAAAATGTGAGAAAAATACTTTTCCAGGAAAGAGAGATGCCTAACACACAAATTGAACCAAGCATTTGCTTTGATGGGGTGCTGAGTAAACAAAGAAAACCATTTCATCTCTTTCTCATGTCTTCTTTGCAACAAAACAAAAGCATGATGTAAGATTAGATTCAAAGCCAACAGTTAGGCATATGGTTTATTAAGGGGGAGTTAAAAAGGAGAAAATGTGGAATGATTATCAATCATACAATCAAAGATCGGGTTGTTTGATGGCTTCCACAACGGAAGCATGAATTCCCACAATAAAAATAGATCGGAAGAAAGCAGTATTCCTTTAGGCAATTTTTCAGTTTGTGTTAGATAAGACAATAAGGTTAATGTGTAAAATTCCATGAATGCCACCAATTGAAGGTGCTAGGCAGTATGCTGGTAAAATCTTTAGGTGGTCATACAAGTGCCCTAGGATTCACATCGGCCTTCATCAAAGGTTTGATGGGTTATGCATTTGAGGAAAGCCCCCAGACGCGTTGTGCATTGTAACTTCTAAAGAAAAAAATACAACAGCTACTGCATAGATAATATTCAACAATCAGATCAATTACTCGATCCTAGTAAGTTGTGCTTGATATTCTACAGAAAGATAGCCTGTGAATAATTTAGGTAGTTCAGATAGCAGATCACTAACTCATTGGATACACAAAACACAACCTTTACACTTCTTGAATGGAAACACAGCAACAAATTTTGGAGATTTGGGAAAAATATTGCCTCCAAGGAAAAACTCAGATTCTGGAACCTAATTGAGTGTATACCAAATAAGGCCAAAATTTCAAGAATGAAACTGGATGGAGAGGGATAAAGCACAATGAAGTTGGAGGGGGAGAAAACATCAAACTCAGCTATTGTATTGTGGGATCGTCTGGCCATTTTGCATTGAAATCAATAGTTACTTGAAATTTAGTGTATATTAGTGAATCATTGATGAAATAGTATACATGTGACAACCATGCTATGCACACTAGATGGATTTAGGGTACACCAATGACATTTACAGCAAGGCGGTGCAGGCATGATATCTAGAAGGAAATAATGGTGTTAACGGTTCAATACTTCAATCCTTGCTGTTGACCAAAAGAAAAAAGTCCATTACATATTTATTAGTCCCACCAATGTGGAGTGTTGTGGCCCGCGAAGGGTATATTGGAGACAGACCCTACTTTTAGCATTATTTTGAACAAGATGTCTACTCTTAAACTCAAACCCACATTCTTGTGCTTTACAAATCAACCATTTTTACTATTTTACCCAATCAATAGCCCCCAAAAAAAGAACAAAGAAAAAAAAAACTGCATTATCCAGGGTAATTGGAATGCTGATAAAGAATTTTGTCAACAAAGGCACGCGCGAGAAAGAGAGAGAGTTCTTACAGTTAACATCCACGTGGCATTTTCAACTTCTTGGGGATTGGATTTGACATATCGGTGGTTGAAAGTACACCCATCATGCATGTCAACCTGGTGATCATCCTTGAGGTGCGTGACAAGGAACTGGATATCACCAGTGACAGAGCACTCAGCTCCAGCATAAGGGCAATTATACGGGCGATATCTGCAATTTTGCTCATGCCCCCGTCTGCTGTGGAAGGGGAATATATCTTGACAACCCAAACTTCGGTATCTGCACGGCAGTTCTAATGATTCTGCAACTTTCTCCAAGGCCAAGCACCTAATGTTTCCAAGCTCCTGTTGGCAAATTGGGCAACTATTGTGTACTTTAGCCTTGCAGTTTAAACATATAGTGTGGCCATTGGGACACTGCACAGAAAGAAGGAAATGATTAAAAAATTGTTACTACATTAAGATAATCAACTTTTCATATCAGCACATATGTGATTATTAATGAACTGCAAGAGTTAAGGCGTTTTCCTGAAATAAAAATGATGAAACAAAATATTCTAGCTCATGTTTTTTATTTTTTCTTTAACGACACTAACTAAAATTGGGAATAGTGAAAAAATTGTTGATAATCCATGAATATATTTGATGGTAATTATGAAATGGCGGCCAACACAATTTGTTGGGAAGGGGAGGTGAGGGAGTAGAGGGCCACAGACCTCAACTCCAAATATTCATTTATAAGCTTTCTATAAGGCCTTCATTCAAATCTAGCAACTTCAGCACCCTCCCCCCTTCTTCCCCCTTTGACCGCATGGAGTCAAATATTCAAATATGGTGGAAGGTGAAATAGTGCATAACATGAAACAAACAAGCAGTGTAAATCAGAAGAAGAGAGGAGTAGACTTTCTTTGTTCTATCCTCTTATAATTTCTGTTACAATTAATTTCCTCGAGCTACAAATAAGAGAGCAGCAGTTCTCAACAACCATGCCTAGATCTACTTCCCCTAGTAGTGGTCCAAACTGCAAACCAAAAATAAAGAACACAAAAGACAGATGTTCTGTATGCAACACCTACTTAGTATAGGAGTGAAAAAGCTTGGTTCAAGCACATTTAAGATATGTCCTTTAATTCTTCAAACCAAAAATAAGAGCATCTACATGCTCGTCAGTGTTCATTGTGATTAAGTTTCAATTGAGTTCCCAAGTTTTCAGCCAAGTAGCACACATTTTAGGTTATGATGCCATTTGAGAATCTCAGCATTCTCAATCATCACAGTTATGTAGACTAATTTACTTACATATCAAACAGCATGTGCATCTGAGGGACACCACTAATTTAGAATATTTATTTCTAGGATAGCATTAACATTTTATCCATCAAGGTACATCTTGTAGAACAATAATTATGAATGGGAACTACAAAAACCATCAATACTGCTTTCCTGTTGGCTCCAGGATGACACCACAACCACATGCACACATTGCATACTATCACACCCCCCCCCCCCTTTCTTTTTTCCTGTGGATGCACACAAAGAATAAATAAATAAAAAGAAAAACTGCATCCAGTAAAAAAAGCAACTTTTTTTCTGAAATTCTATTAGCTAAATTAAAATAGTTTTCCAACAAAATCACAAATTCTGATTCCTGGCATTAAATATTTCATGAATTCCAAACACATGACCCCTTGATCTTGGAACAACTCAAAAATGCCAGCATGCACCAATTTCTGTAGATGACATTATTTGCTGGGATATAAAACTCAAATCATCATAAGTCTTAAATCCCAATTACTCAATAATTCACAGGGCTACATTTAATCATAAAAAAAAAAACTAAAAAACTAATCTTTTCCAGCTTGTATATGATAATATACCTGATGAATCGGAGGATACATTAAATTCAAGCAAACAGGGCACTCAAGTAGGTCATGCACGGCACTACTTGATGGCATGCCAAGCTTCCCACCGACAGCAGTGGTAGATTTCCGAGGAGGCAAACTTCTGAATTCTATATTTGTGGGTGCTAGATCATAATCAGCAACTGCAGTGAGAGACTCAATAACATCCTGGTAGATTCTGCCTCCTGGAGTCATGTTCTATCCCCAAGTGTGAATATTGCTATGCTTGGAATGATCAATGTGATATTTTCTTCACTTATTTCACTCTCTGATCTCCTTGTATGGCTCTATCCTGTCAAACACAACCACCATCCAAAGTTAAATTGGCAGAACTTCTATCTTGCAGAGAGATTTGTCGGAGATTGGAAGTCAAATTAGAAAATTACAAGGATTATTTTCAAAATCGTCTTCGCAAGATATTGAATTGGAAAGTCAGGAGGTACAATCATTTGGAGGAGTTCACGAGAGAGTAATGAACACAAATTTATACTCAATCAAGGAGATACTACGATTGGTGCAATGGTTAATAACACTGACTATGACATCAGTGTTTGATGAGATAAACTCATGTGGTCCAAGGTTTAAGATAACGGCAGATGTCCCTAAATGTACAGTTCTCCAAAAATTATTAGGACATAAGCTAATGTTCCTATATTATGCTTCGTGTCTTACTTTTACACAGCAGGCCCTGAGAAAGAAGAAAGGTTGTGTTAGATAGTTGACAGCCAACATAAAATTTTGTCAGGCCATTTATAAACATAAATCCTGAGGCAAAACAAGACTAGTGTAACCGAACCAAAATAGTTGGGATACAAGCATAGTTCAATTGAGTTTATTTGAGTATATGTTAATGTTCCTATACCATGAACTATAGACTACATGAGGGTTGGAGGCAAGATGGTGGTAGAGAGGAGTCAAATCAAAAATACCAAAAAAAGTACACCTGCTAGTAGCCAAACTAATTTAGTAATAACTTATAAAAATATATTTATTTATAACCTGTATTATAACTAGTTATAAGAGAGGTAAAAATTTATCTATTTAAAATAACTCATAGGAAAAAGGACAATTAGTCCAATAATGGAGCATGGTTGTACTATCCAAGGGTTTAGAAAACTTCAATTATTGTAGTCTTTTAAGAACTTTATTCATCAAAAGGGAAAAGCTAAACACCATCAATGTCCGAGTATAAATTTTCCCCACCTAGTTACACTTAACATTATGAATTAGTCACTCATTGGGACCCACCTTATTGTAGGTCCCATTGAATACATCATCTAACAAAAACTTCATCCTAAATATTACTTCCAGCTATTCAATCACTATAAAAAGCTTCGACTGGTGCAAAAGCTTTTAAGAAATCTATTAAACTATACCAAAAGATAATGTATGGTATATGTTAGTAAATCAAGTTGCTTAGTTGACATTAATGATCTGCTGAAATGTTTTCGTGATATGTTGGATCTTCATTGTCTTTATAGGGAAAATATAGGAAGATTTGATAGGGTAATAAATATTGAGACGTGTCTTAAAAGAAGATTTTTTTCCAACATCTCAAAGCATTCAATTGCGCCCAGCCTATGATAGTGTCACCACATCATTCATGGACTATAAGATTTTTTCCATATTTGACATGTTTAAGATTAATAATGTAGTAAGATCAAGAACCATTACTCTCAATTAGTGAATCAATGATGTTGTATAAGATCAATATAATTTTCATGAAAATGATGGAATGCAAGTATCAAAAAACTTGGGTAAACAAGATGGGAGTTGTATGTACCCTTTGCCTATGTTCCAGAAAATATACGAGGAAAAGGAGAAGTAAACTACTTCTCTTGAAAAACTATAGCGTTACTTTTATATAATTATCTATTCACTTGTACTCCTGACACAATAATAGCAAAAGCTTTTAGAACCATTTCTGAGATATTCTTCATTTGAGTACCAATTGCTACCTCAATACTCCCTAAGTTTTGACTTTTGCAATAGACAAGACTTTATGAATAAATACAAGAACGTTTGCCACAGAGAAGCAGTAAACCCTAAAAGACCATGCAACTGTAGGTGGGAAGAGAATCCATACGACTGCCTTAACTCTTTATCTAGAATTGTAAATGCAAGCAGATGAAAAGTTCTTTAGTCAAGGTTGGCTCCAGTATAAAGGAAACATAGATCCAGGAAATGGTACCAGAAAACTCCCACTCCTTGTGTTTGGAGCAAATGAAATCATTATGTCATAGAAGAAGTAAAAAAAAAATTAAGTTTTTGGGTGACTATAGCAAAGACCACGAAGTACATGTGGAATTCAAGAATAAAACATGACTGCACCAATACAAATAATCCGAGTGCAATATACAAATGATGCACCACCCCATAGAAACAAATATCCCAACTTGTAGAATAAGACTTTTATTAGTCGCAAAAAGATGAAGTCCATATATCTCAGTATGCCATCCACTCATGCCCACAGACTCGGATAAAAGAGGAGAGAAATTCATCGAAGATATTGGATACCCAAAAAAATTAAAAATTAAAAATTGGGAATTTGAATGTAATGTAGTATTGATGAACCACCCCGGAGCAAGACTTGTTATCAGTCCCAAAAAGATGGAAGTCCATATATCTCAGTGTGCCGTCCACTCATGCCCACAGACTCGGATAAAAAAGGAGAGAAATTGATAAAAAAAATATTGGATTCCCAGAAAAATGGGAAACCCCAATTTAGATGATTTAAAAAAAAGGTTGAGTGAAAAAGAATGCTTCAATATGAAGAAGAATTTTTAAGTGATAGCATCCATTCAAGTGAGAGAGAGAAAAAAACTATTAAAAATTTAGCAGGTTAATTCCAACAGGACAGGCCAAGTATAAATGCATAATATCATGCATTACTTCTACACTAATACCACATCATTAGAATTATCACAATAATACATGCCTCATTCAGGAAGAAGTATACAATCTTCCTGATTATGCTTGACTAGACGACACAAAGACAGCGCCTAATGCTCCTTCCAGAGAACTTGGCAATATCTTTATCTAAATCTCCCATTAAATGTAAAATCTCCCATATATAAACCAGAATTCTGTGAAAAATAGAAAGTTCTTAAAAGAGAAAGCACATCTTTATTACCCAAAGGGAGAAACCTGAAACATTTTCTGCACTTGGCACTAATAACAACATGACAACTGTTAAGAGTTTCCCTTTCTTTTATCAGTAAACATAGAATATATTAGCAAGGAGCCCGAAGGGGGTGCACATATGTACAAAAAAAAAGGAAAAGGAAAAAGGCTACCAAAATCAAAGCCTTAAATCCCCAAAAAATCCATGAAGCTATCTAAAATGCCTAGGACTATCTTCTTTCAGCCAAAAGAAAAACAGGTACAACAAAATTTCTTTAATCTACCATATTGTGGATTCCTTTCCCTCAAAAATTCTCCTATTACCAAAGGAGGAAAAGTGGAGCGAGGCCCCAGGCTTACCGAATATCCCTCCTAATACAGCTGCATCTCCAACTAGCCAAAACTCCACGGACCGTAAGCGGCATTACCCAGCTGTTCCCAAAGAGAGACAATACCACACACCATACACCACCCATCCCTGCCCACCTTGCAATGTAAAAGAAGATGGTCAACTGTTTCTTATTTTTCCTTGCACATACAACATCTACTGGGCATTTGAAAACCCCATTTTTGGAGATTTTTAGTCATGAGAATAGTGCCCCATGCCGACATCCAACAAAAGAATGCTACTTTCTTTGGAACCTTGGATTTCCAAATTAGTTCCCATGGAAAAGCCACTTCCTTCTTCCCCGTCAAAAGCTTGTAGAACAAACGTACTGAGAATTCCTTCTTGTTAGACCCCTTTCAAATCATCACATCATCCTCTTCTCTACACAAAAAGCATCGATCCAACAATGCCATCAGTTCCTCCACATCCTTCAACTCCCAGTCATAAAACTCCTCCTAAAACAAGGACTCCATACCCTGTTACCCCCCGACTACTCCACGTAATCTCCCACCCAAGCCTCCTTATTAGCAATATTAAATAGAACCGGGAATTTAATCTTAAGAGGAACCTTACAACACCAAAGGTCCTCCCAAAACATCACCCTCAACCTCCTCGCCACCTTAAAGCAAACCAATCTGCCAAAAAAATCCCTCCCCTTCTAACTAGCTTTCCACAAACTACACCCCTGAGCCTCCCTGACCTCTCTCACAATCCCCCCCCCCCCCCCAATGACAACCGTATTTTGTGGAAATCACCTGTTTCCACAAAGCTTGCTCTTCCCTAGAAAATCTCCATAACCATTTCCCTAAAAGAGCCTCATTAAATTTCTTTATATCTCTAAACCCCAATCCTCCCTCCTCATGTCTTTCTAGCCTCTCCCAAGTAACAAGGCAAATTTCCCTCTCACCTAATCTTGCTAAATTTTTTCTAATTTCTTCTTCACTGAGGTCGGCATTGAGAACATAGACATGTAATAAGTTGGAAGATTCTCCAAGGGACTCTTCATCAAAGTGATCCTACTTCCTTTGGATAGGTTGTGCCTCTTCCATCCTACAAGCTTGCGTTGAAAGCTCTCAACAACAGCATCCCAAATAGCTATGGAAGATGATAGCACTCCCAAAGGAAGACCCTAGTACTGAGAAGGCAAAGACCCACTCTTGCACCCAAACCCCTGCAGTAACTCCTCCTGTTAGAGTTTCCCTTTTATATCACTCCTCGACTAATATGGGCAAAGTTCCTCCTATCAAACACAATACGACATGGGTATAGGTATGGGATAAGGTGTCCGACACATTAGCTAATGTTGATGGACACTTCGCCAACAAAGAGTCCAACAGAATAATTAAGAGCACAATTAATTCAAACAAAGTTTCATGATACACATTGTAAACGTATTCCTTTATTACATGAATAATTCTAAATAAGTTCAAGTACCCATGTCTCATAAGCAATTTTGCATAAAAACTTTATTTTATCCTCAATTAAATAAGAAAAAAAGTAATAGGGAATGGTAAAAAGTTGGTTGTGTCCTCGTATGGAGATTTAGGAATTAGAAAAATAGTGACTCTTAGATATTGACACCACTCCTGACAAGTGTACCGTGAACATGTAACACAGTCCCAACTAACAAATTATATCACCATAGAATCCAGTATCTTTTTTTTCCTTTTCATTTTTTCAGTTATAATAGAAAACAATATCCACGATTTCATAATTCAAGTCTAAAGCTTAGGGTGTGTTTGGAATGGCATTTCTAGAATGACTTCTTGATAGTTGTAATTACATCATCTTCAACTTATTTTTAAGATGCATCATGTCAATGTTTTTACTCTCTTTAAGAAAGCAACTCTA
Source organism: Nyssa sinensis (assembly GCA_008638375.1). Lineage (NCBI taxonomy): Eukaryota > Viridiplantae > Streptophyta > Magnoliopsida > Cornales > Nyssaceae > Nyssa > Nyssa sinensis. The sequence goes on from CM018031.1 coordinate 18,551,312, forward strand.
CTTGTTATTACCCTTTAAGTCGGAGATGCGGATTTGCTTAAAATTTCGGCCCCAAAGGGTGGGCCCAATGAGCCTTTTATTAACTTGGTGTCCATGCAACAAGAGACAATTGGAGAACCTAATGGACAGGACTGAAGGGCTGCAAAGACATGTACCGAAGTTGAGACCTCTATGAGTCCATGCATGTACAAACTCAATAGCCCCTCTAAATTTCTAATATAAAACTGTTTCTTAAATCATATACATATATAAACGGAAACCATGAACTATGAAGAAACAGGAAAGCTGAATTTTTTTGTTATTTTTTTGTCAATAATAAGAAAATTGATTTACTACTTCAACACAATCACCGAACAGCAGGAAAAAAAAAATTACTCAATCCAACAAACCAAAGCATTGTATGGAATCTTAAAAATAGTAACATAAAGACCTGTCACAACTCCAAAATAAGAAATTTGTTTCACAGCAATACAATAAAATGATTAGTACAAATTCCTAGTACGGATATAAAGCAATCCGTAGATAGAAATTTTCAGAATGAATGCCTCATTGTTATGTTTGGAACAGTTTTAATAACCATGAACAAGAAAAGTAATAACGATAATCAAAGTGAATTTGACCTATTAAAAAAATTGTTGTACACGATGACTATATCAAACATGAAAAAGTCAAAATTCCTTACTACCTTTATTATTTCTTTTTCACTGTTTCCCCAACATTCTTGCAATTTCTATCAAATTCCAGGAAAACAAAAGTCACCCAGAAAAAGACACTGAACCCGATATCCCTCACAACCTTCAGAGAAGAAAAATCAGTAACACATAGCACCCAAGATTGCACCTCCAATCAACAAGAGATGAAGTTCAAAACTGAGCAGAGAGAAGAACATAAAAAAAACTGACCAAGAACGGCAATACCCAGATGAGAATTTGAGCCCCAAAAGCCTGATTTATCAACTCATTGGAATTGGGTCGTGATTGGGCTCCGAGAAGAGGACAAGAACAGGAGGGTGATGAGGTGGAACACAATCCGTAAAAGCCGTTTCCTGGAAAAACGGATGTTAGCCGGGATGTGGTATAAAAATGAACAGGGGTCAAAAGATTACTTATGTACTGTATCCATACTGGTGAAATAATAGCGTAGTTATATATTATTGTTGTGTTTGGACTAGGAGCATCAATTTTTAAAACGATTCAATCAATACGAAGTTAACGAGTTTGAGTTTAGTATAAATGAGTTTGGATCATAAACGAGTTGACACGTATAACACGATTAATAAAATCGTGTTTGAGTTTTACTAGTGTCAACCCATTTAACACGACTTAACAAGTTTAATTATAAAATATATTATGAGTTAAGGTAATTCGTTTCACATCAAATATTTGTTAAGGTTTTGATATTTTTTATTTATAAAAGAGGTTTCTACTTTGATTTAGCCCATATTCAAAGTTACTAAACTTGAAAATTATTTATACATATTAAAAGATAGATAAATTTTTTTTATTTAAAAAATAAAAAAATTAAAATAAATGGATTAAGTGTGTCGACACGTGTAACCTGTTTAATAAATCGGTTAGGTTTGGGTTTTGAAACTTGACACGATTAGTTAAGAGTGTCAAGTTAGGGTTTACACATATTTTCGAATATGTATGCCTTGACACGACCCGAACACGACACGATAACACGAATTGACACTCCTAGTTTGGACGGGCATATTCTTGTTATTTTCACATTTTAAATAGTTTTTTTAAGGATAAATTGTTATTTGTTTGTGCTTCTTGAAATATTATTTTGGATATTTTTAATATTAAAATTGAAATTTTTAAAAAGTGTCAGTAAATTTATTTTTTTCAAAATATCTATTTTGAAATGTATTTTTCATGAATGATTGTTTCACCGCGCATCTAAATAAACACATAATACTAAAATAAAATAGCTCAAATTGTATTTTCACATTTGACTCAAGAGACTGATAATAATTGCGTAATAAATATAGAATGATGTTACACTTTCTAAAATTATATCCCAAAATTTATTCACAACTAATGTGAAACTGACATGATTTTAAATTACTGACAATATTTAAAATCATATAATTAATATGATCTTATTACATTAGTACAATATCATTTGAGATAAAAACTTAAATTACAAATTTGAAAAAGATAACATTTCCCATAAAAAAAAAATATATAGCTCAAACAGTATTTTCACGCTTTCACTCAAGAAATTGATAATAGTTGTGCAATTTAAAACAAAAATAAGTCAAAGTGGTTATCAATGGCATTACCTACTTATTTTTAGAAGAAGAAAAAAAAAAGGTTTAACCTCTTCCAAAAACAAAGGAAATGAGTTATTAGAAACTTGCATCATTGCCCTTCCAATTAGTTAGGTTTTCAAAAAATAAACAAATAAACTTATATATCTTTCACATAAATTTATATAAAGCTTTAAAAAATAGTAAATTGCACTGACACCCCTTTTAAGTTTTGACAATTACAAATAATTTTCCTAAAATTTGTGAAAGTATATCGCCCTCCCTTGTTAGAATTGTGAATTTAACACCATCAATGAAAATTGCAAATTTACAATGTTGTCCTTAGTTTTTTATTAATTCTTGAGTCACAAAATCAAATATATTCAGATGACTATCTTACCCCCAATGTACATGGTATGTATACAATTCATCCATTTTTTTTGTACTTCTAGTCTTCCACATTGGATTTGAGGGCACAAGGAAACTTCTTAATCACTGTCAAGATTAGAAGGGAACGATCGGTTGGGTTTCTCTTTCCTTTCACGATCATCGACAACTGTTTTGCAAGCGAGGGTAAAATGAAGCCGAACAACCATGTCCAGTGAGATTTAATTACTCATATATGTATACATATTCTTTAATGAGTAAATTACACTTACTTCCTCTTTAATTTCTGACAATTACAGATATCTTTCATATGATTTTTAAAATTACATTGTCCCTAATCTGCTTTGAAGTTTAGTTGCAGATTCCCCTTATTGTCAGTTGTCATTACTAACTGGGATGAAAATTTATGATGTAAGTAAAAAAAAAAATCATTGCCATCGATGATCCTGTAGTAATTTAGCTGACTAAACCATAAGATTTTTTTGTTTGAGTAATGTTGTATTTTAGTTAGTCCAATTGAGAGTAATTTTGTCTTTTGCTCTTTTGTTTAACCTTATTATAAAGGGTTCTTTATTATTTTTTATTCTTAATCCTTTGTATTAGATACATATTACAACTTTCCAAGCGCAAAAAAGTAGGTTCGTATTCTCTGCTGGACTAATGTTTTTAAATTTAACCTTGATTGAATAATTTTTTCTTCTACTGATCCACTTGTTGGTCAATATAGGGAAAGAAAAGAAAACTTGGACTCCATATTCACCATAACATGATGGGAAAATAAAAGCATCTCAAATAGGTCATAGGTTATTTGTGCTTCTTGATTAGTAAATACATTCAAGTTATTGCTACTTAGTTATAATCAAAAGTTTGATAATAGGGTTTCCAAAAAAAATAGTTCAACAACATTCCATGAAGTTTATACATAGTAAGAATGCCACTTTGTTCGAGCAAAAAAATAGCATTCCTAAAGTAACACCCCTGCTCCTACATAAAAAGAGCACAAAAGCATATTTATCTAAGTCGGGAAGACCTTCGAGTTATCCTCATATCAGGATTAGGCATAGATGCCTGAGAGGAACTAGATCCAATAATGTCAGTATCAGCAGTTTTGCCAGTTCTAAGCCTCTTTCGTGTGGAAGAGGGTTAAAAAGGTGGTTGGTTCTGAGAGGGTTCATTTAGATAAACCCCTTCCTCTATGGCTTTTGCTTTGGACACTGGAGGCAACCATAGAATGCCGCAACCTAGAAAAACTATTTCAACCTGCAACATAAAGTTAGCAAATTACTTTCGTTCATGAAGCTCACTTGTTGATTACAAATATGAAATAGGAAAGTTTAAACTAATACATTTCTTTGGGGAAATTTATTTTTTAGATAGTAGTAATGGATTCAAACGGTACAACCTTCATTTTGGCACAACTTTGCCTATCAAAAAATAATTACAATGGTATATCAGAATCAACAACATTAGTAACTTTAGTAAGATGAAGATGTTGTAAATTCTTAATTTCTTATCATTATCTTTATGGTGCATGGTCACTATTATATTTTAGTACTACAAAACTATATGGTGGGTGCAAATCTTCATAAATTTAAATCCACTAATAAGACGAACCCTTATAGGAGCTCTCTGCCCATCAACTTTTAACATGTGTATGTTTAAAGGATGAGATTCTAACCATTATGTCATGGTGAATGGTCACTATTATAGTCTACAACAAAACTCCATGATATGAAGCAAATGCTCATATATGTATATATATATATATATATATACATCCTCCAATACGTGGACCCATCTAAGAGCTCTCTTTGCTTGACAAGTATTATTAAGATCAGATTATCTCTCACACTGTGAGATGCAATCTTCGAGTTCCTTAAGAAGAACCGGAAGTTAAACCCCTAAAGATATACAAGATGACTAGGACAACGTGCATTTCAAGATGAGTTGGTTTTGAGTTCAAGTCATCCCTTTTGGGAATATTCCCTAGGGCAACCATTTCATGCAAATAAAGTCAAATTTTAGGTCTATCCCAAGACCCTTGCCCTGATGGGACAAGTCATGGCTTCAAGTTGCCTCAATCGCAAGATCTCTCGCAATGTGACTCTGTATCGGCAAGTGATATTGCAAGACAAACTTTTGTCTCATTCAATAAACTTTAAATGACTCTCTCATTTCATTTCCTCTACAATTTAACTGATTTCATTGCATTTATCTTACATGTGAATATTTGTGGATTATATTGAATATTTATATGTGATATCATATATTATAAAGATTGTGTTTAACTTATTTTATACATTCACTTTGTTATTGTTCTTATTTCTAAATTTTTTGTCACATCCCAAACCCCACCTTATGCGGATTAAGAATAGTGACCAGCCAGTTAGGCACCTTGCCAATATACTATCCACTTTGTAGCATATTGATGACGTGTCTAACCAAAGGCCTCTTTATATATCCAAATAGACTACATTCAGTCATATATAATTATGCAGCAGAATTTACATTGGTCAAGTTTTATTTTATGAATGCTTTTACACTTGGCAGAGCATAAGTAAACATTACATCAGAGTTACAATCATATGAGCCCATCATTACATTACACATGAATGTCTAAACTATTACATCAATGATAAATATCATTCACCTTCTATTCTTATTCTAAGTCGTTACATTGATCTGACATCTATCATCCCAAGTTGATACTTCCATGGTTGAGTTACTAATTCTCTTCTAATTAGAGTATTTACTTCTCATCACTTACTAGCATCTGAATCTGGAGAACTTCTAATCATTTTTGAAAATATACATGATAAAACCCTGTGAATTTCGTGAAAAGCTTGTGAGTAAGACAAGTCCCCTATCATAGGTTTCTAGAAACCCCTTTCATAAATTTTCGTGGATAGCAATTAAAAAGAGCTTATACTGAAAGCTATTGGTATTCGTAAAACATATATATATATATATATATATAACTGAAAGGTACAAGATATATTATAGAATCAAACAAGTGTTCATGCTAGTAAGTTTTGCAAGGTAAATCATGATAACATAAAATCTTATTCTCGTAAGCAACTGATAAAATAATACATGCCAACTTTCATAAAGCTTTGTCCCTTGGGACTTTAGGTTGTCACATTGTGACCTTAATTAATTTAGAACTTTGGGCTTACATAGACCCGAATGGCTTAACCCCTCAACTAGACATGGTTGTGTGTTAAAAACTAATCATGTCTGTAAGGAACATAAAACTTTGTTCTAAAACATGCTTGCAAAATATTTTTTAAGTTATCCATATATAAAACATTTAAAGACATGTAGTTAAAACATTTAGCATAGTAGTTTAAAAAATGTCATAACATTGTAAATAACTACATTTAATGAAAATAATCTTCATTTCAAGGTTCAGCGTTACTCACATGTGGTCCAGAGTCCACAGTTACTTGCTAATTGACTTGATTTTACAATCATCTTATCTCATTTTCTCTTTTAGTGATTTTAAATCATGGATCAAAACATATTGACACTAGATCAGTACATATCTCAACTTAAATCTTCATACTTGGTGTTCTTAGTCTCTTCTTAACTTAATTTTATTACTTAGGATTCCCTTAAGTTCTCTAATTAGGATTCCTGATGCTTCTTAGTTCATCTCATAGCTTACTTTAGCCTCTAGGGGCATTCTGGTAATTTTATCCATTTAAGTGTCATATACTTTTTGGAGCTTTATTTACCATAACAGACTTCGTTTTTTTTTTTTTTTTATCCCAAATGGTCCTTTAATTATAAAAAGGTTCCTCTTTTACTTTTTGAGTTCATCTGATTGCTTAATTAAGCCTTAAGGATAATCTAATAATTTTATCATTCTTATCTCGTGTCTTAGGCACCCAATTAGCTTAAACGTAGCTCATTTTCTAGCTCATAGGCCCTATAACATTTGTATGGGTTTCTCTTTACTTTATATACTCTTCTGGTAGCGTCATCAAGTCTTAGGTGTAACGCCCCGACCCGTTTACTAAAAAATTAAGTCTCTAATTTTTAATTAGCGACCCTTAATAGAAAAATTAAGAAAATTTAATCAGGAACAAATGATAAATTCAAAACTAGTTCTGAGACCTTAAATGAGGTTGACTCTGAGAAAATAAATCCAAAAATAACATTTCGATTTCATGAAGAAGTAAATGATAAATTCAAGTACATGAAGAAAATGCAAAAAAGAGAATATCGAGAAAAAGTTAAAATAAATAAATTAAGTGCCAAACAAGGCCTAATGGAAAAGTGGCAAAAATAAGCTAAGTTGAGGCCAATGGGTTTTGAACCCTTGACCAAAGTGGGCAAAGTCTTAAGTCTCAAAAAAATATCACTTGGACTGCCCACTTGTTTGTGTCCTATTTTACAACAAATATGTATATATCTATATGAAAATGTCCCTCCACCTCCCAAATTGGCCAATGGTCATTCATGCAACATATACATATTTTAAAATTAAAACTATCATGACACCTATAAATTTGTGTGTTGCGTGTGTTGAGTGAATTTAGAAGATCAGAAATCAATGTGTGATGTAAGTGAGGTCTGATGTAGAGAGAGAAAATAGAGAGAAAGAGAGTAGAGTGAGTTAGAGAGAGAGAGAGAGAGTGAAAAGTGTGTGTGCATGGAAGCTCATAACTAGGAGGGAAGCTGAGATTTGTCTTAAGGAGGTTTCAGGTGCCAAAACCGAACCACCGAAGGAAGAACAACCCACTATCAAGAAGATATAGCCATACAACTTATGAACTCAATTTACTTTTTCAAAAAATGATCACACATACACATTGTTTCAGAGTGTTTTAAGAGCATGCATGTGTTTGAAATGTTAAGGATAAGAAAGTAGGAGAAAATTAGGCAAAAATTGAACTGTTTTGGGCACTAGGCCACGAGAAACCGAAAAAGAAAATTTTATCTTTTTGAAAGTCGGCCTTAAGCTTGATTTAAGGAGTTTATACTTGAAGAACACACAAAATGGATTTCAATGCAAGTTGAATGGACCAAAATGGTCCAAAAATGAGTGAGAAAATGGCAGTCGCAGGTGTGGCTAACCAAAAAGAATAATCCTTCAAAATCATTGAATTTGTGGGTTTTAAGTATACAAAACAAATCCTAAGGGTCCTAGAAGGTTACAGTGATCGAAATCAGGAGTCAAAACGGCTCCAAAACGCACGAAATAGAAACAAACCATGATCGCCAGAAACTAGGTAGCAGCCACTGTAACTGGCCGTTCGACGGCCAAGATGCAGTCCAACCAAAAATTCAAAAGCGGATATAGAAACCTTACGAAATTTCCCTTTGAAACCTGTTGGACCGAACCCAAGAAGCTGCCGGAAATCTCCCTGCCGTCGCCGGAGAAGCACAGTGAACCCTGATTGGTAGGGAAGATGAATAGTGATGGGTCCTGGGTCGGACCTCGGGTTGGGTCCTGACCCGATATCTTAATTAGGATTTGGGTCATTCAAAACTACGACGTTTTAATTAAGAGAATTTAAAATTAGGGCTGACATCAGTATTATATGTTGAACCGGCCAAACCAGTTGGTCCAGTGAAACCCTACACCGGTCCACTTAAAGATAAAATAAACCAATGGGTTTATTTGCAAAGTTTCAAGAATTGAAAAAGGCCCTAGAACTTGCGGTTAATTAGAAAGGAACCCCCAATAGTTTAAGCGAATTATGAAGAGGCCCAGGTAATAAATTAAACATTTATTTTAAATCCCTAGCTTAAATGAAAAAATTACCAAAATACCCTTAAGCTAAAAATAGGCTAAACGAAGTCTAAATAAAGTGTATGAATAGTATATTTTCATTATTTTGGGCATTCCAGACTCAACGGCGGAGTCCGATTTATGAGATTAAGTCCCAAAAATCTAGATAGGTGAAAGGTAAAATTACCATTTTACCCTTAATGATACTCGGGGCCAATTGAATATAAAAGGTAGTTTATCTTAACTATTTTGGACAATCCAGACTCAACTGTAGAGTCCATTTTAGCAAACGAAGTACCGAAAAATATGACACATAAAAACATAAAATTACAAAAATGTCCTAGGTTTAAAATAAACTATAGATACGCAAATTTAGATCTAGAAAAATCTAAACCAATTATCTTCAACGCTTTGAACGTAACGGTTACATCTTTTGGAGAAAAATAAGACTTGATAGCAAAGTGAACGATGACCGATACGTCCTTAAGACTTAATGAAGCTACGAGAAGAGGGTAATTGTAATATAAAGAGCTCTAAGTTAACAATTGAATTGTGTGATGATTTAAATAAAAAAGTAACAAGATCTTGAATTGCGATTATAGAGACCCTCATTAAGGAAGAATTTTTGGATTGAGCTTTTGGGACTTTAGGTGAGTATTTTCATACCATGTTGAGGTGAATTTTTATTATAGATATAAATATCGAACCCTTTTATGATTTGGAAATAGACTCATACTATTTGATATCGATTTGAATGACTTCTTAATATTACCATTTCCTTATAGCTTGTTAACAAATACATTGTACCTAGTATATGTTTTAAATGACCCATTGATATCTATATTGTCTTTCCCTCTGATTCAAGAACATATTCTGTAAAATACTCATGACACTATACAGTTTTTCTTACCAATCTCTAAATTGTTTTGACTAAAGGCTAAATATGAAACTCTTATTTGAATAATTGAGATTGTTATTGATGTTATTGATTTTGGATATGATTTTGATGTTTTGAATGAAACACCCTTCTATGATTGGTCATTATTGAATAGATTGTAACCTTATTGAACCCTGACCACGGGGTATATTGGTGGTACTATTGAATTTGATTTCAATCAGCGAGGTTCTAATTTGCTGGCTATTGAACCCTAACCACGGGGTATATTGGTGGTATTATTGAATGTGATCTCAATCAGCGAGGTTCTAATTTGCTGGCCATAAAAGAGGAATTTTAATGATTTGAACTTTTATGAATATTGAATGTGAACTATGATTGAACTTTGATCCATCGAACTGAGACCTATTGAACTACGATTTTGATTATCAAACTATGAAATTGTTATTAAACTATGCTGCCAAACTATGAAGTTGATTTGACTATGACTATTGATATTGAAAACGACTTTGAATTGTAACCATGATCGAGTTACAATATTATATTATAATGTTGATTTGACTATGACTATTGATATTGAAAATGACTTTGAACCTGTAACCATGATCGAGTTACAATATTAGACTATGATGTTGATTTTACTATAACTATTGATATTGAAAACGACTTCGAACCGTAACTATGATCGAGTTACAATATTATACTATGATGTTGATTTGACTATGACTATTGACATTGAAAACGACTTTGAACTATGTTTGAATTATAATACTAATCATCATTATCAAACTATGTTATTGGATCATTATTATATATGATTGTGCTATGTTATAGATTTTGATTTACAACTGTGATTGAACTGAGATTTATTGAAAATGACTTTGATACTAGTTTATGATTTGTTGTACTTTGATATGATGTATTCTAATTTCATATGAGTATAGACATTTCAGAATGTACTACATAGTAGTTTTGAAACCCTTGACATGTTATGGAATACTCACAAGTTGTCGAGCTCATACAGATTTTCATCAAATACATTTCAGGTAATGATATTGGCAAGGAAATAGCAAGTTCAGCCAGGATAGCCGAAAGCTCATAGCTATTAACCTTTTTGTATTAAGATTTTGTTAGACATGATGTAGTTACTTTTGATAAGTGTAGAATGTATATCGAATATGACATTAGCAGATTTTGAGGATTTATATCATGTATTTTTGTGGTTATTATGGAATATATATGAAAGACTAATGTTGAATGGTATATTGACGCTTCCGCAATAGAAAAGAATTTATTTCGTTGCGTTGTTTAAATGGAAAAGAGAAAAGTATTGTGATCATTGAGAAATGCCTCGGTGGCCGATCACGGACCCCTAATCCGCATAGGCTGGGTTCCAGGTCGTGACATTAGGGACGTATTCATCATTTTTTAATTTATTTCGGTGTTCTATTTTTTTCAAACGGACATCATCATTGGGTCTAGAATGTTAAAGATATTCTTTTGATAGTTTCATTTAGGGGTGTCAATCCGTGTTCGGGTCGTATTAAGGTAAACATATTTGAAAATATGTGTGAACCCAAACCCGACACTATTAACTAATCGTGTCAAGTTTCAAAACCCAAACCCAACCCATTTATTAAACAGGTTATATGTGTCGACACACTTAACCCGTTTATTTTAATTTTTTTATTTTTTAAATAAAAAAATTTACCTATCTTTTAATATGTATAAATAATTTTTAAGTTTAGTAACTTTGGATATGGACCAAATCAAAGTAGAAACCTCTTTTATAAATAAAAAAATCTCAAAACCTTGATAAATATTTGATGTGAGATGAATTACCTTAACTCATAATATATTTTATAATTAAACAAGTTAAGTCGTGTTAAACGGGTTGACACTAGTAAAATCTAAACTCGACTTGTTTATTAATTGTGTTATACGTGTCAACCTGTTTATGACTCAAACCCATTTATGCTAAACCCAAACCCGTTAACTTCGTGTCGTGTTCGAGTTGTGTTGTCGTGTCGTGTTAAAAATTGACACCCCTAGTTTCATTAAGTCTTAGGGACATGTTCGACATTAAGTGACAAGATTTGACATCTTTCAAGAAGTCAAAGACCACTAACTCTATCCGAAATTCCTCAGTCTCATCTCAGATTCCTAGAACACCTATTTCTCTCGACTCTAATTAAGATCCAATTGAGTTTACTGCTGACTCTCCAAAAGCTAAACTACCTAGTGGAAGAAAGCTGAAAAAGAAACACGTAAGAAAAATAAAATAATAGATATTTCAAGCTCTCATTTTTTGTGATTTTATGGAGGAATTTAATAAACAAACAGGCAACATTAAAAGGAGAAAGACCAAAATTGAAGAAATAAAAGTTAGCATTTCACCATTGGAGTGGAAATGTCAAAAAATAACTTTCTTGTATAGTAACACTGCTAAAATTTAACCTTAGTAGGAAAAAAATAGACTTTTACTTCTCATAAGATGACTATTTGGTTGAGTAGTACTGATGAAAAAATAGTCAGCTACAGAGTTAGTGAAAGTAGAGGCAAGAATTGTCAAGACTTCTAGAAAAATTTGTTATTGACTTGCACACGTGTGTGTGTGTGTCAAGTTTATATATATATATATATTTAAAGTAACCATGAATGAAAGTTTATTTATTTTCTATTATACTTTTTTTGGTAGAGAATTTATCATGTTTCGATGATTTAATCTTTTTTTATATTATCGGACAAGGTTTCGATTTTTTAGGATGCCAATTCTAGTTAAATTTATTTGTCACAATAAAAAAATAAAAAATTGTCAGTGGTGTATATATTATTTTTTTTAAAAAAATGTAATCAAGATTAAAAAACTTATATTAAACCATTTTATTGTATAATAGGAGAATGGATCTCTTTGTCAATTCATATAATATTTTGAGGGTATAATTGATACTTTTAATCAAAATAAGGGAAAATCAGTTATTTGTCTAAAGTCAACATTTCAAAGGCCCATTTCTATTAAAGGGGTGTGACGAATGTTCACAGAAGGAAAGTTGAGGAAGATAAGTGATAATTTTTCAAATAAGAAAAATTGAGAAAGATAAGTGATGATTTTTCAAATCAGATGGTCTCAGTGCAACTAGGCTTAATCTCGCGAGTGTTAACGAAATTAACCTTTAATATGTAATCGAGATAAGATGTAGTATCTTTTTTAGAGCTGTCTTGAATTCAAATTCAATCCCACACTTCCATTTTTTTTCTTCTTAGACTCGTCTTATTAGGGATTGGATGGAGTTGTGCATTTTTTCATAACTAGTCCAGCCCCTTTTAGCTATCTAATACCAATTTAAAAGAAAGAAATCAAATACTTCTCTTACATTTTCCCTTTCAAAATCACCTGTTCTTTGAGGAGTGAGGTCTTATCGAAGTAGTTTAAGTGTTTATTTCCTGCGTAGTTGACCTGAGTTCAATTTTATCTCTCTCCATCATTAAATATGTAAAAAAAAACCCTTGTCCTCTGGAAGTTAGTTCCAGTGCGGCGTAAGTGCGTTTATATCTTGTGATTGAAATACATTTAACCCTATTACAATTAATGTTTAATAAGTTAATAATTTCTAATAATTAATAAAATTTTAATGAACCAGTTTAGTTTTATGATGGATAATTAATAAATTTATTATTTAATAATTAATATTTTTTTAAGAATCTTTTATAATATTAATTATTAGAGAGATAAAATCGTTATTTGTGTACACACACACATATATATATATATATTCCATTTATGATATGCCTTGATAATTATATTTACTTTAATTGTAGTAAAAAAATATTTTAAGTGTCAAAAATTATGACACGAGTAGATATAAAAAACACAACTTCTATAATTCAATAGAATATTAAAATTTTGGGAAAATTACTCATAATCCCTCTGTGCTTAGACATGCTTGTACATAATCTCTTTATGGTATAAAAATGGACATTTACCCTCTTGTCGTTAAAGTTAAAGTGAAATCGTCAACACCTTTACTAGAAAACACCAAAAAGACCAAATAACCACATCTCATTCCTAGAATTTAAGGTATAAAATTGCACACAACTGTCGTGTGATATGAATCAAATTATAATAACTCACATCTTTAGCGCATGAAAGACACGTGTCTTGCATTTTAATGAAAAAACTAATAATTTCACTTTAATCTTAATCTCAGAAGAGTTAAGTGTCAATTTAAAACTACAGAGAATTATATAAAAATGAGACTAACCACATGGGGTAAAATACACTTTTTTGTCAAAATTAATATACGTATATAAAATATTTTTTTATTAATAAAATTATACAAAAAATTTATAATTAATAATTTTAATAACTAATAAAATTTAGGTCATTCAGTTAGAAGTCCATGAAAAGTACAAAAAGTATCACCAAGTCCAAGCTCAAATTTAATAACCTACCAAGTTCTTCAAACCTACCATGACTAAAATACTCTTATCAATTCAAAACCCAGACGAGTGAATGGGGGTTATTTTTTCAAAATTTTAAAATTTAATAATTTAAAATTATAAATCAGTTTTAAATAAAATTTATATATTTGAATTCTAAAAATCGAGATCTATCAAATATGATCCATATTGAATATGAAAATTTGAAGGAGGAAAATCATTCTAAAAGTGTAAAATCTCGTTAGTGAAAGTGTAAAATTTTCATTTTTGCAGTAAAATGCTTAATCTCAGTCAGAAGTATAAAATTTTACACTTTTCTAAGAATATAAAAATTCACAATTTTATAAAAATTGAAAAAATTCCTTAGCCACATATTGGATGCAAAAAATTGACTTTTAAATGTGTAAAAATTTGTCAAAAAAAAAAAAGTATTTAAAGCACAAATTATTAAAAATTAAACTAATTATAAAAGTGTAAAAGTTTACACTATTGTAAAATTATAAAATTGAAAACTATTGAACCGCACTGTTGTATAGTGATCCTATAATATGTAAATGATGTGTTTATACGGCAATCAAAAGAGTTGTTATCCTATATATAATCTCTTTATATGGCATACAAAGATTTTTCAATATTGAGGTGACTCATGACGTCAGTAGTAAGAGTGTTAATTTTGACATTGGTAATAGTGAAATATGAAAGAAGGGGAAAACGACACACATGTGAAAGAACAAATTCATAACTTGAATTATGAGAGGATGGATTCAGCTACTGAAGAGTTTTGATTTGAAGAAGGAGAGAAGAGAGATAGTGATTGGCGGCTAAATTGTGGGTATTTTAAACCTAAGGGTAAAAAAGTCATACTCACTCTGTCTCAAAATAAAAGTTTCATTTGAGAATTCTAACTTTTTAAAAAGTATTATTTTATTATTTTGAAACTATTTAAATTTTTTATATGACCTTCATTTAATTATAAATCATATTCACATTACGTGTAATAAAGAATAATTTTAAAAATTTATATGTTAAAAGTACGTTAACTTTTTAAATGAGACTCTTAAAACGAGATAATGCAAAATGGAATAAAGGACTTTTAAAATAGGACAGATGAAGTATTTGAAATAATAACAATGGACATGTCATTATTGATGACTTTTCATAATTTTTTTTAATAAAATATTTTTTAAACTTAAATACAAATTATTATGTATTTTAAAATAATAAAATATCTTTTGAAGAAGTTAGGACTAATTAATTAATAAAATTTTATGTCTATTAATAACTAATATTTTTTTGTTTATTAATTACAAGGGGGAGGGTTGATGGTTGATATCATACATATGGACACACGCACTAAACACAGAAAGTTGAAGAAAGTCAACGAAACATGGTGAGCCCTCAGGCCCTTGCCGAATCCCACCTTGAACCTTCGCCACCACTACCTCCACCGATAGTCAACAAAACATGTCGACGGGCTTCGCCATCGCCGCTACTACTTTTACTGTAGGTGAACAAAACATGTCAGGGAGGATCAGAGTCGTACGCCGACGGCGCCACTCCCAAATCTCAAGTTCTAACCAGAATGGTTCTCATATCTCCTCAAACTCCACCCAAACCCTACTCCACACCTCCGACTACATCGACTTCGATGACGAAGGCCTCTTCAATTCCATCCTAGACCGCATCGCCAACCAATACCGAACAACCCAATATTCTGCAACCTCTAAATCATTCATCAGCTCAATCCCAATCATCGAAATCACTGGTTCTCTACTGAAATCTGCCTCAATATCGTGCTCGATTTGTAAGGATGACTATGCGATTAATGATAAAGTGACTCAATTACCATGTAACCATGTCTTTCATCACGAATGTATCGTTCCGTGGCTCAATCGGAGTAATTCGTGTCCGCTGTGTCGGTTCAAGTTGCCGGTAGAGCGGAGGCCTGAGCAGTTGATGAATAGTGTGGTGAGGTTGGAGAATTCGTATGCAGAAGGGCGGGGTGAGGGCCGCGAGAGTGGTTTCTCCGTCCCACGGGTGCAGGGCGATTCACCGCGACGGATAATTCGAGTGGCTCGACGGTTTTCGTCTTTGTCTTTGATGGGGCAGGCAGTGACGGGTTCTGGGGCATCGGCAATCAGAGAGGTTAGTGTGGATGGTGCTGCTAGCGGGTTTGCTAATGGGGCTGTGAGTGCGATGCTTGATGAGGATGGTGACACTGTCATGCTTGATGCATGAAAATGGGTCTTTTCGTGGGTGTATATACGTCCTTACGGTACGTTTTCTCGATATTGGGCATTCGATATTTATATTGGTTCTGTTCTGTAAAGGGTGGATTTTCATTGGATTTGATATATGGTTGTATGAAATTTTGAAGAAGAATGTAGTTGTTCCACTTCGGCAGGTTTTAAATACAGTCATTTGAGTTTAATTAAATACAGTCATTTGAGTTTAATTAAATACAGTCATTTGAGTTTGAATTTTGATTGAAATTACGTGGTTATTAGCATAGAAAAGAACTTAATTTTGTATTTTGGTCGAGAATTGTTCTCTCTGTAGTGGTCAGTTCTCTGTATAATGGTTGAGAATTATTTTCTCTATAATGGTCAAGTTCTCTGTACAATGGTTGATAATTATTATCATAGAATTGATTGAAATTACAATTTTAAGGACTTACTTTATTTTTAAAGATCGAATGATCAATAATGGTCAAGTTCTCAAATTCGAACATTTGATTCAAGTACCACTTTCTATGCATCGAAGCTCAGTGTTTCATGTATGATTCATGAACAGGTATCCCAAACATGAGATCGGAGGACTCTACCCTTCTGCAGAGGAGCTCCAATCATATCACAGGTACTGATCTTTTTTCTTTACCTTGACATAACAAAATCTAGAGCTGATCTCAATCCATTCAGAGTAGTTAAGGGCTGGGTAAATTGGTTGGCTTTGGTTTTTATATTTTTTAGTAGTGGAATTTTCCATACCTTGTCTTTGTAATAGAATTTCTATTTGTTTGCAATGTTACCCAATCCATCTTTTTTGTCATCAATCAAATGAATTCTGAATTTATAGTACATGATTTTTTGTAATTCTGGAATTATTCTTAGGTGTTCTAAATATTTTAAATGTTATCCACTTTCTTTAAAATTCTCAAATATTCTAAATTGGCTATTGTTTGTTCCTTTTTTACCCCAATGCTCAACAATAATTGATGGTTCTCAATTAGGACTATATGTCTGGTTGATACATTTCCTTGATCATGGGCTATTCATTGAATTTGATATATGTTCATATGAAATTTTGTAGAGAATATACTCTATCATTGTATATCAAGTTAGAAGTGTGTATTATTTTGAATCTTTGTTTGAAATCACATGCTATTAAACATAGCCAACTAACTTGAGTTTAATGTACTATCTCAAGGTCAAGGTTGAGAATCGTGAAATAGTTGAAAGCTTTAAGTTCCATGGTTACATGATTCGTTTTATTTAACTAGAAGTAGAAGGTAAATGTTCACTGGAGATAAATATTCAAAAGTGATAAATAACTAAGTTTGCCACACTTATCATATGGCTGTTAGGTTGCTTAATGGAAAAGCAAGGTAGGCCAAAAAATGGTTGATTTGGGGCTGCTGGTTTGATAAGACAGGATCCTTAGGAAAGATGTTAATTAAGTGATAGTTGTGAGAGTGTGTATTATTATTTTTAATAGGGGTATTTTTATCTTTTGGGTTGTCTAGGGTTTTCTTTGTTTAAATATATTGTTGTAATTTCTTTTATTTAAAATAAGAAGAAGGCATTATTGCATCATTTTCTTCTTAGGAAAGTAACATGGTCTAGAGCCTCCTCTCCTAGTACATCCCAATCACTAAAACTGCAGCTACTTTGCACCACTCTCACCATTCCATTTCTCTCTCTCTCTCTCTCTCTATCAGTTTTGTCACATCGTCCTCAACTCTAATCTAATTATTGTTTGGATTAAAAAAAGTGGCACTATTCATCGACAATGTTTACACTATTGTTTATCATCATCGTTCAGCGGCACTTTTCATGCCACTATTCATTAGCTTTGTTCATACTACTGTTCACCAACACTATTCATCACAACTGTTTATCACCGTCGAACCCTTCTTTTTCTTCATTTTTGCAATCTAATCATGTCGGTCTGAGACAATATAATTCAAAAAAGGCATTCTTCCCTACGTTCTTTTTCTCATACTTTTGTTTGCCCTCCTGTAGCACTAGCAACTCCAACATCTAACCCAACAATGTCTCCCCCAATACTATTCAGTCAATGATTGTGCATTTGCAGTCTATGCTTCATACTTCCACTATAGATCATTCTAATGCCTCTACTATGTCTACTGTTTGTCCAGGTTTGACAAGTTCAAATATCTTAGACATCTTCGACTTGTGTATTTGATTCTAGCTCCTCTCATTATATGACTTTTAACCTATTTTCTCTCAGTAATTGTGTCTCTCCATCTTCTCCAATAATTGTTGTTACTGCCAATGATTCTCCAATGCATGTTGTTTCTATTGGATGTGTTCTTCCTTCTTTGTCCGTTTTTCTTTCTATTCCTAATTTTTTATGTTCCACAATTGTTTGTTAGTTTATTGTCAATTAGTTAGCTCTTTGATTCAAGTCTTGATGTTGTGTTCATAGTGTTAAATATCGGCCGTTACGTTACGTAACGGCCGCGACGTAATGGGTTTTCGAGGTGGCGATCCCGTTACGCACCGATAAAACGGAGTGGAAAGATTTCACTGTCGTAACGGCCGTTACGTCCGTTCCGAAACGGTAACGGCCGTTACGGTACGTTACATACCCGTAACGTCCGTTACGGACCGAAACAAGAAAAGAAAACAGAGAACAGATAGAAACAAGAAAGGAAAAAGAAAAAGCAGCTTCTTCAGAATTCAGAGAATATAGACAGAGAATATAGACAAATTAAAGCAGTTGCTTTATTGAAAGTTTGAATTTGAAGTGAAAGAAAGAAAAGAAAAGTTGGAACTGAAGCTTACCTGGAAGAATCAGTCGTTTGAGTCGTCTCTCTCCAGTCATCTCTCTTCAGTCTCTTTCATAGCTTGAAGAACCAATCGTTGTTTGCTTCCAGTTCGATCCAGCCAAAGGTACGTAAAATCTTCTCTTCTGTTTTTTTTTTTCTTTCCCTGAATCGGCGCCGCTTCATCGGAAGTCGTCGATCGTCGTGGTCACGGCCTCACGCCGTCGTCGCGGCCTCACGCCGTCGTCGTCGGTCGTCCGTCATCGCCGTCGGAGTCACGGCCTCACGCCGTCGGACACCTGCCGACTCTTCTCTGTTTTGTCGCACGAAGGAGAGAGAGGAGGAGATTTGGGTTTTTTACGGGTTGGTTTGGTTTTGTTGGAAGAGAGAAACTTCTAGGCTCTGTTTTTTTTTTTTTTTTGCCTTCCTGGTTTGTTTTTATACTCTTTTCTTTCTTTTTTTTTTTTTTTTTTCTCTTTTTTCAATCTTTGGCCGTTGCACTGTATGTTTTGTTTACATTTATTTTTTATTTTTTTTCAGTCTTTGCTTGAATTTTTTTTTCCTTACCTGTGGTTGAAAAACTTATTTATTGTAATGTTTAATTTATTTATTAACAATAAGTTATTGATTGATTAAAAAACTTAATTATTTTAAAAAAATTAAAAAAATTTATATTGACAAAAAATTATTGATTGAGAAAAAATTAATTGTAATGTTTAATTTATTTGTTAACAATAAGTTAATGATTGATTGAAAAACTTAATTGTTTTAAAAAAATTAAAAAAAAATTATATTGACAAAAAATTATTGATTGAGAAAAAATTAAAAAAATTTAATTGTAATTTTTAATTTATTTATTAACAATAAGTTATTGATTGATTGAAAAACATAATTGTTTTAAAAAAATTAAAAAAAATTATTGATTGAGAAAAAATTAAAAAAATTTAATTGTAATGTTTAATTTATTTATTAACAATAAGTTATTGATTGATTGAAAAACGTAATTGTTTTATAAAAAATTAAAATAAATCATATTGACAAAAAATTATTGATTGAAAAAAAATTAAAAAAATTTAATTGTAATGTTTAATTTATTTGTTAACAATAAGTTATTGATTGATTGAAAAAACTTAATTGTTTTAAAAAAAACTAAAAAGAAAATTTTATTGACAAAAAATTATTGATTGAGAAAAAATTAAAAAAAATTAATTTTAATGTTTAATTTTTTTATTAACAATAAGTTATTGATTGATTGAAAAACTTAATTGTTTTAAAAAAATTATATTGACAAAAAATTATTGATTGAGAAAAAATTAAAAAAATTTAATTGTAATGTTTAATTTATTTATTCACAATAAGTTATTGATTGATTGAAAAACTTAATTGTTTTAAAAAAAATTATTGATTGAGAAAAAATTTAAAAAAATTAATTGTAATGTTTAATTTATTTATTAACAATAAGTTATTGATTGATTGAAAAACTTAATTGTTTTAAAAAAAATTTTAAAAAAATATTGATTGACAAAAAATTAATGATTGACAACAAATTAAAAAATTTAACTATAATGTTTAATTTATTTATTAACAATAAGTTATTGATTGATTGAAAAACTTAATTGTTTTAAAAAAACTAAAAAGAAAATTATATTGACTAAAAATTATTGATTGAGAAAAAATTAAAAAAAATTAATTATAACGTTTAATTTTTTTATTAACAATAAGTTATTGATTGATTGCAAAACTTAATTGTTTTAAAAAAATTATATTGACAAAAAATTATTGATTGAGAAAAAATTAAAAAAATTTAATTGTAATGTTTAATTTATTTATTAACAATAAATTATTGATTGATTGAAAAACTTAATTGTTTTAAAAAAACTAAAAAAAATTATTGATTGAGAAAAAATTAAAAAAAATTAATCGTAATGTTTAATTTATTTATTAACAATAAGTTATTGATTGATTGAAAAACTTAATTGTTTTAAAAAAATTTTAAAAAAATATTGATTGACAAAAAATTAATGATTGACAACAAATTAAAAAATTTAATTATAATGTTTAATTTATTTATAAACAATAAGTTATTGATTGATTGAAAAACTTAATTGTTTTAAAAAAATTATATTGACAAAAAATTATTGATTGAGAAAAAATTTAAAAAATTTAATTGTAATGTTTAATTTATTTATTAACAATTTGTAATGTTTAATTTCAGTTTTGATTAAAATGGCCCGTGGCAGTGGTAGTGAGCCTTCTGGTACTAACCGTGATAAGGGAAAGGGAATTCAAGGTGGAGGTGGAGGTGGAGGTGGAGGTGGAGGTAGAGGTGGAAGTGGAGGTGGAAGTGGAGGTGGAAGTGATCCTACAGCTCCTAGTACTGACATTGGATGGCAATTTGCCATTCCATTTCCAGATAACAGGCACAAGTTGATATGTAAGTTATGTGGGAGAATTGTCACTGGGGGAATAACTAGACTGAAGCAACATTTGGCACATGTAAGAGGGCAAATTGCACCATGTCCTAATGTCTCTCGAGAAATAAGAGAAGAAATGATGAAGCATCTCAAAGGTTACAAAGAGAAACAGAGTGAGAAAAGAAAACAAAGAGATGAAGTTGAAGAACATATAAGACAATCGCAAAGAGATGATTATGACTTTGAGGGAGTAGTTCTCTCTTCTAGTGATGATTCTGATCCAGAAATGACAGTTGCACGACAGGCAAGTTTAAGTGAACATCGTCAATGGGAGGAGGAACAAAGATTTCGATCACATGCTAAGGGTCATTTTGATGTTGGGGGTAGTAGTGG
Source organism: Nyssa sinensis (assembly GCA_008638375.1). Taxonomy (NCBI): domain Eukaryota; kingdom Viridiplantae; phylum Streptophyta; class Magnoliopsida; order Cornales; family Nyssaceae; genus Nyssa; species Nyssa sinensis. Next base: position 18,572,846 of record CM018031.1, read on the forward strand.
TGGCGGTGGTGGTGGTAGGCCAAGGGGATTGCGTCGATCTGCTACTGTTCGTGAGTCTAGCGGCAGTGGTCGCCAATGGATTGATCCAAATAGTCCAGAGGCTCGATTAGCTACAATGGATCCTGCACTTCATCGAAGTAAAAGTTCCAAACAACCTAAAATTTCTAATGCTGCAATGAAGAATTTGAAAAAACAACTTGGGACTGCAGTGAGCCAGTTTGTTTTATTTTCTCAATCTTCTGCACGGATTGTTCTTAATAAGTGGTTCAAACCAATGTTAGATGTTGCAGCTGAGGTGGGAAAAGGGGTGCCTCTTCCAACTCCATATGAGATCACTGAAGTTTATTTGAAAAGAGAGTTTGAGCAATTGAGAAGTTGGATAGAGTCACATAAGCCTATCTGGGAGGAAAGAGGTGTATCCATTATGTGTGATGGATGGACAGGGCCTACTAGGAAACATATCATCAATTTTCTAGTATATAGTAGTCGGGGCACAATCTTTCACAAATCAATTGATGCTACCGACGTGCCCTCAAGGAATTCAGATTACTATTTTGCCCTCATGGACAAGGTGGTTGATGAAATTGGTGAGAAATATGTTGTCCAGATTGTGACTGACAATGAAGCTGCAATGAAGCTTGCTGGTAAGAAGTTGATGCAAAAAAGGCCAAACTTGTATTGGACAGCGTGTGCAGCACATTGCATTGATCTTATATTAGAAGACATTGGAAATAAGAAAAGTGTTGCGAAAGTGTTGTCCCAGGCCAAAGAAATCACAAGCTTCATTTATAATTCTACCTGGGTGGTTGATTTCATGAAGCGGTTCACCAATGACCGAGAATTGCTACGCCCTGCTGTCACACGATTTGCCACCAATTTCATTGCATTGGAGAGTATTGTCAAACATAAGAGTGGCTTGAGAAATATGTTTAATTCCGATGAGTGGAAAAGGAGTAAATGGGGGAGGGAAAAACATGGAAAGGCTTATGATGTCAAAAAGATAATACTTGGAAATGATTTCTGGAGCAAAGCGAATGAAATCATGAAAGTACAAGAGCCACTTGTGAAAGTCCTTTGACTTGTTGATGGGGATGAGAAGCCCACCATGGGCTTTATTTATGAAGCCATGGATCGAGCAAAACTAGCCATTCAAAGAGACTGTCGCTACTACTTGGATTATTGGAAGATTATTGACAAGCGATGGAATTTTCAGCTACATCACGATTTGCATGCAGCTGGTAAATAACTAAGTACTAAATATAGACTACAATTCTAATTTGTTACATCAATTATTATATATTCATTGAGTTGCTTAATATCTAACTCTTTAGCAACTTTATTTATGTTAGGTTATTTTCTTAATCCTCAATTCCAATATGGTGGAAACATGTCAAATCATAGAGAAGTGATGGAAGGGGTTAAGCGGGTAATTCAAAAGTTGGAGCCAAACATTGATAAGCAAATAATGGCCATTAACCAAGTAAGTTTTTGAATTAGAAGTTTGTTTTCTTAATTTATAATAAATCAATCATACAAATAAGGTTCAAAAGTTAGGCACTTATCTATTCAAATGTTTGCAGATTTTAATATTTCGTGATAAAGAACATTCATTTGGAACGGTATTGGCTCAACGAGCAGTGTCACTAACCAATCCTGGTAAGTGACTAAGTGTCAAGTGGTAAATAAAAATTTGATTTTTATATCAAATTAAAATTGAATTTTATCATTTGATAATGCAGCTGAATGGTGGATCCACTATGGCGGGTCAGCTTCTGAACTTCAAACCATAGCAGTCAGAGTGTTGAGCCAAACAACATCATCATCCAACTGTGAGCGTAATTGGAGTACCTTTAGCCTTATACATACAAAGACAAGGAATCGGCTACGATACGCCAAATTGAACAGACTTGTCTATGTATATTATAATATGAGGCTAAAGATTAGACATGCTACAAGGAAATCCCAAATGGAGATTGAAGAGCAATTCAACCCCATCAATTTGGATTATATTTTTGAAGAAGATGATCCTTTAGCTCCATGGCTCCAAGAAAGGGAAGAACCAGTTTTGGATGGTCAAGAAAATAATTGGATGGACTTAAGTGATAATGATGAGGATGATGTCGCTCATCAAGAGACTGAAAATGTCAATTCCTCCAATAGTGGATCAGGTAGTGGTGTTGGTTTGACTCCTCCTAGTGGCAATACTGGTAGTGGAAATGATGATAACTCAAGTCCTTCAGGTGATGGAGGCTTTGGACCTGGAGGACAAGTCCAAATTGTTGAAGGTGGTGTTCGTCATGATTCACCTTATCGTGGAGAAGCTGGATATAGTGGTTTTCGCCCTGATGAAGAAATTGGAGAGTTTTCAGATCCACCTCCCCCAAGACATTACTCACGTCGCCCTCGCCGTGATGTAGGTGAATCAAGTAGGCAAAGACATTATTTACCACCAGTTGATTACAGTGATGATGATTCTGGAATTGCTCAACGTTTTGGAAATCTTGGAGTTGGACATCAAGTGGGCATTCAATCTGGATACCCATTATACCCACTACCATTACAACCACACTACCCACCACCTCAGCAGGGATACCCCCAACCACAACCTCATTACTATCCCCTCCCATCACCACAATATGCAGCTCCATATCCACTTCCTTCAGATGCAGAGGCTTTTACAAATAACCTCTTTGGATCTACAATGCCTTATGGGGATGGGACTGGGTATTACATGCAGCAACAACCAGAAGATTCCAGTGGCAGTAATACATCAATAGGAATGGGAGGTTCCAATTATTTCAATAGACAAGTGCTGGAGAGACCATATAATGATGATGACAATGATAGAGACTATCAAGAACCTGCACGCCATTCATTTTGGTGGTAGTTCCAAAAGGTGCCAACTAGCTACCAACTAATTAAATATTTGCATTTGCCTTCTTTTTTGAATTGTTATTGATTATGAATTTTTAATTGCATTTGAAATTTGAAGTAATTATTTACATTATTTGTTGCAATATTATTCTTAAAAATCATAAAAATGCTACTTTTCGGTATTTTAACTTAAAAAAAATAATATAAAATTATAAAACATCTTTTTAAGTGTCATAAAAATGATAAAAATTACTTTAAAACCCTTAAAAGTAATAAACTGAAGTAAAAACATGTGTATCAGTAAAACTTAGGGGGTTTGCTAATGTTTGAAAAAAATTCACAGTCGCGGTTTCCGATTCCCGTTACGGGTGGGCCGATACTCCCGATACCGTTACACCGCGACCGCGTCATATCCCGCGACCGCGATTTAACACCATGGTTGTGTTTGCTACTTGTGCTTATGTTGTTCAAGATCAGAAGTCCAAGAAGCATATTGGGACCCGGCATAGAGTTGGTGACTAACACTTCTGGAAAACTTACATATTTCTACAGTCTACTTTTTTCGTGTTGTCTTCTTTTTGTTTGAATAATAGATCGTCTTAGTTTTATTTATAGCACTCTGGGTTAGGTCATTTTTCTATCGAGTATTTGAAAAGTTTAGTTCTTTCTGGTATTTGGGGTAACGTATCTCTAAATGACATCTCTGCTTGTAGTGGATGTAAACAAGTGCTTCTTTTTCTACTTCTCTTTTTTCTCTTGTACATACTGATGTGTGGGGCTCTTCTCATATTCCCACCACAAATGGCTTTATGTATTATGTTTCATATATTGATGACTATAGTCGCTATTGTTGGGTATATCCAATGACATATAAATATGATTTCTTTAAAATTTACCCCAACCTTCATTTCATGATTCGAACTCAGTTTTCAACCAATATAAAATTTAGGGTCATTCAATTATAGGTCCTCTATTAAGATTATTAAGATTTCAATTATAATAGAGTCAAACTCTAACTCTTATAACCCAAGGAGTCTAATTGATTTTTATGGACAATGTAGTCTCCCCAAAAAAAGCTACCAAAAAGGCAAAAATGACCCTCTGTAGCCGCGGAATAAGGGAGAGATTTCTGCTACTAAAAAAGGTAACCACGATCCAATCCACTAATACTTCCATTTTCGGCACTAAAATTGGGGTTTTTAAATCCTTATAATTTCGCATATCATTAGAAGTTTGAAAAGGAAAAAAAGGATAAACAAAAAAGATAAAGAGAAGGAATTTTTATACAATATGAAACTGTGAAATTATACAGTAAAATTATAATAGAACAAAACATAAACATATGTATTTTTATGGTGAAAGATGTGAAATATAAAATTTTACAGTATGAAACTATAAAATTATACATGAATAAAAAAAAGATAAAAGATAAAAGAAAATGAAACATAAACATATGCATTTTTATAATAAACAAAATACTGACATGTAAAATTTTACAGAATATTTAATAAAAAAAAGTGAAAGATCGATAAACAAAACATGTAAAAATGTATAGAACATTTATAAACTAAAAAAATTGAAAAATGAACAAAATACTATGTAAATAATACAAATATTGTATGAAAAAAATCATGAATATAATGCGTATAATGAACAGAAAACTAATATGAAAAATAAAGACAAAAAAAAAAAAAAAATCACATACCTGATTATGAATAGAATACAAAATGATTCTGATTGTGAATGAAAATTCAATAAACAATTTTTAACATAAACCAAAACTGAGATAGTAGTAAAGAAGAAATAAGAAGATACGGAAAAAAAGGGTGATAAGATCCAAATAGATAAGAAAATTCGCAGTGGAGAAGAGAATAGGAAAAAAAACCAAAGATGTGACCAAGTCCAAGAAATTCGCAGTGAATGATACCAAAAATAGATAAGAAATGTATTCAAATTCAAATAAAAATAAAAAACTAACCAAAAATAATGTCAATCAGTGAAGAAACAAATAACAAAAAAGTCAATTAATCCAATAACGTAAAATGATAATAAATAAAAGGGGTAACTTAGTCATTTATAAATATATAAAAAAATGACATGTAATCCATAAGTTTCTTTGCAATGAAAAAAGGAAAAAAAATGTCCTTTACAACAAAAATGTAACTAACGTGGATTAACTAATAATAAAGTCACTAATACAGGGATTGGAGACCAATTAACTCTAAAATTTATTCGTTTTGATTTGGGCTAGTGATGTTACCAATTTTGTTTTTGATCGGTCTAGTGATGTTACCAATCGTAAGTCCACCACTGGTTTTTGTCTGATTCTCTTATTTCTTAGAAAATTAAGAAACAACTAGTTATTGCACGTTCTGCTGTTGAGGTTGAGCATTGTGCTATGGGACATACAACTACTGAGATTGTTTTGCTCCGTTGGCTTTTATTTGACATGGTTATTGTTCTTTTATCTCCTACTCCTTTGTATTGTGACAATAAAAGTGTCATTCGGATTTCTCACAATTCTGTCTTTCATGAACGAACAAAACATATTGAGGTTGATTATCATATTGTTTGTCAGCATCTTTAACACCGTTACTTCACCTTTTGTCTCTTCCTCTGGATGGCTTGCAGATTTCTTCACCAAGGCTCACACTCCGGCTTGTTTTCGATTCTTACTCAGCAAACTCTCAATGTTCTTTGGGCTCACATCATCAGTTTGAGGGGGGTGGGGGTCGGTGTGTATTATTATCATTTTTCATAGGGGTATATTTGTCTTTTGGGTAGTCTAGGGTTTTCTTTGTATATATATATTGTTATAATCTCTTTTATTTAATAATAAGGAGAAAGCATTATTTGCAGCCTTTAATTCTTAGGAAAGTGACAACAACAACAATTGATTTCAAAAAGGGGAATAGCACACCAATAAAAAAAAAGGGGGGAATAGCACTAAAAATCAACTCTGCACTTTACGTTCTACAGTAATTTGATGGAGTTGTTCTTAGAAAAGACATTTGCTTGTTTGATGTTGATCTAGAGTTACCACAATTTGCCACCCCCAACTAAATTGCGATTGGGATTGCATAATCCCAATCATGGATCGTTGGTGATCTGGAGCATGAGAATTGACAACACAAATTATGCAACAACGTGACACACACATATATACATACTTGTACTACAACTAGCCATACAAAATAATTTTCTTGACTTTTTGGCAATACGATCTTGACTTCCGATGAAAACTCTATCAACGATAAATTATCATGATGACTGTCGTCCCTCGTTCCATAACAATTCACGATCTACGTTCCTGTACCCGTTCCATGTGCTATAACAATCCGTGTTCCTGGTAACACTGTGTTGATCTTTTCACGTATCATAACCATCTGTGTTCATGGTAATATTGTGTTGATCTTTTAAGTCAATGTAGTCAGCAAAGGGATTGGGGTGGGAAGGGTTTTTCTCCACTATTGCTTCTCTCTCGCTCTTTTCTCTCTCTCTCTCTCCACCTTTTTTTCATAAGTCTCGACATGATTTCTCTTGGTGTTATTAGTTTAGCTCAAAAAGGTTTAATTTCTTAATATTGGATCAACAATGATGTTTTCGTTAGCCCTAACAACTTCAACTGTCATGACCTGCAATCCATCCTCTACGGATTAGCGGACCGCAACCATTCGACCCGGCCCTTTCGCCGAACCGGACCTGATCATCTTATTACACGACCAATTGTGCAACTAACATGTAACCACATACATCATCATATATAAACATAGCGGAAGACAATAAAGGAAAATGGCTACATGTACATATCATTCTGCTAATACAAAAATACAGCCTGTAAAATTTCTAAATCATCATCTCGTCCCTAGGACATGAATACACGGGAGTGCAAAAAGACTGTACTACTATTACCATTACTTGCCAAAAATGTCCAACCTATAAGTCTCCTACTGTCTGTCCTCTGTATCAGTCCCTGAAAACATGTAAATTTGGAGTGAGCTAAACTAAGCTCAGTAAGTAAGTCCCCTACTCTGCTATGTGTACAAGATCTGGAAGAAACTGAATAACAAGGATATGATAGCCAGTCAATATCATATAACAATCGTAGCTCATCAATGAAGATCAATGATCAGGGGTACAGACAATACTCAAGCAATAATCATAGCTCGTAGATTCAATGATCAGGAATATAATAGTAATCAAAGCAACAATCATGGCTCATCGATGAATAACAATATTCAGGAATATTACTGATAATCACGAATATCTAGTCTGAAAGACAACATCATATGCTACAGTCAAAGCTGTCAGGTACATGGTCATAAAACGTACTCAAATAAAGCTGTACGACTGCATGATCATTCATACAAGAACATGATCATACTATGAGTCTCAATAAAAGATAGTGATACCAAATCTGATGGATGCTATAAACTACGGGGCCTGGCTACCCCCTGTGTGCATAAGCACTTAGCTCAATCATGTAAAATTGGTCCTCGTCCTTGGGACAGGACCCCGTACTCGGGTCAATAATGTAAAACGGGTCCCCGTACTCGGGACAGGACCCCTTACTCGGGTCATACTATGCATTCAGATGGAGTTTGTGACTGAGCACAAATCCGGCACTGATAAAATATCAAGATCATGCTCCTCTCCACGGAGAAGAATGTGGATCATAACTAGTTCAAGGCAACATAATATAACTATAGCTTTTTACAGCTATGTTACTAGGTTGCCGAGAAGAACATCATCTGGCCCCTCTTGGCCTTACGTACAAGTGTACAGAATGGTCATTTGCACAAATTTACAGGAATCTCATAATCAAGATATAACATCATCAATAGATATGGAAATCAAGAGCAAGATACTCATAGTTAAGCTATTCCACTGAGAAGCAATATCACATAGTGGAATCATAACGGATCTGATATGATAATAAAGAATACAAATGTGTATAGAAGAACTGTAACATGGCTGGGAATGTATCACATGCAGAGATCGGTTATTACTTACAAACTGTTACGCTTATCTTCATTTACAGACACTTTGACAATCTCCAGATACGTCAGGCACATCCATGCATAACCTGATTAATCATCATCAATCATAGACAGATAAGAATTCATCTATTCATGACTTATTCATCATCTTAGGAGTTTATCAGATCCCCTAATTAGGTTCATTGACCTATTACCCATTTATTGGGTTTCCACTTATGCTATTAAATTCCTTAAGTAGGCTTCGTAGCTTCCCTAATTATAATTTAAGTCGTTTGGACTTCATTTGTTATCAATTATGTAATTTAAATTTTATGTATCTATATATTTGAATCAATATATGTTAATTTTAATTTATTTATTTTTAAATAATATTTCTCTTTATTTACTATTTTCCCATTTCGACTTCGGAATCGGATCGTTTTGGTCATTTCTCGATTTGCATGTCTTATTAGCCAATTTAATGCCATTTGCCCATTTCTTATATTTTATTCATGGCCTACGGTTATAATTCCAATATTTCAGATAATTTCATATCTCAATTTAATTTTAAACACATTTTTATTTTCCATGTCTTCTTGTACAATTTTTAATATCGTTAGTCCAATCTTCAATTTTGACTTATTTATTTTTTTGAACTCCGTCATTTTCGGTTTTATTCACGTAATAATTTGGCTTACAGTTCGGGGTTACATGTTTTGGTCTTGCCCAACCCGGGTCGGATGCTGCCTAACTCGGGTCGGTACCATCTAACTCGGGTCGGGGTATTACATCAACTTCATAACTTAAACCTGTGGAAGGTGGGTTAGGCATTAAAAGTGAGGGTGAGTATTTCGAAAAATAGGGAGGATATCAAGGAGTTTTAATTTCTTCCAAAATCCATCATTATTGCTGTTATTATTTGCTTCAGCAACTTTAGCTTCACAGATTTGCATTCTAGGTGGTTTTGTTTGTTTGGAAGTTTAGTTGAGTGAGTTGGTATAGTTAAAGGTGAAAGACACCCTTAAGATGCTAAGGTCCTATATTTCCAAAAAATGAGGCGACAAAAAGTCGTAGCCTGAGTGAAGTAAGGTACCAACTTATAAAATAATCACAAAATTGTATTAGACTTAGAGCTTTATTTATTTTAAGTTAAATAATTTGTTTTAGTTATAGTAATTATCATGTTACATTAAAAAAGTTTAATCAAAAGGTGACATATGATATAGTTAAGCAATGTGACCATTCTAAGAATACGAAACAGAGTACTGCAAAATAGAGTAATGTAGATTACAGAGAGAGAAAAAAGTTGAAAAATGCTCTATACATGAAAACTGATTACAAGTAAAATTGAGAACAAAAATATGAAAATTGTGCGAAATATAGTAATGTAAAATTGCGGATTGCAGAGTAAGAGAGTTGAAAAATGATCTTTACACAAAGCTCAAAAAATGCTCTGTATAGAGCTAAACACAGACAGAGTAATGAAGATTATAGATGCTCTGTACATACATGAAAACTGATTAAAAATGAAATAGAAAACAGAATATGAAAGCAAAAAGAGAAAGAGTTAATGCAGATTGCGTAGAGAGAGAGATGAAAAATGCTCTTTACACACAGACCTCAAAAATGCTCAGTGGCAAATTTTAGGTGAATAAAAACTGAATTTTGAATTAAAAACAACTGAATTCTCAAATGTACAGAGCCAGAGCTAGAGCCAGAATTGAGAACTTTGAACGTGATTAAAAAAAAAAAGTTAAGAGAGCTAGAAAAGAAAGTTCTGTATTCCGCAATCAGCCTAATGAAAGATTCTGGAAGATCGTAGATGCTCTCTACATACACGAAAACTGATTAAAAATAAAATAGAAAACAGAATATGAAAGCAAAAAGCGAAAGAGTTAATGCGGATAGTGTGGAGAGAGATGAAAAATGCTCTTTCCAGACTTCAAAAATGCTTGCAGGCAAATCTTAGGTGAATAAAAACAGAATTTTGAATTAAAAACAACTGAATTCTCAAATGTACAGAGCCAGAGCCAGAGCCAGAATTGAGAATTTTGAACATGATTTTTTTTTTAAAAAAAGAAAGCTAGAGAAGAAAGTGCTGTATTCTGCAATCAGCCTAATGAAAGATTCTGTGAGAGAGGGGGGAAAATTTCTGTGAGAGAGAAGAGGGGGAGGAAAAAAAATGAAAGTTACAATGTAAAAAAAAAAAATGCGCTTGTACTTAGTATCACTGTGAAAGATTTTGAGAAGAGAGAGAGAGTACCACCAGCTCGTAGCTTTGTTGGTATCTCCTGCCACTCCCAAACATGGTTTTAAATAACGTTTGTTATGTATCGGTTTTTTAACCCACCGATACTGATACTGGCCGATATATTGAAAAGACCAAAATTCATAACCGTATTAGGCGATACCGTTACGTATCGGTTGTTCCCAGATATTATAGGACTGTTATGGCCATTACAAGACTGTTACGGCCGTTACAAGACTGTATGGTTGTTTTTGAGTTTTTTTTTTTCAAAATTTTAATTTTTGTAATTTTATTTATTTATTTTTTTGTAGGTTTTTTATTTTTATAAGATTTATATACAAGAAAGATACTTAACAAAATAAAAAAAAAATGAAATGGGTTACTAAAACATTCGTGCCAATACGACCTCGAAATGGCCTCTTGGTCACAATTTTTAATTTTTTTATTATGTCATTACTAATCACACTAAATTTATTTTCATGCTTATAATCATTTTTTGTTATTATTTATAGTATAACTTGTAATATTATTCAAATTAAATGATACTTTTTATTAGTTGAACTTAAAAAAATTCATATAAAATAATAAAATATCTTTTTAGGTATTATTCATAACAAAAATATTTTTTTTGGTGTTAGAAAATTTAAAAATTATAGTAAAAATATATAAATGTGATAAATTTTAGTCAATATATGTGTATCGGTGACTTTTAAGAGATTTGTTACTGTTTGAAAAAAATTCACGATTGCGATTTCCAATTCCTGTTATGGATGACCCGATATTCCTGATATCGTTACACCACAACTGCGACCGCGATTTAAATCCATGCTCCCAAAGGGAGAGGTATAGGGTTCAAGTCCCGGTTGGGACATGGATATGTGTATTACCTGTCGAGAGAGAGAGAGAGAGAGAGATGGAAGAATAGGAGAAGTGGAAGAAAAAACACTAGTCATCATTCTCAATATTGGAAAAAGCTCTAACTTAACATTTTGTGTTTTTCAGCTTTGGAAATCTGAATGTGAATCTGGTTGGAGAGAAATTACCCTTCCCCCTGAAATAAGTCAATACCAGAAAAATAAACACGAGGACGTGTAAGGAAAAAACCTTTTTCTAATTGGAATTGAAAATGGGATTAGATTTTAATTACTCTAAAGAGGTTGTTTGTGTTGAGAATGATCCCATATGTAAAGGTTTGTAATTTTGTATTGTAATTGTTGCGATATCAAGCTTTTCTACAGAACTATTTGAACTCCAAAACACTAGGGTTAGAGTAGGAGGCAAGCATAAAAAAAGGGGTTTAGAACATGTTCTGTTGTACCCGTAAGCCAACCGAGGATTAAATAGGTTGATGTTCGATGATAGCCAACATGGACCCAAGGGACCTTGTCAACAGGAACCTTTTTAGCAAATGTTGACCTTAGATGGACTTCGTGTGAACACAATATATTTGAATTATTGCTGAAAAAAGGAATTTTGTACCTGAATCATCAAAATTTGTTAGGAGATTATTTTGACATCCCATCTGATTTTTAATACAAAATGATCCTCCAACTGAGGTTAGTTATATTATGAATTTACTGCATTTTCACGTTGATTTATTATAATATGCTGTAACTACATCCAATTGTTTAAAAATACATGATTTGTTATAAGGTTTTATTCATTGTCTGGTTAGCTTATCCGTTACGAAATTTCTTTCTTTACAGGTGACAGCTAGAAGACTTCTGTTGCATAGCAAGCCTCTAAATGAGTCTCAAGTATTTTGTACATAACTAGCGCAATCGTACTTGTGTTTGGATTTTTAGATTCTATTGTGTTTTCAGATTTTGATCAAAAGGTTGTGTAAATATATCTATATATATATATATATTTTTTTTTTAATTTGAATGCATATAATGCAACACAATGTCCACTTGGGGTTCATCCTTTGTTCAAATTCCTGCAAAGATATAATATAGAGACTTAAGTTTAGAGTATTCTTTTTGTGGATTTAGCATTTGGATCAACAATACCCTTTTCAAAAAATTCCAAGCAAAGGCAGATATCATCTTCAAAGAAGCTTCCTTGTGGCCTGAGGAATCTATAAATTCTAGGAACCCTTTTCCTTGCAATTCTTTCATTTTGAAATCCTTTAATCTAGTCTCCCTCTGAATTGTAGTGGCTACCTACTGCCTTTTTATAAGGAAAATCTAGTTGTGTGGCAATTTTCTAAAAAGCCAAAAGGTGAGGCAGGAACAACAACTGGGGTGGATGGAGATCATGTTTGAATATGACTCTCAAATGGTATCAAAACTGCTATCATAACTGACCAAATAGTATGAACTTGCAAATTGGGTTTTCACTACCTCTTTTTCTGAAAGATTGATCCCTTCCCATTTGCATCTTCTATTTTTATCTTTTATTTATTTTTGGTGATTCTCTGTCTGTTAGTTCTATTTCTTCATTGTTTCCTTTCCTGTCCTTTCTTTTGTCCAGCAATCTAAAAAAGAAAAGTGGATAAATCACACATTCCAAAGAGGAACAGGTGTTCATGACTTGGAGTACTGAATAATTGAACTTATATTACCTTATCTCCTAAGCTGAGGCCACTTCAGTTGTCCTCCCAATGTTGAATCTTTTTTCAAAATAGAGTTGTTTTGAAATTTTTTTCAAGTACAGTAAACTTATTTACTAAATTAGGGTCATTTAAAATCGTCTTTCTGAAAGATGAATTTTTTTTTTTTAAAAAAATTGTTTGAAATCATCTTTCAGAAAAATGCTTTTAAAAGCATTTTTTAATAATTTTTTTTTCAAAAGCGTCTTTTCAAAAAGATGAAATACATGGCGACATTGAGGATGATTGTGTTTTGTTAAAGTCTTTGAAAATTTAGGGATTTTTTTCTGTCAAAAATGGGAGCCAATGTTTTTTTTGTCAAAAATTAGATAATAACAAAACCTTAAGGCGTTTTCAATGTTTTTTCTGTAACAATTAGATAATGCCATGTAGCTTTTGTTTTTCCAGTTTGTTCATCAGATAGATAACTTATATACACCATTTTTCTTTCTTTTCTTTTGCCTTTTTAAATCTCATATTTTGAACCTTCTATGTCTGTCAGCATAAATTAAGACATTTAAATTTGAATTGTATGAAACTTATTTTAAAATTTAAATCAGTTTTCCTTCAATTAAAACTTCTAAGTTCCAATTCCATACAATGAAGTCTTTCAAGACCAACTCTTTACCATTCAAACAAGTCATTTGTGGGAAGTTCACATATAGAAGTCATTTTACAATTCTGATATTAACATGGCAGCACTATAGCTGACTAAAAATACTCTTATATGTATTAACTCAAGTACCTAATTTTCAACACTAACTTTTTAGCTAATGGAGTTGACATGCTGTACAATCTTAAAATTTTAGCTTGAAACTGGTGAGATTTGAAATTGATCGGAGCCTCAAAATGTGGGACTTAGTTTAGTTTCATTTTTCTTGTAATGATGCATGACATCTTTATTTAGTAAGCCTTTATTTGCTTATAAAATTTTCTTGGTTCTTCAGCTGCAACTCATGCTCAATAATTCGAGTTACAATCTTATAAACTTCTACTTAGTTTAGTTTTTTTTTTATAAAAGTTTGCTCATTCCTGCACATTATAAATTCTGTTTAAATTGCATAGTGACAATGGGAATGCTACTCATATTCAGATTCTAGTATGTCATTTTGCTATGCCATGTGCAATTCTTGAAGCTATCTGATCTCTTGGAAGTTTATAACATCTTGCATAAACATAGTCATCTGTGATGAAGCATTTTTAGAAGTGAGAGATCCTCAAATTTTAGCTTCACTAATTAGAAAAGAGATTTTTGAAACTACTTGATGCTCTGCAACTGCTGGAATTGCTGAGAATTTCATGGCTTTCCTGTTAGTATAGGGAATTTGTGTAGATGATGAGCAGAGAGTTGTGTGGATGATGTTTGTTGCCTTCTGATTATATAGTTGGGTTTTGGAGTTTTGGAAAATACAAGTTGTAGGTTTATTTGAAAAATACAGGTTGTAGCATACTTTGTAAAAAATTAGTGATTATTGTTTCATGAATTATACCTAGTTTAAACTAAATTTTGATGGCTTGTATTTATTTTTTGAAGGTTAGAAATGGCTGGAACATCAATACCTGTACTATGCTATTGGGGAGAAAATATTTGTTATGTAGAACAAGGTAGTATATGTTATGATATGAATGCTCGAAGAAGCATTATGTTAAGGAAAGAAATAAGTTATAATGAACTTTTGGCCAAGATGTATGCTATAATTAAGTTGGTTATCACACAAGTATACCTAAAGACGACTTGTTGATTTTCATTCGAGCATAACAAATACTCTCTATTAGAAGTCATTGATGATGAGACAGTGGATTCAATGATTGAAGTTGTTCTAAGCAATCTGACATTATATAGCATCGACTTGTATATGGAGACAGAAGATGTGCATCATCCTTGTGCTGTATCTCAACCGGTGGAGATCGAGCACAGTCCTTTTACTTGACTGCTCACACAAGACGGTGATTGCCCAATTGGTGAAGTTGTCCCTATGGTACATAAAAGTTTCAGTCCTATGTTGGTGGTTGAGACATGTCATACAGAACATGTGGAGTCTCACTTTCCTAATATTGTGAATATTGTTCAGGATGAGGACATTTGCAACAATCCCATTGATAGAAATAATTTTTGAAATGCATCGTCAGAAGAAGAAGAAGATGATGATATGTTGCAATCGGGTGATAAGGATGGAGTGGATGAAGCCGATGAGCATTACATTCGTTTGCATGAGGCTGATTCTCTATTTTTTTCAAATGTCAATTTTACTGATGATGTTGGTAGGAGCAGTTCATCCCAATTGCGCCATCCTTGCATTTGGGATCCAACAATAAATGAGTTGGGCAAAGGTCTTGAATTTAATGACAAGAAAAAATTACAACAAGCTGTCAAAGAATTTTCAATTAAATGTCATAATCAGTATGAGGTGATTGAAAGCAACAAGGAATTAGATGTCACAATCAGTATGAGGTGATTGAAAGCAACAAGGATATTTGGGCTGTGAGATGTAAACTTCATGAAATGTGTAAATGAAGGCAGCGTGCTATAAAAAATAAAAAGACTGGCCGATGTCAACTAAAAAAATATGAGGGGTCACACACTTGTTTAAATCGTGCTATAGACAGAGATCATGTGCAGTTAAATTCTAAGTTAATTGCAAGTGAAATACAAGGTGCAGTGAGAGTTGATCTTGCTTTAAAGATAGATCTAATTGTGGAGCAAATGAGAGAAAAGTACGGTTACACGATCCCCTACAGGAAAGCTTGGATTGCAAAGCAGAAAGCAATTTCCATGATATTTGGGGATTGTGAGACATCGTACAGTTTGTTGCCAAAGTTTATGGAAGCACTTGTGAAGTATAATCCAGGCACAATTGTTTAATGGTTGCAATGTTGCCAAAGGCTTGTGTTGATTGATGGAATTATATTAATGAATATTATAAGTTGACACAACACATGGCTATATATGAACTTGAATTTCATCATCTTTACCATGAGGATTATTGGGACGAGCCCATTGGTCCAACTTTGTGCCTTGATCTTACTATGAAAAGATTTAAGGGTCGTCCACAATCTACTCGAATTCGAAATGAGATGGACATAGGGGAAGGTCATGGACATAGGGGAAGGTCATAGGCCAAAACAATGTGGGTTTTGTAGGGCAGTGGGGCATGATAGAAGAACTTGTCCAACAAAGAATCAACATATGAGAAATTGACTTTATGGTTGCAAAAAAACCTATTGTATTAGTTTTTTTTTTTTTTTTGTAAGCAATGATAATTTTGAGCCCAAAGTTTTTTACTTCGGGTGATTTTCGTTTGCATGGGAATCTACAATTGTAATTGAAGATTTTAATCATTTATCCTTGGAGAAAGAAGAATCATATCTATTGGCAGCCACTCATTTCTTGATGTTTACATAAAGACATTCATTTCTTATATTAAAGCTATAGAAAATAAATGGAGGCACCAACTTTTATACATCCTGGGCCTGCAGATGAATCTATTCTATACATGCAAAAATCATCTCGTATATGGGAGGGGCAGGTTTGAAGTTACATCATATCAATTACACGTATTTTTAATTTCTGTTAAATTGTAGAACTTTTATTTATTTATTATGTTGAATTGTAGGATCCAAAGTATTTTCATTGTTGTAGGAGTGATGGACTACTACGACGAGCTGTCCCACTTGACATTCGCATCTAGGATTACTTATGTTGAACAAGATTTTACGGGATTTATCGAGTTAGATTTATACAACTTGATTGGGCTCTAATCACTGCATTGGTTGAGAGGTGGAGGGTAGAAACACACACTTTTCATTTACCAGTAGGTGAGTGCACCATTACATTTCAAGATGTGGCTATCCTACTAGGCTTGCCAATAGATGGGGTACCTATCACAGGTTCTGATGTAGCATTGCTGTTAATGTTTACCAGGAGCTTTGCACAGACTTATTGGGCATTGTACCATCTCAGTCCGATCTTGATGGATCATGGCTAAAGATAAGATGGCTACTTAATCATTTTGCAGAGTTAGCAGAAGATGTAGATGATGAGACCATTCATAGATATGTTAGGGCCTACATCTTACAGCTTATTGGTGGATCCTTATTTGCTGATAAATCAGGGAATAAAGTGAAGTTAATGTATCTTCCATTGTTTAGAGAGTTAGAGGATGCAAGGAACTTTAGTTGGGGGAGTACGGTCCTTGCATACCTTTATTGAGAGATGTGTTGAGCTACAAAGCCTACTGCCTCAGTAATAGGTGGCCCACTTATTTTATTACAGGTATATTAATAAATTTTAGTTTGTTTTTAAATTTTTTTGTTACATTAAATATTTATTAATATAATTTTAATCTATTTGAAAAGTTATGGGCATGGGAGAGGTTGATACACATCCGACCTGAGAGACAAGTTCTTAGGGAGAATGTGGATGACGATGAGCCATTACCATTAGGGTATAAGTGAAAATATATTTTAGTTTGTTTTTAAATTTTTTTGTTACATTAAATATTTATTAATATATTTGAAAAGTTATGGGCGTGGGAGAGCTTGATATATATCCGACCTGAGAGACAAGTTTTTAGGGAGAATGTGAATGACGATGAGCCATTACCATTAGGGTATAAGTGAAAAATCACCTTATCTGTTCGAGAGACACCAATCCATGTGCTTCGCCATTATCGGGACTAGCTGGACCAAATGCGAGACTATTAGGTTATTTTTATAATATAAATTATATAAATTAAGTTGATCTATTTTGATGTTTACTTATCCTTAATTTTGTTTCTTGGCATATAGATGGTATGGCAGCCCTACACTGATGATGTCATTACATTTGTACCTGCATACTGTTTTGTCGGTAATGATATATGGCAAACGGTGTCACCACTAATTTTCTTTGAGGTGGTTTAGTGGCATTTTCCAGATCGGGTAATGCGACAGTTTAGACTTTGCCAAGACATACCACTCTCTCGAGACAGCGGTGCAGACCTTCATGCCACTGATCGTTGAGGGTGAGCATTGTCTGATTGGGACTTGTTGCATCGATCCTACATCGATATTTGGAGACAACGACGAGATCATATTGCATATGCTGACCCATTATATCACTCGCTTGACTATATGGATCCATATATGGTATGGTATCGACGAATTACACGTCACTTTATTAACCCACTTGATACTAGGCCATCGGTTGGATTTGAACCCGTAGTCGGCATATTTGAAATATTGGTATGAATTTAATTGATATGTTCATGTTTATTATATTAATTTTTATATTATAGTATTTTTACTTATAATTAATTGTTTATGTTACTTGCAGTCAAGTTCCCTCAACCAAATATATATAAAAGCTAGTGAGGGTCGTGCCAATCGGGTTGACTCACACCAGGCCTTTGTTGATATTCAGACATTGAGTTATTTTATCTTAGAAGCAATTTAGTCTTATCAACGTATCATAGACGAACACATATCAAGTGACCTAATGCCATCACAGTTAGTACCAGTGCCTCGAAGATGAGGTTGTGGCATTATAACAAACGAGAGACGTCGTCATCGTGACAACACTTCCACGGTAACTCCCCCTCCATCATCAATTGCGTCTCCGTCCGCGTACACTCCACATTCACATGGATCCACAACACCTGATACACTTCCATAGTGCATCTCTCTTATTGATTATCCTGTACTAGCCATGCACACAGAAACAATTCAGATAGGTGGGATGGGTGATGACATGGGCATTGAGGGGTTGACAGTGGTTCACGACGATGGAGATGGCGTAGGTCCTTCTCAAGTCACACAACTTGAGCAACAACTTGAACGCCCACAAAAAAGGCCAGGTCGTCAAAGGAGACGACCTCGACGTGGGACTTAAACTTATGAGGTAGTGTGTATATATATATATATATTTATTACTACTTGTGTCCCATTTTAAAAGTCCTTTATTCTATTTTGGCTTGTCTGATTTTAAGAATCCCATTTGAAAAGTCAATGTACTTTTTAACTTATGAATTTTCAAAACTATCCTTTATTACACTTAATGTCAACATGATTTACAATTAAATGAGGGCAATATGAGAAATTTAAATAGTTTCAAAATAATAAAATACTCCTTCTTAAAAAGTTAGAATTCCCAAATGAGACTATCATTTTGGGATGGAGGGAGTATTATTTTTCTTTAGATGTCATTATACATTCTGATTATAACATATTATATGATTGTGATTGTGTTTAGACCCTAAGGTTCTGCATAGTTCCATCAAAAAGGCATTATTTGGGACTAAGTTTGTTGATTATGTAAATTTCATTCCATACCTCTTATGGTTACTCCTCTTTTCTTCTTTTTTCAGGGGATTCACCTATGGCATCCATCGCTATGTGCAACCTTATGCTCTATACCACAAATGAAAAATGGCAGGTCATATTGGAAATTTTGTAAAATTATTTTTAGCTGCTTTCTAGTATCTATCAATTGTTTGCATCATTTTCTTAGATGGGCAGCAGTCTTTTTAGTAGTTAGAAGGGGTGGACAGTTGTTCAAGCTCTTAGGAAAATTTGAATTTAGGTTACGGGTATGTCCTTTAAATATGGGTGTCAATTCGTGTTATCGTGTTGTGTCAAGGCATAGATATTCGAAAATATGTGTGAACCCTAACCCGACACTATTAACTAATCGTGTTAAGTTTCAAAACTCAAACCCAACCCATTTATTAAACAGGTTACACGTGTCGACACATTTAACCCGTTTATTTTAATTTTTTATTTTTTAAATAAAAAATTCACCTATCTTTTAATATTTATAGATAATTTTCAAATTTAGTAACTTTGGATATGAGCCAAATCAAAGTAAAAACCACTTTTATAAATAAAAAATCTCAAAACCTTAATAAATATTTGATGTGAGACGAATTACTTTAACTCATAATATATTTTATAATTAAACGTGTTAAGTCGTGTTAAACGGGTTGACATTAATAAAACCCAAACATGATCTGTTTATTAATCGTGTTATACATGTCAACCCGCTTATGACCTCAAACTCATTTATACTAAACCCAAACCCGTTAACTTCGTGTCATGTTATTGTGTCGAATTAAAAATTGACACCCTACCTCTAAACTCTACTACCAAACTAGCGGGCACCTTTTGTATATTGAATCATGTCAACAAGCATATGATTATTTTCTTTTAGTTCTTTTCCCTTCTTCTTGCATGTGTATAAGCTTCCAGTAATCAATTAATCAAATCTATATTTTTTCTTTTTTCTTTGCTTTTTGAACAATAAACTGTTTTCTCTTGTTGTTGAGCTTTTAACGGATGATGTGGGCTTTGGAATATGACCCCGACTTGTTCTCCCTGTATGAGGACTAATTCAGTTAGCGGTTTTAAAAAAACAAAAAAATTGTTTGAAATTGTCTTTCAAAAAGAGGATTTTAAAAGCGTCTTTTCAAAATATGATTTTAACAAAGAAAAAGAATTTGTTAGAAATCTTCTTTCAGAAAGACGCTTTCAAAAGCGTATTTTTGAAAGACGTTTTCTTAAAAAATAAATTTATTTCAAAGCGTCTTTCTGAAAGACGCTTTTGAAAGCGTTTTTTCAAAAAATGAGTTTTTAAAATAAAAAACGTATTTTAAAAAGACGATTTTAAAAACAACCATGATCCCGTAAATAAGTAAAAAACAACACCAAACTAAAAAATAAATTTTTTTTTAACTCTACTTCAGAATTTAACCCTCCCAATGTTTTTTTGTTTGGTGTCTTCTTTTGAAATGAAATTCTCTTTTATCTCTTGCCTTAAGGCCATTTATGTAAATTTCTTTTTCTTTCTGTTTTTTAGAGAGGCAAAGCTCCGCATAATAAAGACATGTGTTTGTTTTACCTTATTTCTTTTTCTGGGTGTGGGGGGAACGGGTTAGGTAGGCCAAATCATATCTTTTTTTTTTCTTCCAAAAAGTTAAAGCTAAACCATAATAAAGCAACATATATATATATATATATATATATATATATATATAGGGGAGCATCTCCAAAAAGCTCTTTAAAATTATAATAAATCAACCTATTTGGTATTTGAAGAGTTACTTTTATTTAAAAGATTGTAGCATCTTCAAGAGACTTTTTAAATTTTAATATTTTATTACTTTTATTTTTTAACATTATTTAGTTTTATTTTATTTTATTTTTTTACCAAACTAAAGTTTGAGTACTCAAAATTCTCCTCCAATTTTATTTATAAATTTAAATTTAATTTGAAATTTAAGATAAATCTGAAAAATAAAAAATTAAATTTAATATGATACAAAAATAATTTTTAAATATAAATTTAATTTTTAAATATTAAAAATACCTTGTCTTGCTCATTCATACTACTTTGTTGTCTAGATTTTATCTGGACAAGACATCCATAAAATTTATTCATGACTTTTGAGTTTTTGACATCATTGCATTAACAAATTTTCATCCGGTTAGATATAAAATTCTTGTAGTTATGAAAATACTCACACACTCTAATCAATAAGTCTTGTATTTTTTTTTTATTTTTCCTTGCACATGATCCAAACTAATATTAACAACTCGTTTGGATAGAGAGAATTGGAAAAAAAAGGAAATATTAAGGTGGTAAAATAGCTAAATCTCTCGTTTGGAAGTTTTTAATGGAGAGAAAAGAAAAGAATAAGAGAAAAAGTTTAAAGATTTTAGTTCACTTCTCAAATCTCTCCAAAAGTGGAGAGATTTGGAGAGAAAATAAAGTATTTTAATGAATTTTTTTTTAAAATACTATAAATACTAGTAAATGAAAGAAGTAAAAATTTTAAACATAAAAAAGGTATAATTATCAGATAATTTTTTATACTTTCTTTTCTTTTTCTTTTCTAATAATCAATCAAACAAAAAATAATTACATTCTTTTCTTTACTCTCCTAAACTATCAAACAAGATAGATATGAACACTTTTTTTTTTTTTCTTTTCTCTTCTATTTTAAATTATCTTTTCTTTTCTCTCTGAAACTTCCTAAGGGAGCATAAGTCACAAAGACACAAGTTAAATATCATCTTCTATGCTAAAACTATAAAAATATGTTTTTTTTGGCTCTAGAATCGATTTGAACAGAGGATGGAGAAGGTTGACAGATGAATGGAGTGCATAATTCGATTGATTCTTGAAAATTGTGTAAAAAAAATGATAAATCCATTTGGAGGGAAGAGTTTAGAAATTCAATTGATTCTCAAAATTTGAATGATTGTTGAGAATTATAGAAAACAAACTTGATGAGTGTTGAGAAAGTCTCTGATTATTGTTTGAAAATATTGTTCCACTAAACTTTCACAACTTTTGTTAAAAGAAAGAAATTTCACACAAGTATATGAATTTTAAAATAGAAATAAGACACCACATATATTTCTAGGGAGATGAGAAAAAATTTTCTTCATAAAAATTATGTTTTATATCTAATTTAAGTTATAAGAAAAATTGTAATATCTTTTTTGTTATTAAAAAATTAATGTTTTTCAATAAGTAAGAAACAAGAAATAATATAAGGGGGTGAATTAATTTGGTTCTTAAAAAAGAGAGTATAAAACATTAATTATCAATAGATCAATAGTAATAATTCTACCTACACATAAATAATAGGCAACATTGATAATCCGTAATAATTTTCAATAATTATTTCTCTTAATTTTTTTGATAATACAGATAATTTTATTGCTAAAATTTCCTAAAAACACAACTACATTAGTATAAGCTCCACAAAAAAAAAAAAAGTAAATCCAATATTAAAATTATTTTGTGTTTAAGAGTAATGCATGGGATACAATTATTAAATCCTAAACTTTTGTGCAATCCTTTCATGACTTTCAAGCATTTTATGCGAGATGAAAAAAGAAAGATAATATCACATCATATTAGAATAGAAATTAGAGATATTTAGCGTTCCTCTACTCTAATAATAATAATATATATTTTATTTTTTTAAAAAAATTATATCCCAAATTATTATGTGGTTGCATTGATGCAGCACTGTATAAAGTAACACATTAATCACATGTTAATACAATTAATTCTTTTATAATTAATAAACACATGAGATTGAAAATTTATTAATTATTAGAATTATTATTTTTTAAATTTTTTCTTACTTTCATTAAGCAAGAACTGTTTTTTACTTGTAAATAATTTTTAGTACAAAAATAATACCGTATATATAAATTTTCAATGAGATTTTAGTTTTTCATAAAAAATATATAGAATACTTAACTTGTGACATAAAAAACTAGTAACATTCATTTCAAATAAAGAAATTGTGTTTTTTGATGTTATAATTCTTCTCATTTTCAATACTTTTGTCTTCAATTATATTGGATTAATTAATATAATTACCAAGATATGTCATAAATAGAATATATATATATATATATAAAACTATTTTTTTTCTCTAATAATTAATATTATAAAGAGTTTTTTTTTTAAAATGTATTAATTGTATAAGTAATAGAATTATTAATTATCCATCATGGAAGCAAATTGATTTCTAAATAATTTATTAATTATTAGAGATTATTAATATGTTGAATATTAATTATAAGAGAGTCAACTGTACAAATGCTAGTTATTTAGTTTACATGACAAAATTCCAAAGGGTTAACTGAGATGATGTTTAACTATTAGTTTAAGAAGTTTACCATTCCAAACTTTCGGATTTAATTTCTCTCGCTAACAACTCTTGCTGCCACCTCACTCATGCGTAAATTTGTGAAATAATTATGAGAAGAGTTACAGGGACTTAGTTTAGTACACGCAACTCAAGATACTTTGCATTACTAAAAAAAAAAAAATAATTTACAGGACAAGTGGGCTAATGGATAGCCTATAAATGACAATTTAATCCTTTTTTTTTTAAAATATGTGGCATCTTATTTTCAACGATACAGATAATTTAATAAAATTTGTGACGAGTTTGAGGTAAAAATACATGTCTTGTTTTGATTATATAAGACAACATAATAATTTTTTTTATGTGTTATATAATTAATGCTTATAATTATATATTTTTTTAAAAAATAATATTATACTAATTAAATTTATTTAATAAAAATATTTGTGCAAATGGCACTGCATCACGTGGCATGATCTCAATGTAACAACGAGTGATGAAAGATGGAAAATATTAAAATTATCATGATTGTATTCACTTTATTTTTTTTATAATTTATTTATTTGTTATTACCGACCTTAACATCTCTCTCTCTCTCTCTCTCTCTCTCTCTCTCTTAGCTCTTCTCTCTAACTTTGGCTTCTTTGAAATTGATGAAACTTGAGTTGATAATAGAGTTCATATTATAGATTCAGAGACGAAAACAAATCGAAAACCCATCCAAGATTTTCATCATAAGAGAAGAAATGAGTTCATCAAAGACACTGAGGAAATTGCAAGTGGTCTCACCAGTCCCAGCGGACATAGACATTGCAAATTCCGTTGAGCCTTTCCACATCTCAGAGATTGCCAAAGAACTCAATCTTAGTCCTAACCACTACGATCTCTACGGAAAATACAAGGCCAAGGTAATCCCTCTCTCTACACACATATGAATGCTTTTATGTATTTTTGTGTATAGATAGTTAATAGATATATATGTATAATAGATATTGGCTTCTTGTTGGGAGTTTGGGATTGAGTGATTTTTGGTTGTTTGGGTATTATAGGTGTTATTGTCAGTGATAGATGAACTGGAAGGAAGTGGAGATGGGCATTATGTTGTGGTTGGAGGGATTACTCCAACTCCTCTTGGAGAAGGCAAGTCCACTACTACTGTTGGTCTCTGTCAAGCTTTGGGAGCTTTTCTTGATAAAAAGGTATACTTTCTTTTTCATTTACTTTTATTTCATTCTAATGGACTTTGATATTTTGTGATAATTCTAGTGGGTTCAGTGTTGATGCTAATTCAGGGAAGTTCCATTTATGATCATTAGCTTCATTTCCTATTTAAAGAATGACAGATTGTAGAACCCAAATCACTTTGCAATTGATTTATTTCCAAAATTGCACCGGGAAATGTTAGCAGCGAATACAATAATGAAAAGGAACTAAATGAATGACAAAGTTATGATTTCCAATGCATAAAAAGAAAACAGAATTTTTTAAAGGTCTTGAAGCAATATCTTGAATTTTCTTGAAATGAAATGAAGATGTAGGAAGTAAACATAAGCATCCAATTGGAGAAAAAGGTGAGTATTTGATAGAATTGGAAGACTTTCTTACTAACTTATTAGCCTGTGATGTTTTACATATAGATTTTTATCATGCCATTGGCTGTTTGTATATGTTTTCCCTGACTAGCAGAAGAGTGGTCTTTAGATGGGTTTACTGATTTACACTTTTCCTGACAAAGATGTAACAAATTTTTGTTAAAGTATGTAATCATTCCTATTTTATTTATTTATGAATAATCAGGTTGTAATGTCCTGATTTGTAAATTTAACAAGGGGCATGAGGTCATCTACGTTGGCTGTGTTTTTCTCAATTGCAGTACTGTCTGTATTTTTGTAAGACTTTGCTTGAGTGGGACCTTTTTCTGTTAGATAGGAGTTGGGTTTTAGAGCGGAAATGTCAATATTGTTGTAAGTTTGTAACCTTAAGACAATGGTTAAGTCTTGATATCAAGGCAACAATTTCTTCTTGTATCTCAACTCTCAACTCAAGTTACGGGAACCCTTCTCCAGGGCACACAAATATGGCATTGCCGCATTACCCAATTAAATTTTCTGACCTTCTTGGTACCTCATTGGATTTATAAAGTTGTGTCAAAAAATTGGATTTGATTGCCATGCTAAGTAAGCTGTTCCCTTAGAGGGAGTGATGAGCTCCTCTATGAATATCATTTTCTTTCGCAACCAATTCATGCTATTATTGATGAATACAAGAGAAAGCCTAAATGTCTAACGAAGTTATGTTGCAAATACTGTAACTTGTATTGTACCACGAGAACTTCTAGGTGAATCAATTCATAAATAAATGATTCTTGTATGACCTCTTGTTGGGGTTATTGAGATCCTATTTCAAATTTCATACCCTTACACTTGAAACTGCAAAGGGATAGTTTTTTCTTTCTAAGAAATAGCTTGAGTTGGTTTAGACTGCACTTGTGGCAAGTGAGGGATTTGAAATCTTTGTTTTCTCCCTGGTGAATTTCAGTCTCCATTGAAAGGTCAAGAGATTAACAATGTCCCAAATTTCAGACTTTTCCCTTTCTCGAAGTTTTTTGCATAATGGAAAAGTTATGCAGCAAATGGTCAAAATTTTCGCTCAACTTGAAACAAATGTAACTCTTTCTTTCTTTTGGGTTAAATTTCATCAAAATTGTGGCAATAAGAATTGAACCCACCCCTCCCAAGAAAATTGAAGATTAGTTTATGAATGTTGAAAAATTTGGTTGCAAAAGATGATAAAAGCTTACTTGTCCTTGAAGCTCTCTCTGGTTCTTTCCATCACCTATGCCTGAAGCCTTGTCATATATTGCTTTGTCTCATATGATTTCTTTCTTCATTGGAGAGTGAATTTGCACATACTTCTGACTTGTGGCATGTGTGTCGACTGTGAACATAGTCTCATGATAAGTTCCTAATGGGACATTACTTGCTTAGCATGGTAGTCCCCAGATCAATTATTACCTACTGCTTCAATATTTTCCTGTCCATGTACTCATGGAATAAATAAGGTTAGCTACCCCGAGCTTCTACCCATTAACTTACTGACTGCAAATTATCCTTCAAATATACGGTCAATACTCACTCATCAATCTTGCTTGAGAAATTACCCAGGATGGAGTAGTCTCTGTTTCAGAGCAACAGAGAAAAAAAAGTTATAATAACTCAGTATACTAGATGGTTCATAATCAATGCTCCAATGAATGCAAATTCTTGGATTAATCTGGAGTATGTCTTCATCAATTCCTTCCAAGCATAAGTTGTTTGAGAATAGATGTCAGAATTTAAGCTTGCATGACTAATTAATTGCTGCATCCAAGCTGGTGCAATGATTCATTTTGTCTGCCTCTTAATTGTCTATTTGAATCTGCATCAATGAAATTATTTGGAATTGAAATTGCTAACTTAGAAAACAACTTCAGCTCTCCTACAGTTTCTTGAAGCTGTTTTTACTTTGTAAATATGATAATTCCTACATGCTCTTAGAAATTATAAAAACGAGAATACCTTTTACTGTTGATTTTGTTCCATGGATTACTGCCATTTTCATTTTCCATGTGGCCTACTGAAGTATGTTATTGTTCCCTATTGGCTTGTTTGGTAGGAGGAAAGAGTAGGAGAAATGGAAAAAGAGATGGGAGTATAGACTCTCCATAGTTTTGCTGGAGGGAAAAGAGGGGGAGGGGGGTTCCTTTAGGAGGGAAAGAGGAGGGAAGAGCTCCCCCACCTTTTTGTTGACTGAACAAAAATAGAGAAAGGCCCTTTCCTTTCCCTCGTACCTTCCTTTCCAATTTTCCATCCCTTGTACCAAATGGAGCATAATAACTGATAAATGACAAATAAGTCCCAACAGCTTGCAATGAAATTCATTTCTGCATCATATACCCAATTATAGATACATTTCAAGTTACTTATTGAAAAGGAAAAAAAATTACATTTCAAGCTAGCTCATCTTGGAAGTTTTGTGCCTTTCTTTGCATCTAAACTCATAAGTTCTTTAATGGTGGTTGCTGTGAATTCATAAATTGAGCATGAAAATATCATGATTCTGGGCCTGTATTATTTTTTTTAATGCATTAGTCTGTTTCCCATCGCAATTGGGTGACTTTACGCTGGCGATGAACTGTCTGATGTCATACGCGTCTGTATTTCCTGGTGAGGGGTTCTGCCATATATAACTCTGACCAGCCATTATTTCTTTTGTTGCGGTTAGGTTTTCACTTGCGTTCGTCAACCCTCACAAGGACCGACTTTTGGAATCAAAGGGGGTGCAGCAGGTGGTGGTTACAGTCAGGTGATCCCAATGGATGAGTTCAATCTTCACTTAACAGGGGATATCCATGCAATAACAGCTGCAAACAACCTTTTAGCTGCTGCCATTGATACCCGAATTTTCCATGAAGCAACCCAAACTGATAAGGCTCTTTTCAACCGGTTATGCCCACCAAACAAAGAAGGTAAACGGAGCTTTAGCGATATAATGTTTAGGCGTTTGAAGAAACTTGGCATCCACAAGACCAAGCCAGAGGATCTTAACCCACAAGAAGTCAAGAAATTTGCTAGGCTTGATATTGACCCTGATTCCATCACATGGAGGAGAGTTATGGATATCAATGATCGGTTCTTGAGGAAGATTACTGTTGGTCAGGGCCCTGAAGAAAAAGGGATGATGAGAGAAACTGGATTTGATATATCTGTTGCTAGTGAGATAATGGCAGTTTTGGCACTCACAACTTCTCTTGCTGATATGAGAGAGAGGCTTGGAAATATGGTGATTGGAAATAGCAAGGCTGGCGACCCTATTACTGCTGATGATCTTGGTGTTGGAGGTGCTTTAACTGTGCTAATGAAAGATGCCATAAACCCTACTTTGATGCAGACTCTTGAGGGAACCCCAGTGCTTGTCCATGCGGGTCCTTTTGCAAATATTGCTCATGGGAATTCTTCTATTGTGGCCGATAAGATTGCGCTAAAGCTGGTGGGACCAGGTGGCTTTGTGGTCACAGAAGCAGGCTTTGGTGCTGATATTGGGACTGAGAAGTTTATGAATATAAAGTGTCGATATAGTGGTTTAACGCCTCAATGTGCTGTTATTGTGGCAACAATAAGAGCTCTCAAAATGCACGGTGGAGGGCCAGAAGTTGTAGCTGGAAAGCCTCTTGACCGCACCTACCTAACTGAGAATGTGGCTCTTGTTGAAGCTGGCTGTGTAAATCTGGCCAGGCATATTTCAAACACAAAGGCTTATGGCATCAATGTTGTGGTAGCTGTGAACATGTTCTCAACCGATTCTGAAGCAGAGCTAAATGCAGTTAGAAATGCAGCATTGGCTGCTGGAGCTTTTGATGCGGTAGTTTGTACTCATCATGCCCATGGTGGAAAAGGAGCGGTCAGTAGCTTATTTCAATTAGCATTTTCTTTCTGGGATAGCTATTCCAGTTTTCAATTTACCTGAACTACAAAGTAATGACCTCTTGAAACACGCTAACATAGAAATTAGACATCTAAAGCAAATGAAAATGGTGCATAATGTAACAATTGCATTTGTCAAGTTGTTCCCTATGATGAAATGAATGCTCCATTATGGTCACAGGCGGATTCCTAGGGGAGCCCAAAATTTTAAAAAATTGATTTTTTACCAATATTTTCTACAGATATTTTTTGTTTAAATTAGGAGTTCCCCCCCTCCCCCCTCCCCACCCCCACCGCCCAAAGAATTTTTCATATATTTACACGAGACCTTAAATTTTAACTTTTGTATTTTTGCCCCCCCAAAATTTATGGTCTAGATCCGCCACTGATTACAGTTGTTTCCCCAGCCACTGTCAGATATGTTGGCTTCATTTAACTGGTACATGCATTATTAAATAATTTATTGAGGAAATGCTTTACTGCATTGGCTTCAAGAAACAAGCTTTTGCTCTGTACCAGGTGCCAAAATGTATGCACATAGGCCTGTTACACCAGTCTCTTTTCTCTAAAATTGTCACTAATTTCAGTCCTATGACACATCCAAATTCTTCTGCTGATGCAACTATATGAAAACAACACCTAATCACTTCCAATTTCCTTTCGGTTGGAGCCCTGATGGTCTGACTGATAACAACCCACTTTCTGGTCTCTGCTTTGTCCTGAATTTGCTTCAGGAGCCCTAAAAAACCATCACTTGAATCTAAAGTTAGAAGCATAAACCTATAAAATCAAACAATAACTACCATTGTTTGTCCTGCTCACATTGTCTTATTTTATTTTCTCGTATATATCTGACAATGAGCACACAAGTGAAAGAGCAACTCTTGATTTGAGGTCATCAGAATTGTATCCTTGTTGGAGATGAGAGCAGGTAAAAAATTGCCCGCTCGGTCACAGGATCTTTTCTTATCCATTGGAATCTGTTGAAGATAAAAACCACACCTCAGGTAGCGAGGGTCAAAATGTAGCCCTCATGTATTTGTGATAGCACATACTGAAATAGTTATTTCCATAGTTAACTGTTGAATTTGCCTTGTGATTTTCAGGTAGACCTTGGCATTGCAGTTCAAAGAGCCTGTGAGAATGTGACACAACCCTTGAAATTCTTGTATCCTTTGGATATTAGCATCAAAGAGAAAATAGAGGCAATAGCAAAGTCATATGGTGCCAGTGGAGTTGAATACTCAGAACAGGTAAACTTTTCAATTGTTTTCAGCTTTTCTCTCTTCATTTTCTGTTCACGTGATAAGTTCTATAAAATACTATTGAATAATCCATTCTCATTTTCCTTTTTGATACTTATTTCAGTCCCGATCAAACTAAGGGTATCATCTCACAATTTTGATTTCCTTTCCAGTTTTAGGAAGTTTTACTGAAAATTGATTTTTTTCAGAAGTAGGCAAACTTGGCAGTATTTTGAAATAATCAAAATTTTGGAAGGATGACACTGTTATTTCTATTGAAAATGGAATTCACTTATTGATGAGCTATGCTATAGAATAATTTGTGTCGAATCATGCTGGTACTCAAGCCTGTTACTGAAAAGGGCATCCCAAGAAATTATTAACATAGCCACTTTTGATCAATTGAAGAAGTGAAGTACCCAATTTCTTATGCTAAAAGTACAATCATAATGGGGTCTTCCAACACCGTGTTCAATTTTAATGAACACAAATGGAGCCACAATGCCAAACTTTTCATTGTTGTTAAAATATTTCTAAATCTTGCAATTGGCATGTATTATTTTTTTCTGGTGAATAGGCTGAGAAACAGATTGAGATGTACAGCAAGCAAGGGTTTTCTGGTTTGCCAATCTGCATGGCAAAAACCCAGTATTCATTTTCGCACAATGCTGCTGAAAAAGGAGCCCCGACTGGATTCGTCTTACCAATCAGGGATGTAAGGGCAAGCATTGGAGCTGGATTTATTTATCCTTTAGTTGGGACAATGAGTACGATGCCCGGGCTTCCTACAAGGCCTTGCTTTTACGATATTGATCTCGATACTGCCACTGGAAGGGTTATTGGTCTTTCTTAAAGGCAATGTAAGATCTGTGAAGTAGAGATGGCTCCAAATTTATTCTATGGTGGCAAATCTATATAATGAAAGCTGAGTTAGGAGTTCCTTTCCCCATTACAGTTCTTCAAACATTTGGTACTGTTCTTTGCCCATCTTGTTTTCTGTATAAACTCACTTATATAATTTAAGAATAAAGGTAAAATTCTTGTTCTTCCTATTGTTAATATTGGCTAATTTTTTTTAGACTATGTTCTGAATACTGATTTATTTACACTATGCTTGGATAAGTAGGAAGGAAATGAGAGGATAATGTTAGTTAGGAGGGAGAGGAGAGGAGAAGAAAGGAGAGTGTAATCCCTCCATGCTTGGATGACAAATGAGAGAAAGGAGAGCGTAATCCTCTCGTCTTGTTTGGAAATAATATAAGAAAGAAAGGAAAGGAAAGGAAAGGAAATGATTATATACTTTTTATTATTGTGTTCTAAGACAGAGGTGTATTTTTTTTATTTTTTCCTTTATAATTTTAAAGTTAGAATCGGTATTATAAAAAATTCATTAAAAGGCCCTCTCCTTTCCCCCGTCTCTGTCCACTTTTAGGAGGAGAGTAAATTGGATAAAAATAAGGATTAAGAAACCCTCCCCTCTCCCTCCATCCCCTTTCTTTTCTTTCACTAATTTTAATCCAAGCAAAAAAACCCTTTCCTTTCTTCTCCTTTCATTCCAAATCCCTCCATCCAAGTGGTGTGTTAATATCCTAGCCTCCTCACTATCATTAGAGTATCGAGTCTCCAATATACTATCATGTCCTGTTGGTAGCATTCTATTATGGGCTTCATTTTGACTTTGATGGGGAATGCAAAGGAACTGGATGATTAATTTGGAATATAAATTAGGGTTTAAGGTTTTATTTATGGTTATTTTATATATTTTTATTTTAGAGTTTATTTATCTTACTTAGGATTATTTTATTTTGATAAATTTAATTAGGGTTTGCTTATTTATAGGTCCTCGATATTATGAGATGAGTAGATTTTTGTCACATTTAATAATACAAAATATCAGAATTTCTCGTGAGTTTCTTCTCTCTCAAGTTTCTCTCCCTTTTTCTCTCGGATTCTCCCTTCTCCCTCTCTCTTTTTTCTTCTCTTCCCTTTTCTTTCTTCTCTCTTACCTTCTCCCTCTACTGGTTCTACACCAGACTTCCCCTTAAGGCTCCGTTTGGTTCATGGATTTAATGGGAGAATATTTTTTTTCTTCTCTACAATAAAGTCAAAAAATTAAAAAAATTCCATTTTTTTCTTTCCACCAAATCGCAAACCAAATTGAGCCCTTATTTCTAATTTTATTTAAGTAGGAGAAAAAATATAAAAAAAATATATTTCCTTTTCCTTAGCCAGGAAAGTAATTAGGTAGACATGAGTAATTAACGAGCGCACATGTACTTTTTGTTATCACTCCAAGCCTAATTTTAGCAGGGAAAGCACTCTATTAAGCTTTTCCCTACCACAGGTTTATTGCATGATTACGCCGTGAAATCAGGATTTCACTTTTTTCCTTCTTGCTATGCAAAATAAAGTGATATACTGAAATCAGGATGGAGACATGTTTTGGTGAGCATGACAATAAATAATTCTTGAAGTCCCTCACCACCAAAGGTCCACTGACCTTAACTCAAATCTGTCATTTTTTTATAATATTTTCTATGTTCTTATTATTTACAAGTTTTACGAAGATTAGTATTTCTATTTGCTTTTGCATTCTCTTTTGCTTCGTATTTGTTTATGATTAGCCTCTCCATGTGTAAGTTTCCGGTCGCATGTGAGGGGGAGTGTTGAGAACTTGATATACATTATTGGTTCATTCTATGATAGTTTAAGCTTTTAGAGCAATTGATTTTTCAACAGGTTTGAAGGTTTACTCTCTCATGGACTCAAGAACCTTGTCGACTAGAATGATATCTAGCCCTTGTTTGTAATTACCAATATATCAATTGGTATCATTGGCAATAACCCAAATCGAACAAACCTTGTGAACTTACCCGAGAAGTAGCTTGTGATGATGGAAAAGTTTGAATAGATGTTAGGTCTGGTGAATAAATGCTACATTATCATAGAACTGATGCGTGATAGAGCGAGACACAATCCTAAATGTAAACCAAAGGTAAGAAGCAATCCTAGATGTATTAGAAATAATCCTAGATGGGTAGTGAATAACCCTGTTAATTGGATGGTTTGAGTGATGAAAAATTTGAAGTTTTTGTTGTAGAACATAGATGAGATATAGATTAAAGGGGTTATGACAGAGATTACAAAGGTCAGAATTCCCATGATTATCAGATGAAGATCGATTTATCATTATTCAATGATCATCTTCATATCAAAGATTTCTTAGATTGGCTTGTTGAAGTTGAACACTTTTTCTAGTATATGAAGATTCTTGATATTAAGTACATACCGACAATTACAATAAGTTATTGTCTAATTGGGAAGTTGGTAATGCGAAGATCATTATATGGACAAATAATTCAGTTGACCAATCTATTGCGGTTCATTTGGCTAAGTTTGACATAACTAAAGAGATTTGAGAAAATTTGCCTAAGTTATTTGTGCAATCCAACTTTGCCAAGCGATATCAGTTGGAGCACGATATCTGGGTTATACAATAGGGTGATAAGAGTATACAAGAGTTTTACTTAGTAATGACTGAATTTTGGGAACATTTGGCACTTACTAAGCCTGCTGGGTTAAGTTCTTTTGATTTATATTGTACATATAACGAGGAACAAATGTTAGTACAATTTTTGATGGCATTGAGAGATGACTTTGAAGGACTTCGTGGTTCTATTTTTCATCGTAGTCTACTTCCTTCAACTGATTCAGTGGTAAACGAGCTCCTAACTAAGGAGGTGCGTCATAAGACTCTTACAAGAAAATGGTCTTCTTCCTTTACCTACACAGACAATGTTAGCTGTTCCACCTAAGGTCTAATCTAGCACTCAACATAGATAGAAAGTTCGAGTTGGTGTTGATGAGTGTAGTTTCTGTCATGAGAAGGGTCATTGGAAGGTCTAGTGTAAGGATTTCAGGGACCACAACAACAATCTTTTTGAGGTAGGGATCGTCCTACTGCCTTCGTTGTCCCACCGTCGCCATCATCCCACCGTCGTCGTTGTCCCACCAGTGGATGAAGGCTTTCCATCAACTCATTTTATGTCTTTGATCGTTGAGCAATTGCAGAAGCTCCTTTCTACTCATTCGCCTAATGTCTTTTCTATCTCTCATTTAACACGTTCATTCTTTTTAGGGCCTTCAGGTATTTCTTGGACCACATGAGTTTTTGACTCAGGTGTTACTCATAACATGACTAGTGATTCTTTTTTATTTGTATCTACTATTTCTCTTCCTCCTGTCTCTATCCTTGTTGCCAATGGTACTCATATGTCCTGAGCAGGTATTAGATCTATTGTTTCTCCTCAGTTATCTTTATATGATGTCTATTATATTCCTTAGCTCATTTTAAATTTGATCTCTATTAGTCAATTATTTGATTCTAGTTTTTTAGTCTACTTTTCTTCTTCTTCTTCTTCTTCTTCTTCTTCTTCTTCTTGTGTTATGCAGTATCCTCAATCTAAGAAACTGATCGAGACATGCCGTAGACAGGGTGGACTGTATGTGTTGGAAGAGTTGCATGTTCCTACTTTTGTTGCCTTTTCTATTGATTTATCTTCTTTTCGTTTGAGTCCAAAGTCGTATAGTTTCTATTTATGACATTCACGTCTTAGTCATATTTCTAGTAGTCATTTATGTTTTTTTTTGTTTCTACTAGTAGTTTGAAAAATTTAGATAGTCATGGTGTTTTTTATTGTAGTGGATGCAAACTCAAAAAATTTACAACATTACCTTTTAATAAAAGTTCTATTGTATCTATTGCAACATTTGACATTGTTCATTATGATGTATACGAACCTGAACCTCTCCACAAAAGGAGGGGTCGAAATACTATGTTTCGTTTGTTGATGATTATTCTCGATATTGTTGGGTTTATCTTATGAAGCGTCAATCTGAATTTCTTTCTATACTTTTTTCTTTTTGTGTTATGATATGTATTCAATATTCTACTATTATTAAATGCTTTAGATGTGATTTATGGGGTGAGTATTCTTTTAATCCCTTTCATGACTTGTTAAAATCAATTGGCACTATTCTTTAATCTTAGTGTGTTGATACTTCTAAGTAGACTGGTGTGGCCGATTGTAAACATAGACACATTATGGAGACGACTCATTCTCTTTTGCTTTTTACTAGTGTTCCTAGTACTATTTGGAGAGAAATTGTTCTTACTTTAGTTCGTCTTATTAATCATATCCCTTTTATTGTTACTTTTGGCATCTCCCATTTTGAGAGATTATGTGGTAAGCCTTCTAATTATTCTTCCCTGCATGTGTTCAAATCTACATATTTTGTTCTTCTTCCTAAAACTGCTCGTATTAGATTTTCTGCACATTCCACATTGTGTGTCTTTCTTGGTTATGGTGAGGGACAAAAGGGTTATCATTGTTATGATCCTATTGCTAACAAACTCTATACCTCTTATCATGTGATTTTTATGGAGCATATTCTTTTTTTCTCTATTCATTCTAATTCTACCACTTTGCACTATTATGATCTTATTCATATAAACCTTTTTCCTGACGTTGTTTCTTTTGATTCTTATGTTCATGATATGACTATCTATGATGTATCTTGTTCTACAAATTCTTCTATTGATCGTCCTCCTATTTTTCATACTCACTCTCAGCAAGAATATGACTATTTCTTTTGCAGGTACAATTCCTATGCCTCTATCTGCAGACTCCTAATCAGATTTTGCCCACGTGGATCCTAGTCCTCGCTATCTTCTGTATATTCGTAAGTGTCTTGATAGGTTTAATTTCTCTAATTCTTGTTATTCTATTGATTATTGTTCTTTCTTATCTTCTAGTCATTTTCTCATTGAACCCATTTCCTATAAGAGGTTATTCTTGATCCTTTTTGGCAACAGGGTATGAATAAAGAGTTTTCTTTTTTGCCTAAGATTAGCACATGGGAGTTGGTGACCTTACCTTTCAGTAAACATGCCATTGGTGGTAAATGGGTATATAAGATCAAGACTAGATCAGATGACTCTGTGGATGTCACGCCCCGAATTCCAGCGAACCCGAGGCGCGACTGACGAGACGGGAAATAAAATAAAATAAAGGACAACTTAAGTAAATTTAACTAAACATGCATCTGATTCCATCAATACATATAAAAACATAAGGTATATCCCACCATTTCAATGTTCACAGGTCATCCGGGCTCAAGCCCTTACATCACAAAACATAAGTTCCATAGGCCAAAAATACACCAAGTGCTTAATCCTATCAAAGTGTCATTGGGTCTCAAGTAGCTGGAGCGTCCTCATCTGAAATGTTTGTCCCACGAATGGGTCAGCTCAACTGCTGGTACAATATAATGCTAATGCAAGAAACAAAATTAAGGACGTGGCATGTGCAAGTGTACATTTATTTCTATATGCCTACCTAATCATTCATACGATGTAATGACAATATTCACAACGCATCCAATACAAACTCAATACCACCTTCATGAATCATTAATACAATGTCATGAAAATATGCATGACGCACCCATGCAGCTCTATGCCACACCCATGTCTTATGATACGGTCCTTCCCCGTTGGCATGAATACCGCCTTGTATGTCTTGCTTCAAGGTCCGGAACCTGTCAGGTATGCGAGTACCTAATGGCCGATTTTGGGTTTTTCACCACAGGATCTGCACCCTTATAAAGCATAGCACCACGTGCTCAACTCACACCATGCCAACATGCTCTGATTCATTCATGCCACAATGAAATCTCAATAATGTATCTCATCCACACATGAAGCATGCTTTCAATCACACATTTCATAGTCTCAACAGTTCTTAGAGTACATAATCCACACATTATACTAATACATGCGATATACACATAATCATCATCCACATTATCACCCAACTTTCAGCAAGATAGCATGAAGCACATAAGCATGTGAACAATCAAACAAACATGTGACTCATCAAGTCAACAGAGCAAGTATTCCTAAACTCAATTCTATTTCTTACTTAGCACAATATATCGTACCTGATAATCGACTTCAACCCCGGAAAGTGTACTCGTAGTATAGTAGGATCACTATGAGAATACCGAAGGTCAGATCGCCTTCTCCTTGCCTTTTCGTGTCCCTAAAATCACAACATGTGATTCAGTTCGTTTGTTTCCTAAATGATGCTATTCAACAAATTTTATGTCTTTATTTTATAAGTTGCTATTTTGCTAAATTAAACCCTACTATTGAGTCCGGAACGTCGAAGAAAATAAGCTTAGGTTTTCGTAGAATTTAATTCGAACATCTGGGTTCAAAAGGGTAAAACAGTCATTTTGCACTTTTCACGGGTCCTTACATTTTGAGACCTCTCTTTACAAATCGGACTCCACGGTTGAGTCCGGAATGCTCAAGATAATAAAGTTTCACTATTTGTTTACATAATTTGGAGTTCATTTGACCGTGTTTCAATTCAGGGGCATTTTGGTAATTTTAAAGGTTACTACGGGTATTTTATTTTTTGGGACCCCGTCTCGTAAAATAGACCTCACCATTGGCTTCAGAATGGTCGAGATAGTCAAAATACACTAATGACTTATTCCATTTGGACTCTATGTTATTTTAAAATATTTAAATAATTAAATTAATTAAATTGATTAATTAATTAATTAATTAAATTAATATTTTATTCTGGGGGTCAGTTCATAATTTCTCAAAAGTCTAGGGGTCAAAGTGACATTTTTGAAAGTTCTGGGGTCAGATTTAATTTTCTAAAAGTCTAAGGGTAAATTTGTAATTTCAAATTCTTCTATTCTTAATTCGGTTAACCAAATAGGGGCCAATCCCAAAACAGGGATAGGATATCCCTGTTTCCAATTTAATTTTTAATTTCTAATTTTATAACCTCGCAGCCAAACACTCCTAACCCATTTTTAATTTAAAACAAGAGAGTGACACGTGGCAGGGTGGTTCGGTCCAAGCCCGACCCGAACCTGAACCGGACCCGGACCCGACCCGGAACACCCCCTTTCTTCCCCGTTTTTTCGGCGAGGTACTAGTAGGGTTCCGGCGCCTTCTCCGGTGCCGGTGACTGTTTTCCGGTGAGTTTTTCATGTTTTTAAAATGTGATTCCCTCCTATTTTTCATGTAGATCTCATATTTAAAGTTGGTTTTGGATGTAGATCATCGGGTTGCCACGAATAGGGGGTCAAACCCCTCGGTCAACTCTCCGGCCAACCTTTCCTTTTCCATTTCCATGACTGTTTGGTCATTACCCGACCTATATTTTGATCCCAATACGTTTCTGCACCTCACCCCTTGAATTTCCCATCTTTTAAACGAAGTTTTTCACAATAAATATCAAGACCCATCCCCCATGGCCGTGACCTGCAACTCACTTTCTCTACCTCATTTCTCACTCATTTTGTTTGGTTTCTTTTGCATTTTTTTTTATGTCTCATGTGGATTTCGACCCTACAATTCAAATTAACTATCATGCAAGAAAAATGGACAAAACAGATTATGGACATGGAGATTTCTAGAGAGAGAAAATAATGGGTTGGGTTGTTTACCTCTACAAGGGTGTCTCTTCTCTCCCTCCTTAGTATGCTTCTGAATCCTTAACCTCACAGCCCTTCACCTTGCTTCCTCTTCCAACCAGATCTGCACATACACATCACACTCTCTCTTTCTCTTCACTTTCTCTCTCTATCTCTCTCTCTCTCTCTCTTTCTAAATCCCACGACAGGTCTGCCTTTCTCAACTCCCACTACACACATATACATACAGATCACCCCACACCCCTTCAACTACTCTCTTACACACACACCATGCCTCCCATGCCACCTTGAGTGTGGCACACTCAAGCACACAAACACACTCAACCATTCACTGCACCCACGTGCACAATCTGCTATATATATATATATATAAATATTTAAATACACTCCCATATATACACATCACATATATACATGCACATCCCACATATATATGCATATATATACATAACACATAAAATTAATACATATGCTCTTCATTATTCACACATATATAATATTAGAATTTATAATAATAATAATAATAATAATAATAATAATAATAATAATAATAACTTGAAAAATTTTATTTATTTAAAAAAAAATTTTCAGGTTATTACAGTGGAACAATACAAGGCTCATTTGGTGGCAAAGGAATTTACCCAGGAGTATGATATCGACTATGAGTAGACTTTTGCGCCTGTTACTAAGACGACTACAGTTCGCACAGTAATTGTAGTGGCTTCTGTTTGTCAGTGGAGTCTTAGATGGATATCAAAATGCCTTTCTTAATGGAGATTTGATTAAAGAAGTTTTCATAGTTCCTCCTCTTGGTCTCCCTCATAACCCAATGGAGGTTTGCAAACTACGGAAGACATTATATGGTCTCAAACAGGCTCTTAGAGCTTGGTTTGATAAGTTTTTTGTTCTCATCTGTGACTTGGGCTTTTATTCTAGTGATCATGATTAAGCTCATTTTATTCGGTCTACCTATGCGGGATGTATTATTCTCTTAGTCTATGTTTACGATATAATCTTTACTGGTGATGATATAGTTGGTATAGTGTTATTGAAATCACAGTTGCATGACTACTTTGAGATGGAGGATCTAGGTCCTTTTTGTTATTTCTTGGGTATTGAGGTAGTATATTCCTCTAAAGGTTATCTTCTTTCTTGGTTAAAGTATGCATCCGACATAATTCATAAATTCCACCTCATATATTCGCGACCAATTGAGACCCTATTAGAGGTTAATGTTCATTACTCTTCTTTTGATGGAGTTCTATTGTCTGACCTTATATTATATCGTGTTATTGTTGGGAACCTGATTTATCTTACTATTACATGGCCTGCTATTGCATATGTTGTTCATGTCGTTTGTCAGTTTGTTTCGTATCCTACCACGGTTCGCTGAGCTACTAGTCTTTGCATTCTTCGTTATATCCAAGGTACTTTGCATAAGAGTTTACTATTTCTATCCTCCTCCCCATTATTAGAGCTTCGAGCCTATTCAGATGTTGACTAGCTTCCTTGTTTTTCTTAGTGATTCTATTATTTCTTGGAAAAGCAAGAAACAAACCATTGATGCCCGTTCTTTTGCTGATGCTGAGTATCGTGCCATGACCACTACTACTACTGAGATCATTTGGTTACAATGGTTGCTTGTTGACTTTGACATTTCTTTCTTTGCTCCTACTCCTATGTATTGTGATAATAAGAGTGCCATTCAGATTACACACAACTTTATTTTTCATGAGCATACCAAACATATAGAAATTAATTGTCATTTTCTATGCTATCATCTTTAACTTGGCACCATTTCTCTTTTGTTTCATCCATCAACTTTATAGTTGGCTGATTTCTTTACAAAGTCTCATATGGTTATGCACTTCCATTTTTTGCTTGACAAACTTTCGCTACTTTTTGCTACTGCATCATGAGTTTGAAGGGGAAGGGGAAGGGGAAGGGGAAGGGGAAGGGGGGGGGGATGTTAGAGTAGTTAGTATATTAAAATATCATTAAGGTTAATTTAGTATTTTTCTTGCTATTTCTCTCAGCTACAATATAAAGGGTTATATGTTATCGATATATATTATGTGCTTAGAGACTTATATGGATGAATAATACTTATCCTCTTCTTTTTTTTTTTTTTTTGTTTTCTTGATTGATTATGCAAAGTTATCAATAAGAAGCATTGATAAAATTTTGAGTGGATTTTTATGGTGAGGAGCTAATTTCAATCACAATGCCTTTAAAGTCACCGATTGTATGATTAGGATAAATCACCTTGTGCGCTTAAAATTTAGAGTAATATTATATACAACAAATTTTTTTTTTTTATTTCATTGTTTCCTAGACACAAGGTGATGGGACTCACTATAACATGTAGATTTTTTTTTATTTTTATTTTTTATTTTTATGGAAGTGATAACTCAATAGTACAATTACAATATTACATAACTCCAAACCAACCAAACCTAATAGCAACACAATTCAAGAATACAAACCAAATCCCCTTAATGAAGAGAATATGGTGACAAATTCACACTATAGGAAAAGCTACTTTTAGCGACGTGCGCAAGCGTTGCTAATAATAGCAATATGCGTTGCTAAAACAATTTAGCGACGCGCACGTGGGCGTTGCTAGAGGCGTCGCGAATATTCGTGTTGCTAATACTATTAGCGACACGCACATTTCTATGCATCGCTAAAAATACCTATTAGTGATGTTCAGCAGGTGTCGCTAATAATCAGGTGGGGGTGTCGCCAATACTATACATAGGACACAATGGGCGTCGCTAATTGGGACCTTTAACGACGCTCACAGGGCGTCGCAAATAGTTTATTGGCATTCTTTAGCGACGACTATGGTGCGTTACTAATAGTATGTTTATAGAATTATGTAGCGACGCCTTCAATATGTCGCTAATAGTATATTTATAGCGACGAATGTGAAGCGTCGCTAAAAAAAAATTTTTGGGTCATTTAGCGACGCCTTTCTATGTGTTGCTAAAAGTTAATTTTTTTTTGGGACATATTTTGACCTGAATTATTTGTTTTTTTTTTATTTTTTTATTCCTGTTTAAAACCTATATCAATCATCTTGATATACAATAAAATTCAAACATTCTGAAATGAATATATTAAAAGAAAAATACATTCATATACATATATATTATAATAATTACTAACAATTGTAAAAGTAGAATTTATCAATAGATACAAAAATAAAAAATTGTCTCAAAAAATGTAACTACAGATGTCCATGAAAAAAAAAAAAAACAAATGAGAATAGTAAGTCTCGATGTAGAACAGAAAGACGGCGGTGCAATAATCCTGATCAATCTAAAATAAAGATCAAATTATATAGATTAGAACACTTATTAAATA
Organism: Nyssa sinensis; assembly: GCA_008638375.1. Lineage (NCBI taxonomy): Eukaryota > Viridiplantae > Streptophyta > Magnoliopsida > Cornales > Nyssaceae > Nyssa > Nyssa sinensis. Next base: position 18,614,787 of record CM018031.1, read on the forward strand.
TATATGAACATAGAATGTGAATATATATATTTTTTGCATGCATAAATAGTAAGAACGACATAAAGTAGCATAAGTTGCAAACCAGTGATTCGAACTGAGTGTCGTAAGTTCGTGGTAGTCTATTTTGTCATTTGTGAGGTGTGTGATGGGGTTTCGAGGTAGTTAGGTTGATATCTGACATTTTGGTCATTCAAAACCCCAAAATGGGCCTTTTCAGAGCAGAAACTTGCATAAGTTTCAAACCGGTGACCCGAACCAAGTGCCGTAAGTTCGTGTAAGTCTATTTTATCATTTGTGAGGTGTGTGATCAGGTTTCGAGGCCGGTAGGCCAATATCCGACATTTTGGTCATTCAAAACCCCAAAATGGAGCTTTTTGGAGCAGAAAGTTACATAAGTTTGAAATTGGTGATCCAAATCGAGTGCCATAAGTTTGTACAAGTCTATTTTATCATTTTTAAGGTGTGTGATGGGGTTTCGGGGTCGATAGGCCCATATCTGGCATTTTGGTCCGTCAACACTCAAAAATGGGCCTTTTTGGAGTAGAAACTTGCATAAGTTTCAAACTGGTGATCCGAACCGAGTGCCGTAAGTTCATTCATGTCTATTTTATCATTTTTGAAGTGTGTGATGGGGTTTTGGGATAGTTAGACCGATATCCGATGTTTTGGTCCGTTAAAACTCCAAAATGAGACTTTTTAGAGTAGAAAGATGCATAAGTTTGAAACCAGTGATCCGAACCGAGTGCTGTAAGTTCGTGAAAGTCTATTTTATCATTTGTGAGGTGTGTGATAGGGTTTTGGGGTAGTTAGGCCGATATCCGGTGTTTTGGTCCGTTAAAACCCCAAAATGGGGCTTTTTGGATCAGAAAGTTGCATAAGTTTGAAACCGGTGATCCGAACCGAGTGCCGTAAGTTTGTGCAAGTCTATTTTATTATTTTTGAGGTGTGTGATGGGGTTTTGGGTTTGGTAGGCCGATATCCAACATTTTGATCTGTCAAAACCCCAAAATAGGCTTTTTTAGAGCAAAAACTTGCAAAAGTTTCAAACCAGGCATTCGAACTAAGTGTCGTAAGTTCGTGCAAGTTTATTTTATCATTTTGAGGTGTGTGATGGGGTTTCGGGGTTGGTTGGCCGATATCCGATATTTTGGTCTGTCAAAACTAAAAAATGGGCCTTTTGGAGCAGAAACTTGCATAAGTTTCAAAACGGTGATCCGAACCGAGTTTCGTAAGTTTTTTCATGTCTATTTTATCATTTTTGAGGTGTGTGATGGGGTTTCGGGGTAGTTAGGCCGATATCCGGTGTTTTGGCCCGTCAACATCTCAAAATGAGACTTTTTGGAGCAAAAAGTTGCATAAGTTTCAAACCAGTGATCCGAACCGAGTGCCGTAAGTTTGTGAAAGTTTATTTAATCATTTTTGAGGTGTGTGATGGGTTTTTGGGGTAGTTGACCGATATCCTGAGTTTTGGTCAATTAAAACTCCAAAATGGGGCTTTTTGGAGCAAAAAATTGCATAAGTTTCAAATCGGGCATCTAAACCGAGTGTTGTAAGTTTGTGTAAGTCTATTTTATCATTATTGATGCGTGTGATAGGGTTTCGGGGTCGGTAGGCCGATATCCAGCATTTTGGTCTGTTAAAACCCCAAATTAGGCTTTTTTGGAGCATAAATTTGTATAAATTTCAAACCGGTGATCCGAACTGAGTGCCATAAGTTCATGCAAGTCTATTTTATCATTTTTGAGGTGTGTGATGGGGTTTTGGGGTCGTTAAGCCGTTATCCGACATTTTGGTTCATTAAAACCCTAAAATGGGCCTTTTTAGAGCAGAAACTTGCAAAAGTTTCAAACCGGGCATCCGAACCGAGTGCCGTAAGTTTGTGCAAGTCTATTTTATCATTTGTGACATGTGTGATAGGGTTTTGGGGTCGGTAGGTCGATATCCGGTATTTTGGTCCATCAAAACCCTAAAATAGGCCTTTTTGGAGTAGAAACTTGTAAAAGTTTCAAACTAGGCATTCGAACCGAGTGCCGTAAGTTTGTGAAAGTCTATTTTATCATTGGTGAGGTGTGTGATGGGGTTTTGCGGTCGGTAGGTCGATATTCGGATTTTGGTCCATCAAAACCCCAAAATGGGCCTTGTTGGAGTGGAAAGTTACATAAGTTTTTAACGGTCATTAGAACCGATGAAATTAAGTAAGTTTGTGCAAGTTTATTTTCATATTTGAAGTGTGTCATGCAGTTTCTAGGCCGTTAGGCCGAAATCTATTTTTTTTTTACGTAACATTTTTTATAAATAATAAATCCACTAAAGTAATTAATTTTAAAAACTTACCAAGGCTGAACAGAGCCTCCCTACTGGCTGAGGACTGTCTGCATAAGAGTCTCTAGCTGGGTCTGGTGAGCCTGGAGCTCTGCATCATCTGCTCTAGCTGTGCATTCCCTCTCTCAGTTGCCATAACTCTCTAGGTGGCTTTGTGAAACCTAGCATCGCTCTCAACGGTAGAGGACGATGCCGTCGGCTGCATCCCACTCCCTAAGCCATATATATATATCCACGCCTCCTACCTAGAACAGTCTCTTGTATCTGGTCATCAGTCGACGGATGGTCACCCTCAAGGGTTGGCTGAGCATGCAGTTGGACCATTTCCTCCTATAAAAACATAAATATATGTTACTACTTTTATAACTTTATATTAGTATTAAATTAGTAATACTAGTATATATACATAAATAACTTACATAAAGCCGCTGACCTTCAAGGCCCAGTCTAACCTTCTCGGGGTTGTAGTACGTCTTGTGCCATAAATCGATGGGGCTGGGTGGTGCACTGGTCTCCTGGTCTCGCTGCAGCAAATAAACAGTAGCTTGTGAAGATTGATTTCATGAAAAGATTATACAATAAAAACTTGATACATTTATTAACTTACCATCTCATGCCTATACCTAACAAAAGATTGTGATCCACCACAATGGGTCACCTTTTGCTTGTTTCTACTCTTGCTATTTTTCTTTTTAAGTTCCTACAGTTGGCCAAAACAAAAAAAGTTAGTATAAATGACAATGATTTCTTATACAACAAAATTAATTTTGACAATTGTTACTTGGAATGCATTACTAGCGAACCGGTCACATAGTAACATCCAATCCTCTACCGTCACCCCCTTGTATGGTCTGTCGCAAGGCTCTCTACCGGTTGTCACCTCTGCCTCGCAGTGCATGTGGACCCTGTGTCGATAGTCCTTGAAACGGACTCCCAAGTAACGGTCCACTGTTTTCACGACATGAGGTAGGTTGAGATCCATGTCAAACTTCTCCTGTAAAGTATTTCATTGTCAAAACATTAATTTATTAGATATGTTAAAATTTAGTTGAGTACAACAATAAAAGACATACCAGGATATACACATGAATATCCTGTCGCTCTTCGTCAATGACCGACTCTAGTCACTAATATGGAGTGGAGCGCGTAGTCGGCAAATGATGCCGACCTTAGTGGTGAACTGCTGTGCCCACACACCAACGGGCTTTAGCAAGCCTGGAGGTATCTCAATCTGAAGTCGCGAGCCCCTTGCTGCCTCCATCTGAACCTGCAAAATACGGTTCTTTGACCTATTGCGCCCTCGTCTAGAGGCGGTGGCCGAAGCTTTAGAAGAAATAAAATAGAAACAATTAGTACCATATTTATATAATCATTAAGAAAAAGGGAAACTATGGCATACCATCGACAGAAGGATCGGTCGACCTTGCAAATGAAGGGGAAGGGGTCGATGGGTCCAACCGGGCTGTGTGTCTGCGTGATCCTGGTCCAACCATATCTACAAAGAAAGTTTAAAAATAAAATTCTATTACATCATGAAAATAAAAATTCATTACATCATAAAAATGAATACCCATTACATCATAAAATTAAATATCCATTACATCATAAAACTGAAAATCCATTACACTTGATCCTAACACATGTAACACCTATTACAATTATTCATTTGAGTCAGTATCATCATCTGTTCTTAAAATTTCTTCATTCTCAGTACAATACTCTAACAATGTATCATCATCAAAATCACTTTCCCCGTCATCATCATCATTAATGAAAGTTGCATCCCTCGGATCTAACTGTGTGGTATTAGTAACGTCGGAAGCTACGACATTATCTGGTTTTACATCAATTCTATTCAACCTGATTCATAATAACATCTTCTTGATCATGACGGACAACCCTATCGTAGGCAGATTGAGACTCTTCTTGTCTTGCTCTTTCCTTCATTCATCTTGTACCTGGGTTCGTGGCACTATCATACACTCCATACATTGTTCAGTCTTCTTCCAAAATACCATGCAATCATTTTTGCAAGCATGTATAAGAATATACCCAATGCCCAAATCTCTTAACATTCTTTTCACCTCGTAATATGATTTCGGAAGGGTCTCCCCAGTAGGAAGTGCTGCTTTAATTAATTCAATGACCATATTAAATGATTTGTTACTCCATTGGTTGATGGTTTTAATATGAAGGAGTTTCATGAGAAAATCTAGTTTCGAAAACTTATCACAACCCAGATATAACGGCTGCCTTGCTTCCCTTAACAAGGACTCAAACGCTTCCGATTGTCCTGTGTCACTCTTGTGACTACGAGCCCCAGTTGTAGCCCCTTGCAACTTTGCCAGTATTTGTGGCAAGCCTTCGTAACCAACCCCAACATTATCACCAAAGTCATCATCGTCGTCTTCTTCTTCATCCTTAAATACCACTCATACGTCACGGTGTTCCCCATGAAATTTCTAACACGTATACCTCTTGTCCATCCCGTGTAGGAGCAGGTGCTCTTTGGCTTCATCTATGTGCATATAATCCTTATTATTGCACCTCCTACATGGACATCTTATCCTATTTCTCTCATTTGCAGATGCACGAGCAAACTTAATAAAATCTTTGATCCTCTTCATATACCCTGGCAAATGCCTGCCCCTCAAGTCCATCCAACTTTTATCCATTTTCGTCTACCTAATACAAGTAAAGAATGTTGGTTATTATAAATATGAAACATGAATCCTAGTACCTCCAACTTCTCTCTAAAGGGTAAGGTGGTCCTATCCTATTCGTGAATGCACAATCTACATTGCAATCATCAGCAAATTAAATGCTTGATTCCACTCAAAAATTTTTTTAGCAGCATCTCCCCACGGTTCTCCAAGTATACGATATAGACATTACTACGCCTAAATATATACCCAGAGAACAATAGAAGACTGTGCTAAAATTTTCTCATAGTGGAATATTCAAGCTGCGCTATTGATTGCAATACAAATTTATGCATTCCCAAACTGTCCTACTTTGGACAATTCTAAAATCGATTTTCATACACACGAGCCCAATTGCGAATAAATTCTGTGACAAGATTCACATGTGATGAAAATGACTCCCGAACAGGGCCAGGCTTACATAAATGCAATTATATATTGAGTTACATGATCATTTAGTTACAAACACTACCCTTCTCCAAAAACGTAAGATTAATAAAAGCTTTATAAGTCTCAACTCTAAAAAAATATGCCTTAAATTTCTTCTTTCTCTTTTCTATCCCTTGGTATCTAAGGAATTTTTTCGCGCGGGAAACTAATTTTTTTATTACTTTTTACTACTTTTAGTGCGTCACTAAAAGACACTTTAGTGGATGAAATAACCACAACTATGAATCAAATGCTATGCATTCCCAAACTGTCCTACTCCAGACAATTCAAGAATCGATTTTCATTCACACAAGCCCAATCGCGAATAAATTTCGCGACAAGATTCATGAGTGATGAAAATGACTCCCGAACGGGGCTAGGCTTACATGAATGTAATTATACATTAAGTTATATGATTTAAGGGTAGCGGTGCATGACTTTGATAATCTCATATCTGGTTAGACCTTTATTTATTAAAAAATAATTGATTTACCATATATTTTCAGCCCCATAGACATTAGATTTTAATCCTTCTACCCACTGCTTAAACATTTTGATTTCCATTTAGTTTCATAATTTCAATTGTGATTAATCGGCTGCTTGGTATTGATAGTACTTGTGGTTTATTAAGCATTATTAAATATATTTTATTTCAAAAATATATTGAATTAATTTCATTCCCCGTTTGGATTTTCACTGTAAAATGTTTGGTAAGTTATTTATATAACCTAAGGCCACATTTAAAATGAATCAGGAAGCTATGTAAAAACATACAAACAAATGAAAAATAAATAAATAAATAAACAAACAGACAAGGCAAGGAATTCATTCCATGATTTTTACTATACATTTGGTGGTTATTTTTACTATGATTTTAAAAAGATTAAATGTATCTTTCTGAAAAATTCTATCATTTTGATGACAATATGTTCGTCAAAAAATATTTACTATTTTTTCTTGTAGTCCATCATTATGTTTCTCCTGAGGTTAAATTTTTTTTAACCAATCCACAATGCCAATATCTTCATTACCTAGTATTTTACAAGATGCCCTAATCAAATTTCACATATATTTTGTTACCTTACAATTCAAGAAAATGTGATTTAAATTCTCAATCTCACTTGGGCACAAATCACAGTACATGTTTAGATGGATCCCTCTTTTACTAAGCATTTCTTTAGAAGTAATTCTATTATTTTAATAATAATCAGATAAATAATCCTAGAGCACATTTTAATTTCTAACACCATAAAAATATCAATATAATCAGACATAAATTTGTGTAATTATCTCCACATAGAATGTCTCTAGCAACTTCGTGACTGACTTTTGAGAGAATGAACTAGTATTCAATAAACTAAACTAATCCCACGCGCACACACACACACACATATATGTGCAAAGATGTGTATAGAGAGAGAGAAAGAGTTACCGTTGCCAAAGGAAGTGCTCGTTGCCGTCAAAGAGGTGTTTGAGTGAGAGAGAAAGAGTTACTGTTGCTGGGTGCTCGCCGCCGTCGAAGGGGTGTCTGAGAGAGAGAGAGAGAGAGATAGAGAGAAAGAGAAATCGCGCCGTCGATTGAATGAGAGCTCTGTAAGACTTAGAAAATATATTGCAGACTTATAAGCGACGCACAAAGTGCGTTGCTAATACGTTTTTGTGCATCGCCAAATGTATTCAAGACGGTGTTGTTTTAATTATCATACTATTAGCGATGCACAATGTCCGTCGCAAATACTTAGCGACGCACACGTGCGTCACTAATAACTATTTTGGCGTTGCTAAAAGGTGCGTGCCATCTTTTTTACACGAGAAATGCATTTTCCATCATTACTAGCGACATACCTATTGTGTGTCGCAAAAAGCTACTATTAGTGACGCATTACTGGGCATCACTAAAAGTATACATTTTTGTAGTGTCACCTTATGTTTAGGAGTGAAAAAGTGAGATAAGAAAATCCACCATGTTTTACCATTTTCCTGAAATTTATAATACTTTATAAAAATGCACAATTTCATTAAAACTATAAACAAACTCTACAAGCTAGTAAGAAATTTAAAAAGAAAGTTTTCTTTTAGATTATTTTTGTAAATTTAATATTTTTTTTTAATATTCATTGTTAATAAAATATTAAATAATCTTTCTCTTTGCCCTACATCCACTACAAAAAAACCTATTTTTCGCGACGCACATTATTAGCGACGCACAAACAGGCGTCGCTAATAATAAGGAAAAAAATAATAAAAAAATTCGCTTCCCGCGTGAAAAAAGGCGCGAAACTATTAGCGACTCACACGTGCGTCGCTAATAGTTGGTTAGTTTAACGACGCCTGCCTGAGCGTCGCAAATACTTGGGTGGACAATTAGCGACGCTCAGTTGGGTTATTAGCGACGCACATTGTGCATCGCTAATAATTCCTTATATTTGTATTAATTTTTTTATAATTTAATTATACTTTTTTTTTTAAAAATAATTTTGACAAAAACAAATAAAAATAAATTTATAAAATTATTATTATCTCTAACAACATTAGGCCTATAAGTTTAACAAGAGAGCGGTACAATTAATTAAAGAAGAAAAATGCTATATATTGTTGTCAATTTTTTTTTTTAAATCAATCTAATTTAAGTAAAATAAATTTAAAATCGAAAAAAAAATGGTCTATAACCCAACAGACTTTTATCATTTATGACATTTCTTGTGTGGGTTTCTTGTAAATTAAATCTTATTTTTTAATTTAATTATAAAATTAACTTCTTGTGTGGGTTTCTTATTTGTTTCACAAGTAAATTTAAGGGTAAATTATATTGACCTAGTCTGAGGTTTATGACAATTATAATAACCTCTCATATTTTATAAAATAATATACAAATATTCTTTCCAGTCAATTTTTTGGATCTTTTAAAATAATATACAAATATTTCCATTCCAATTAAAATAATATACAAACATATATTGTTTAATTGGATCGTTTACTTAAAAGTTAAGAGAAAGTAAAGTATATAATTTATCATTAAATCCTAACTTAAATCAACTAACTCATCAAATTTTTCATATATAAAATGACTAAAATATTCTTAAATTCCTAATTAGTCTATTACTTTAAAAGAGCAGGCGCATGAATAGGGTGTTACGAGAGTCATTCACCCAATGAGATGATCTCACATAACAATTTTTCAAAGAAAAAGGAAGGGATATTTTATAATCTATTCAATTATATCTCAAAGGGAGAGCTGTAAGAATTATTGATTCACCAAATCATTTATTGACTCATTCTATTCTCACATAATAACTAAGTCAACTCTTTAACTAAATTTTTTATAATATTCTTAAAATTAGAGTGATAAAAATAAAATAAATACCTCTATTCTAAAATTTAAAAGTAAATTAATATAAATTAATTGTAAATAATAACAATAAAATTATAAGAGATAAAAATGGAAATAGAAATGAACCTATTACTCGGATTGTGGTCGGGTAGTGAAAATATTAATGATAAAATTTAAATATTTTGAGTTTGAGTTTGAATTTTATTTACATTGATTATTAACAGTTTAAAAGATATATATGATAATTATAAAAAAAAATTAATACACGTAAATTAATTCAAAATACCTCTAATCGATAAAAAAAATAGAAATGAACTCGCCTTATTTTATTGGATTAAATTAGATAATTAATTAACTTTAAAATATAATTAATTTGAAAAAACTAACAGTAATCAATATGAAGTGACTTGGATCGTCTATAAATTCTCATGATGATTAGAGGGGTGGGAACACGTTTCTTGTCTTTCTATTTTTTGAAATCCTTTAACATTAATTCTAACATGTAAGTCTTTTCAAACTCGATATAAAGAATAAATCATTAATTTTCAATAATAGGTATTTTTTTTAAGATTTTTTTTTGCATTAAGTTTTGTACTCATTTTAAATAAAATAATAATAAATATTTTTAAAAAGTGTTACTTAAATAGTGTAAATAATTTTTAATCTATTCTTAATAATAAGATATTAAGAATATAAATAAATTATTAAAAAAAAGATATAAATTCATTTATAAAGAGCTTTAGGATAATAAAGTTTTAATCTATTCTCACATTTTTCAGATATACAACCTTCACAAATTTGATGAAATTAGCACACTTTTTGAGCATTTGTTAATTAATTAAATTAAGAAATTAAGAATTTAAAATTATTTAAAAAACCTTAATGATGGGAGTGCAAATAAAATTTCCTTTCTTAAAAATATTTATATATTTCCACATATGGCACTAATCTAAGGTGATAAAATAACAGCCGTTGGATGAAAGAAAATATAACAGCCATCACAATTTATCAGCCTATTGCCCTAAATCTTTTCCCCTTTCCAGTTTCCAGTTTCCACAATACCCTACCCGCTGCGGCGCCGCCTCCTTCAAGTCGATCTACGGTTTTTTCGTCTTCTTCGTCAATCTTCGGTGGTTTTGAAGCTAGTTCTCCGGATCTACAGTTTCTTCGTCTTCTTCGTCAATCTTCGGTGGTTTTGAAGCTGGTTCTCTGGATCTACGGTTTCCAGGTTAGATTTCTTTTTTTCTTTTTTTTTTGTGGGTCATGGATGATGGATCCTCAGAACTGTTACTGCTTTTTTTTTTTTTTGCCGCACGATCTGGGTCATGGATGATGGATCTGCGGTTCACTTTACATTTTGATGTGAATAAACAAATTATAAAGGTTTGCTCCATATCATTTGGAGTACTGCTAATTACAAAATTTAATTGAAGGCTCCGTCTCAATCTTACTGGAATAGGGATTGGCTAATATGAATAATTGTTCTTCTTGGGTTTCTGGATAGTCACTGAACTGAAGTGACTTGAATGTCCTCTAGCTTATAGAATTCAAAGGATATTCATTTTATAAATTCTACAATTCAAAAGAGTATCAAGAGAAATAGCATGATGCAGAGATGGATTTGTGCTAGAGTTCCTGAAACTATTTTTTCGTTATTTAATCGCATGTCGAGCTTTTTATTAAATTTTTAAGTCCTTGATTTATGGTAATTTTATCAGCTATTGAGACTTTTATAAGCAAGAGCACCCTTGAATCTAAAGATATATATATATATATATTATATATATGTGTGTGTGTGTGTGTGTGTGTGTGTGTGGAAAGGTCTTACCAATAAAATTGAAGATAAGGATGTTGAAGACATAACATTTAAGTTAAATTGGTTGAGCAATATTTATATTTATATCAATACCTTTTATTATATAGATGTCATATCCAAAGAGGAACTAAATGCGCTAAGTTGTCATAGGGCTATTTGTGGATCTTACTAGAATGGTTTATTTATTTTTAATTATTTAGGTGGTATTAATTATTTTGCATATCAAAAAACAAGAAGATTAAATATATCTCGTTTGAGTTTTTATTTATCCAAATTATTTTATTTCTAGATTTTTAGGTTATCTAATTGTTAAAAAATTTTATTTCATATAAACTTAAGCATACGGTAAAATTGCCCTAATCATTAGGAAGAATATTGAAAAAAGTTGCCTAAAATAGTCTTTAAAAACTTGTCAACAATTTGGATTTAATAATGAATGAGGGCATTTTGGGTGTTTAGGTGTTCAAGTACTTCTTACATGTCAGAGATATTTAAAGTAAGATAAAAAAGAAAAAGATTCTCTGTTTCAAAAATGCCTTTACCTTACAGAGGATGCATGCCACATAGATACACCTGACCTATTAAGTCAGTTAGTGGTTTTAGGTAGCAATTGATTTGCTTTTGTTGGTTAAGTTGTTGTTGTCAGGTGCCAAGTAAATAATTCTTGATGAATGACCTTAATTAATAGATAAAAATTGAAAGGTAGGTGCTTTTATTTGTTATCAACCAAGATCAATATGTTTTGTATTGGCATTTTCAATGCTATTGTTAATGTTTTTTAAAGCAAAACTCTGTCTGACAATCAGAGTTTGCCCTTACACTAATGAATTTTTTAATTGCATTGATGTAAGCCCAGCCCCGTTTGGGAGTCATTTTCATCACATGTGAATCTTGTCGCGAAATTTATTCGCGATTGGGCTCGTGTGTATGAAAATCGATTCTTGAATTGTCGAGAAAGGATAGTTCGGGAATGCATAAATCTGTATTGCAATCAATAGTGCATATGCTTGAATATTTCACTATGATAAAATTTCAGCACGGTCTCCTATTGTTCTCTAGGTATATATTTAGGCATGCTAACGTCTATCTCGTATACTTGGAGAACCGTGGGGAGATGCTGCTGAAATTTTGTCCGAGTGGAATCAAGCATTTGATTTGCTGCTGATTGCAATGTAGATTGTGCATTCACGAATGGGATAGGACCACCTGACCCTTTAGAGAGAAGTTGGACGTGACAGGATTCATGTTTCATATTTATAACGAGTATCATTTTTGACTTGTATTAGGTAGATGAAAATGGATAAGAGTTGGATGCCCCATTTGAAACTTATGCAAGTTTCAGCTCAAAAAAAGTCTATTTTGGGGTTTTGACAGACCAAAATTCTGGATAACGGCCTAACTACACCGAAACCCCATCACACACCTCACAAATGATAAAATAGACTTTCACGAACTTATGGCACTCGGTTCGGATGCCCGGTTTGAAACTTATGCAAGTTTCAGCTTCAAAAAGGCCTATTTTGGGGTTTTGACAGACCAAAATGTTGGATATCGGCCTAAATACACCGAAACCCCATCACACACCTCAAAAATGATAAAATAGACTTGCACGAATTTACTGCACTCGGTTCGGATACTCGGTTTGAAACTTATGCAAGTTTCGGCTCCAAAAAGGCCTATTTTAGAGTTTTGACAGACCAAAATGCCGAATATTGGCCTACCTACACCAAAACCCCATCACACACCTCAAAAATGATAAAATAGACTTGCACGAACTTACGGACACTCAGTTCGGATGCCCTATTTGAAACTTATGCAAGTTTCAGCTCCAAAAAGGCCCATTTTGGGGTTTTGACAGACCAAAATGCCGGATATCGGCCTAACTACATCAAAACCCCATCACACACCTCAAAAAAGATAAAATAGACTTGCACGAATTTACGACACTCGGTTCGGATGCCCGGTTTGAAACTTATGCAAGTTTTAGCTTCAAAAAGGCCTATTTTGGAGTTTTGACAGACCAAAATGCTGAATATCGGCCTAACTATACTGAAACCTCATCACACACCTCAAAAATGATAAAATAAACTTGTACGAACTTACTGCACTCGGTTCGGATACTCGGTTTGAAACTTATGCAAGTTTTGGCTCCAACAAGGCCCATTTTGGGGTTTTGACAGACCAAAATGCCGGATATTGGCCTACCTACACCAAAACCCCATCACACACCTCAAAAATGATAAAATAGACTTGCACAAACTTACGACACTCTGTTCGGATGCCCGGTTTGAAACTTATGCAAGTTTCAGTTCCAAAAAGGCCCATTTTGGGGTTTTGACAGACCAAAATGTCGGATATTGGCCTAACTATACCGAAATCCCATCACACACACCTCAAAAATGATAAAATAAACTTTCACGAACTTATGACACTCGGTTCGGATGCTCGGTTTGAAACTTATGCAAGTTTCAACTTCAAAAAGGCCCATTTTGGAGTTTTGACAGACCAAAATGCCGGATATCAGCCTAACTACACCTAAACCACATCCCATACCTCAAAAATGATAAAATAGACTTGCACAAACTTACAGCACTCGGTTCGGATGCCCGGTTTGAAACTTATGCAAGTTTCAGCTTAAAAAAGGCCCATTTTGGAGTTTTGACAGACCAAAACGTCGGATATCAGCCTAACTACACCGAAACCACATCACACACCTCAAAAATGATAAAATAGACTTGCAGGAACTTACGACACTCGGTTCGGATGCCCGGTTTGAAACTTATGCAAGTTTCAGCTCCAGAAAGGTTCATTTTGGGGTTTTGACAGAACCAAATGCCGGATATCGGCCTAACTACACCGAAACCCCATCACACACCTCACAAATGATAAAATAGACTTATGCTATTTTATGCCGTTCTTACTTTTTATGCATGCAAAAAAAAAAAAAAAAAAAAAAAACTATTCACATTCTATGTTCATATCTATTTAATAATTGTTCTAATATTTATCATTTAATCTTTATTTTAGATTGATCGAGATTATTGCCGCGCTATCTTTATGTTTTGCATCGGAACTTGTTATTTTTATTTGTTTTTTTTTTTTTTCTTTTTATGGACATCTGTACGTAGTTATATTTTTGGAGATAATTTTTAATTTTTCTATTTATTGTTAAATTGTACTTTTACAAATGTACATAATTAGTTTAATATATATATATATATATATATATGAATGTATTTTTATTTTTTAATAGATTCATTTCAGAATGCTTGAATTTTATTGTATATCAGGATGGATGATTGATATATGTTTAAACAGGAATAAAACAACAAACAAAACAAAGCAAAATGGTTTTAAAAAAAAATTTTAGCAACGCACACCAGTGTGGCGCTAAAAGTAAGAATTCAATTTAAATATACACTATTAGCGATGCATACTGAGCGTCGCTAAAAACCACTATTAGCGACGCCCATCTATGCGTCGCTAAATATACACTATTAGTGACGCACACTGAGCGTCGCTAAAAACCACTATTAGCGACGCATACTGAGCGTCGCTAAAAACCACTATTAGCGACGCCCATCTATGCGTCGCTAAATATACACTATTAGCGACGCACACTACATCCTTGTGTAGTATTTGCGATGCCTTTGTGTAGTATTTGCGACGCGCGCACCCAATTATTAGCGACTCATCATCCATGAGCGTCGCTAATAGTTACCTTCAGCGACGCCAACGGGTCTAGTCGTCGCCAATACTATTAACGACGCGAGTATTTGTGACGCCTTTAGCGACGCACAAGACCTTTAGTGACGCAAAGGGCCACTATTAGCGACGCATTTGTGCATCGCTAATAGTGCCTTTTGTTGTAGTGATCATTATTAATAATTATCAATTGACATAAATATTTTTCTGGTTTTCTTTAGAGTAAATTATATGGACACCTTTCTAGTTTCTTGTTTTCACTTGATTCTATAATCTAAAAATCAACAAAGATATTTTTCATGAGTTAAAAATTAAATTTACCTAAAAATATAGAATATATTTAGGACATATAAAATATATTTATGACATATAAAATGGTCTATTCGTTGACTTTTAACTTAAAAATAGATTAAATGAAAATGAGTAAAATTTTAAGAGGTATGTGTAATTTTCCCTTTCCGTTAGGTATATTGTTTAGGATCCAAGAGGGCAGCATTATTTTCTAAAGCTCACGTCATACAAGCTTATTCAAGCTTTATTCATTTCCATTGCTATCAAAGTACATAAATTTTAATTGAAATATTCATTGTAATTTGTAACCTTTTATATATATATATATATAATGGCTTATGTTTCATTTGTAACCTTTTATATATATATATATATATATATATATATATATAAAAGGTTACAAATGAAACATAAGCCATAGAATTGCACCCACACATGCATATTTTTCATGGAGAAATGCCAATCAATCTCAATTGATACTATTTATTTATTGATTTGGTAAATCACTCTTATTTGTTGTTACATATATATGATGATACATACAATGCTATCGATACATTTTACATCACATTTATCTCATCATGAAGAACAATACGAAAACCCAAAAACCACTTGATCAATGTCACCAACAATAGTAAACTTTTTAATTAACCCTCCTACAATTAGACCTAATCTCCCCATTATTTCCTGTCAAGGGCCTTATATTTCCCATATTAATCATGGACTGAGCAAAACTATCGAAGAACTCGGCTTGGTTGTTTGCGAATCGGTTGACGATGGGAACGGTGTCGGCACCACTGGTTGAGAACAACTCTTGATCGCTTAGAAGAAGCCCTTGGTTGTTTTGGAGGTTGGTGAAGTAGTTGTTGTCAAAGCTGTTTGGAGTAGAGGGATCAAGATTTGCCAGTGTATTTACATTGCCGCCTTCGGGACATGTTTGGCGAAGCGTTTCCAAGTACGTTGTGTCTAGGGTTGGATCAGGATTTTCGGCACTGAAATTGTAGAGGCGACCGCTGAAACTCAAGCATCGAGCTCGCCCAAATGTATGAGCACCTGAGAAGCAATTTATATGTACTAAATTTTTAACAATTTAGATTACAATTATAATTTTCAAATTATATTTACAATTTCTTTAATAAATTATTATCTTTTTCTTATTTTGATTATACATTAAAAGTTTTAATAATTTTTCTTAGTTTCTCTTTTTAAAACAAAAATCAAAAGGCATTAAAATAATTCATTCAACATAACTTAATTTTGAAAAAAGAGTTAAATATCAACAAGTTTTTACAATTATAAAAATATAAATAGTAAGGCTAGTAAGAAATTTTTACTAATATAAAATTATAATATATAAAATATTAAATTTGAGTTAGGTGGGAATTGAATTAGCCCGTCGAAGTTGCACCTCTAATTTGTATTAAAAAAAAAGAAGCAAAAAATATGATGGTACAACACCTTTTCTTGTGACTTGGGGGCATGCCCTTTTTTGTTTACCTTTTAAGTAAAGTTTCTGAATCCATCCTAGATGGGAGAGGTTCTTACTTTCATTTATATATTTATATATATATACCTAGTTTTTACTAAAATTGGAAATTTAGTAGTTACATACCAGATAAAGCAACTAAATCGGTGGAGTCGAGTCCCTTATTAGTGAACTTTCTTGTAATGTTAGCTAGGCTTTCAAAAGGACCTGGGATTTCACTATTAGCTCCTGCTCGGTTTGCCGTTCTGCTGTCTCTTCTTCCCAGTTGAACATCCCATGATGGACCTCCTGCCTGCATTCACAATTACATTTGCCAGCATTCATCAGTTCCTTCAAGACTCATTCAAGCACATTATCAAACACTTTGAACTGTTCAAATAATTTTTCTTTCTTTTATTTTTTTTATTTATTTTCAATGCTCAGATTATAAGGTCAAAATGGGATACCACTGAAACTTTCTTAACCATTGTTGGTCTTGACTTTTTGGCTTCTTTTGATGTCTGCTTTAAACTAATTTGACAAAGAAAGACCACTAATAAATAATATTACAACATTGCCAAGAAAACTTACGAGGATAATGATATATATATATATATATATATATATTTATAGTCAAACAGATCCAGTATATTTTTAATTATATGATCCTTTTATTCGACAATGAAATATATGGTGCATGTTAAAACATGGCGTTGAATGGAAAAAAGATTAGTGGTCGTTAAGTTTGCTATGCAATAACTCGAAATAAGATTCAGTTACATAATTTAAAATGTTTAAATCAAGTTATTAGTTGGAAGATTTGTGATTTCTTATAGGCTCACCTACTGATGTTGGACAAAGGGTATCAGAATTTTAAGTAAAACAAATAATTCCATTTTCATCTGTAAGAAATTAAGGGAATAAAAAATGATAGAAAGGATGAAAAGATACCGCAGACACTAAAATTTGAGAAGAAATGGCCAAAATATCTGCGCAGGAGACAACGCCAGGGCAAACATTCTCCAATGCAGTTTTGATGTCATCAACAACATTGTACCCATCCGTCGAATTATTAGGAATTGCATTTTTCTCACTGTCTATACCATCTGCATTGTCTAGCAATATCGAACCTATCGCAGCCCTGCATTCATGCAATATATTCACAGAATTATATTCATTAGTAGTTTGTATATAAGAATAATTCTTGCATATATATATATATATATGTATGTATGTGTAGGTGTACATATTATACTGCTCAAAACAAGTTAACATGTGGTATAGTTGAAAACAAGCCATACCACGTAAATACTTGGATTCTATTTCTGATACAGTTACCATCATAAGGTTGCATACATCTAAAGTCAAAGCTTCATGCACTGAGCTAACCTAACTTTAATCTTATAGTTGAATCCGAGTCACCATTTTACTCTATTTGACCGGGCATGGGCAAGAAATTATTGTATGTTTTAGTACCACTAACCATTTCAATGATTCCAATCAAATCATGAACTGCTATGTATATGAAAGTCATTTTTTTAAAAAATTATTATATTATACACATGATAATTTATGATTAATTGAAATCATTAGTCCTAAATCATATAATAAATTTTCGTGCGTGGCCATCCTATATAGATCTCTAGTAAAAATATAGAAGAATTAACGTGAACATGCATGCTTGGGCACATTTGAAAGAGAGAATAATATTACATTGACAAAGCAATCGTGGAAATGAACGCGAATGAGCTTGGCACCAATTCGGACATCATTTTGCTGACCTTGGTCCAAGACACCACGTACCACACTGGAAACATTCGGGCATGTGTTAGCATAAAACGTAGTGCTCAGCTGAGCGTTAGACCCGTCGAACACAACAGCCAGAAGGAGAGCAGCTGTTATCATTGAAAATGAAGACATTATGCTAGCTAGATGTTATGAATGAAAATGGAAATGGAGATGAAAATTCAAAGATGTGTGCTTTGCTTTGCACTCAAGCTTTGGTTGTGTTGTTTGTATGAGGGGATGTGTACCCCTTTTTATATAGAGATTAATTAGTGGTAGTAGGAGACAGTTTAGCGGCAGGCCTACAGGATAGACGTTTTCCATTGAAATTTCTTTGTTTACTTTTCGTTTTGTTGAACAAGTTAGAGATACTGTAGGTCTTATGTATTCATTATCATTTAATTTTTTTGGTCCCATTGTGAGTGGAAGGAAGTTGAATTCTGTTCGTATTTTGTGAGAAATTATTTTATGAAACCGTCGCATAAGTTATATATAATTTTAGTATTTTGTTGGGTCTATACGAGATTTGCTGTGAGCCCTAAACATACACTTATATTTTAAGTAAAACCCTAAGTTTGTAGAATAGTTTAATGGAGAACACATTTCATTTGATAGATAGTTTTTCAAAAATTGAAGTCACAACAAATTGTAGTAAGTTGGATTCATGCCCTCGGGGAAGTTCTGAAAGTAATAATATTTGTTTCTGCAACCCAAAGGGGTACTAGCTCAGTGACAAACCAGGACGGAGAGGAGTGTTTTATCTGCGCAAGTCTCTAGTTTGAATCTTGCTGAGTACAAAACTCTTTCGGAGCCACTCAAGGTCGAAGAAGGCCTAGCTTACCCAGTACGGTGGGTTGAGAAAATTCCAATACTTGTGGGATAACAAAACTGTTCTGTTTGCATTTGGCTTTGCTGATTAGTGAAGAGCACACTGATAGGGGCATGGGGCTTAGGGCGGCAATTTCCTCCCTTGACTTTTTTTATTTATATTTTTTTATTTTTTTCAAATATATTTTTTTAATCAATATTTTTCTCCAAGTTTAATTATGTTTAACACTTTACTCTTATTTTATTTTTAATTTGATCAGTTAGTGAAACTTTTATTGATTTTTCTTTTGTATAACCTAAAATTTTTAAGGGTTTATTTTTGTTTGGACCTCTTGTCTGATTTGTATATTTTATTTTATCAATGAATTTTTATTTATCAAAAATATTATCAATCAATATTAAATTGTCCTCTTGCAGTAAAATCCTGCATCATCCCTGCGTAGTGCTACTTTAGGAGTGTATGCCTGATATTGCTGAGCTCTTGGGGGGCATTTCTGTCTTGTTTCGGTTCATGTTTTTGGAAGTTATGATGTTCTTGAGTGTTTGTGTTTGGATTCTGAGGTGTTATGTTTGGGGTTGTAGCTGTGTTTTGACTGTAATACTCTCTCTCTCTCTCTCTCTCTCTCTTGAACTGTTTGTTGGTTATTAATAAAAATCTAACTTACTTTTTTTTTTTTAAAAAAAAACTATTGAAAATTGGGAGTCTGAACTTTCCTGGGCTATCAACATTCAATAACCTGTCTGGTGACTCTCTCAAAGCAACTCTGTTAAAGTTGTCTTTCTGAGCCTCCATCTCTACTTTCATTGGATGGAGAAAAATCAGAGAATCATCAAATTGGTATTGGGAAGGCAGAAGACCAAGTCATTAAGGACATTTCAAATGCATTTAAGTGCTGCAGCTACCTCTTGGAGAAAGATTCAAAACTCCTTAATTTGTTACTCAATTAATGATGCAATCATCACTTAGTCTGCTTGTTACTTTTGTTTTCTTTGTTCTTGATTCTTAGCTCCTCTTGGTAATGGTATATTATTATGTAACTCCTATATATGGTAAGATATAATTCTCATTATTTTTTTCCTTGATAATTACACTCATCATAGACTTTCGTGTACATGAAGTGATACAAAGTTGGAAAACAACCTATGAAATATACTGTACTATTTTTGGGATGTTATTGCATGAATCCGTTATAGGCGTAGGAAAACATCTATAATTTTAGTAATAGAGTAAGCCTCAAGTATATACTCCACAAAATACTAAAATCATAGAGGCCGTCATACCATGTAATGGGTTTGTATATTAATTTCTTAGTATTTTTTTATACTCGATCATATAGAATTAGAAAAAAAATGCACATAAAATTTCAAAATAATTGTAATTGCCAAATTTGGAGAAGGCAAATATTTTCAAATGTTTTAAGAGTAGTATTAGTCTTTTCTTTTCTTTGCTTTATTTGTAATCCTTGGTGATAAAAATCAAACCCTTAAACTCACTTCCTTGGCTATGTTAGTTTGTCGGCTAAAGGAGAAAATTGAATAAATTAGTTCTGATTATTTTGTGATGCCGGTGTTTGGATAAAAAAGGAAAGAGTTTACTACTAGTACCAAGAGTAAATAATGACCCATAGTGTGGATAAAATAATGGAATGAGAGGGTTGAATTCACCCTTATCCAATCCGCGAAACAAATAGGGCTTGAGAAAAAAGAAAACACTCTGGTGCAGAGTGTGATGATCACTGAAATTTGAATATCTCTATAAATCCATGTCAGTCTCACATAAATCTCAAATTGGAGCGATAATCACGCATTATGTCAACATTTTTTTACCAGCTATATTGATATTTTGTGAAGAATATCATTTTTTACATTTAAAATCTATAATTCAACTTCCTTGAATAATTTATTTGAATTACATAGAAGCTGAACTTCTTCACATCCAAATGATCCTTAGTTTGACCAAGTCTACCAGACAGTTTGTAAGAAACTAGAGCAATTTTCTCAACCCCCAATCACTATACAAAAGAGAAAAATACAGTAGAAATATATTTCATAGAATTATGAAGTACTCTTGTTGAAAATGAATTGAGTTAGAAACTCTCTTTTAAAAGTTGAGTCAGAAATTTCTATAAAAAATAAAGGATAAAAAATTAAACTTTTAAAAGAGGAGGGATTGCCCCCAACCCTAACGTTCTACCACTAATTGCCGTAATTTGATGGTTCCATCTATGATGCAAAATAAGTTGTGGAGGTTTTTGAGAACAACGAGAACCTTCCAAATCCCATTCTAAGAAAAAGTACTAGTAGACGCAGAGTTGGTCAGTCACGTTTTTAGGAACAAAGACCCTATCTTGACTCAAAACAGCGAGACGAATAATATTCATCGCTTTGCCATGACTGAAGCTGTTTCGGGGCCAAATGACTTCGTTTAGGCCTCTAATATCACTTTTTGTGCAATTTATAGTAACTTTAATTTTACAATTACTTTCTTTAGGAAAGTCCAAATTAACTTCTGCTTGCGGCTATAGTTTCCCAGTTTAATATGGTTTCTATTTTTCGAAAAAGTCACAATTTTTTATTAATTTTTTTTTTTTTTGAAATTATTATACTTTCTTAATTGTAATAGGACGAATATAAGGAATTAGTAGATTTTTATTCAAATTAGTAATAGTTTTAGCCTATATATATGATGTAAAATAGTTTTTATTATTCAGATTATCAATAATATATTTATATTTAGAAATTTGAGATTTGTTCTTTTTGGGTGAGGAGTCCCTTTTGTTCTTGGTTACTAAGGAATTCAACGTATTTCATTCTCCTTCACGTTCTGTATTGCGTTAGTTTGTATCAGAGTGAGGATTTACCTGACTCAATGGCAAACGACGATGTTGAGAACCCAAATCCAATTGACGTTCGTCGTGGGATGGAAGCTGTATGGGCAACAATTGACGACCATGGGCAACAGTTAGCATAGATCAATGGTCAACTTGGTGCTATACAACAGACGCTCATGAGACTCAATTTTAATGCCCCTAAAGACCCTTTAGTCAATAGGAATCACGCCGAAGGATTTGCTCGAGGCTATCCTATAGATAGAACTATACCAAGTCAGCGTCCCTAAAGGCAGCCTGCTTATAGAGATAAATTAGATTTAGACGATGAGGAGGACTACGAGGTTTGTAGGCCTGCAAGATGGATCAGAACTGATATTTTGAGGATTATAGGATGAAGGCCGACATCGTTACGTTTAATGAAAATCTTAACATTGAAGATTTCTTTGACTAGATTTTTAAGGCTAACCAATTTCTAAACATGATGGAGGTTCCTGATGATAAGATGGTCAAGCTTGTTGCGTTTAAACTGAAGGGTGGAGTAGCAATTTGGTGGGACCAATTGCAGCAAAATCAACAACGACGAGGCAAGCAACCAATTCGAGTTTGGAGGAAGATGAAGTAGTACATGATGAGAAGATTTCTCCCTCCAGATTATGAGCAGTACCTGTTTTAGGTATACCAAAATTGCACTCTAGGCAGCTGATCAATTTTTGATTATGTAACAGAATTTAACTGATTATTTGTTTGCAATAATTTGGTTGAAACAAAAGGATAAATGGTGGCATGATATTTGAGCGGACTTAAGCCTTCAATCCGTGACAAAATTGGATTGCAGGTTTTGTGGACAGTTGATAAGGTTTACAATATGGTGTTGAAGGCAGAATTGTTAGAAAAAGAATGAAGGGTTGGAAGATCTAGTGCAATACACTTTTGTTGGAATTTTTTTGATCCTTATATGCAGCGAGTGGAAAAGGAAAAGGCACTCAAATAGCAGCAGTTTAGTTTTCTGTTCAACCTATTCAAATTAAATCGCAAGGCAGCCCTTCCCTCCCGATCGGACAACAACTCTGATTGATTGGGCTTTCCTTCACTCTTCATTAAAAAAGCTTAAGTTATGTAGAGGGCAGTAGTAGTAGAGGCCTTTCGAAGAAGCCAATACCCACTATGAATACAAATTCCTATGCCAAGCCTACACTTAGCAAGTGCTATCGTTGTGGTAATCTTGGGCATCACTCTAATAACTGTCCAGATTGATGACCTGTTAACTATGTTGAGAATGAGGATGCTGTTGTTGAGGTAAATGAAGAGGAACCTACTAGAGAAGATGATTTCTATGAAGGAACAAAATTTGTAAAAGAAGATAGAGAACGAGTCAACTGTGTGGTGCAACGGTTGCAATATGCACCAAAGCAGATAGACACGAGCCAACTCCACAACATCTTTCGATCCTGCTGTATCGTTAATCGAAAGGTCTACAATTTAATTGTTGACAGTGTAAGCTGCGAGGATTTTGTGGCCAAGAAGCTACTGGATCACATGAAACTGCCTAAAAAAACATCATTTTCCTTACACAATTGGCTGGATTAAAAAGGACCCAACGGTGAGGTAACAGAAATCTATTGTGTTCTTATTTCTATTGATAAACATTATCATGATAAAGTAATTTGTGATGTAGTTGATATAAATGCTAGTCATGTGTTGCCAGGTAGGTTATAGTAGTATGATGTTGATATTACTTATAAGGGCAAGGATAATAGTTACATGTTTACATATAGAACACACAAAATTGTCATGACCCCTTCAAAATTTGATTTTAAGACTAGCAGTTCTAAAGATAAGGGGCAATCTATGTTAGTTTTATCTAGGTCTAAAGCAGAGTTCGAGGCTGAAGCTAATGAGGCGTAGGAGGTTTATGTTTTAGTCGTTAAAGTTTTGGTGATATAGGATCCAAAGGCAGATTCAATAGTGGTTGTGCCAGAAAAATTGTAGCCATTGTTGGAAGAATTTAGCGAATTAGTTTTTGAAGATTTGCCTAATTACTTACGTCCAATGAGAGATGTTCAACACCATATTGATCTAGTACTTGGTGCAAGCATTCCAAATCTAGCTTATTACAGAATGAGTCCAAAGGAGAATGAGATTGCGAGAGAGAAGGTAGACGACTTGCTGAAAAGGGGGTTCATTAAAGGGAGTATGAGTCCTTGTACAGTCTTAGCCTTATTGGTGCCAAAGAAGGATGATAGTTGGTGCATGTGCATAGATTGCAGGGCCATTAACAAGATCACCATCAAATACATATTTCCCATTCCATTTTTAGATGAAATGCTTGATATGCTTGAGGGTTCAAGGTTATTTTCCAAGATTGATCTTCGTAGTGGTTACCATCAGATTCAGATTAGGCTTGGTGATGAATAAAAAACTACGTTCAAGACTAAAGATCGCTTGTATGAGTGGTTAGTGATGCCTTTCAGCTTAACCAATGCACCTAATACTTTTATGTGAGTCATTAACTAGACTTTGAGGCCTTTTGTTAAAAAGTATTTTGTTGCCTATTTTGATGATATTCTTATTTATAGTAAAAGTGAAAGGGAGCATCTTGATCATCTACGACAGATTCTAATAGTACTATTGGAAAGTAAGTTGTACATCAACATTAAAAAGTTCAGTTTTTTGATTAACAGTTTATTATTTTTGGATTATGTGGTTAGCGCAAATGTCATTTATGCGGATGAAGAAAAATTACAAGTAATTCGTGAGTGGCCAACGCCCAAAGCTGTCACGCCCCGAATTCCAACGAACCCGGGACGCGAGTAGCGAGACAAAAGAAAATAAAAATAACAAGGAAATAAAGACGATTAAATATAATTACATACATTCCGTGCACTATTCTGATACATACACGAGGTCTGGTCCATTCGTTCACAACATACAAAATAAGATACAATCTCGGCTTATGCCCTTATACAATATCAAAAGCGCCCCTTGGGCCTAACATAGTTCCTAATCAGCTCATCTCCCCGTCTCGTACAGCTGGGACATCATCTGAAATGTTGCCCCACTAAAGGGGTCAGCTCAACATGCTGGTACAATATAATGCTAATGCAAGAAACAAAATCAAGGGTGTGGCATGTGCAAGTGTACAGTTATATCTACATGGTACTCAACATCATGCATACAATATAATAGCAATAATCTGCATGTCATCCATATTATCCATGCAATGCAGTAACCATGCCCATGAAACACCCACACCACTCTATGCCACAATCATGTCAAATCTATGCCATGTCCATATCAACTCATGTAATGTAATGTAATACAATGTAATGTCATGTCCCTTCACGGATCGCTCCCGTTGGTTAGGGTACCAAATGTAATATCGTGTCCCTTAGCGGATCGCTCCCGCTGGTTAGGGTACCAAATGCAATATCATGTCCCTTCGCGGATCGCTCCCGCTGGTTAGAGTACCAAATGCAATATCATGTCATGTCCCAGGGAATCATACTATGCCAAGATGCTCTGATTTCATCATGTCATAATGTAATCTCAATGATGCATCTCATTCATACATAAAGCATGCTTTCAAGCGCATATTTCATAATGTCAACAGTTCTCAAAGCATATAATTCACATACTACTCTAACACATGCGACATACACATAATCATCATCCACATCATCACCCAACTTTAGTAAGATAGCATGAAGCACATAAGCATATGAACATTCAAGCAAACATGTGAACAATCAAGGCAGCAGAACAAGTATTCCTAATCTTAATTCTATTCCTTGCTTAGCACAATATATCGTACCTGATAATCGACCTCAAACAGGGAGAGTGTACTCGTAGTATAGTGGAATGACTGTAAGAACACCGAAGGTCAGATCACCTTCTCTTTGCCTTTTCGTGTCCCTAAAATCATAACATGAGACTCAGTTCAATTGTCACTTGAATTATGCTATTCATCAAATTTTATGTCTTTATCTTATAAGTTTCTATTTTGCTAATTTAGACTCTACTATTGAGTCCGGGACGTCGAAGAAAATAAGTTTAGGTTTTCGTAGAACTGAATTCGGACACCTGGTTTCAGAAGGGCAAAACAGTCACTTTGCACTTTACACGAGTCCTTACATTTCGTGACCTCTTTTCACAAATCGGACTTCACAGTTGAGTCCGGAATGCTCGAGATAATAAAGTTTCACTATTTTTTTACTAAATTCGGAGTTCATTTGACTGTATTTCAATTCAGGGGCATTTTGGTAATTTTATATGTTACTACGGGTCTTTTATTTTTTTGAGACTCCGTCTCGTAAAACGGACCTCACCATTGGCCTCAGAATGGCCGAGATAGTCAAAATACACTAATGACTTGTCCCATTTGGACTCCGGATTATTTTAGAATATTTAATTAATTAAATTAATTAAATTAATTTAATTAATATTTTATTCTGGAGGGGTCAAAACATAATTTCTCATAAGTTTAGGGGTCAAAGTACAATTCCCGAAAGTTCTGGGTCAATTTTCAATTATCAAAAAGTTCAGGGCAAAATTGTAAATTCTAATTCTTCTATTCCTAATTCGGACAACCAAACAAGGATCAACCTAAAACAGGGATAAGATATCCCTGTTCTTATTTAATTCAGATTTCCAATTTCTTAAGTCCACAACCAAACATTCCCAATTTAGTTTTTAATTTAAAACAAGAAGGCGACACGTGGCAGGGGCGGTTCACCCCCGCCCGAACCGGACCCGACCCGGACCCGAAACCGAAACCCGACCCGGTGGCCTCCCTTCTTCCCCGACTTTCCGGCGGTGAACTAGTAGGGCTTCGGCGCCTTCTCCGGCGCCAGCGACCGATCTCCGGCGAGATTTTCAAGGTTTTTAAATGTGTTTCTCTTCGGTTTTTCGCATAGATCCCATATATATGTTTGGTTTTTGATTCAAATCATCAGGTTTTCACGAAATAGGGAGTCAACCCCTCGGTCAAACTTCCGGCCGACTCTATTTCTTTATTTTTCTTGGTTATCTTTCAAAGTTTTTAACCCCATTATTTTACACTCTTCTTCCCGAACCCAGCATGCCCCCATTCTCATCATTTTAACAAGTTTTTTACACATGAAATATTAAAACCCGTCTATCTCTCTCTCTACCTGCAACTCCTTAGTTCTCCTCCATTTCTCAATCATTCTGGTTCATTCCTTTTGCAAAATGATGCACATTTTATATACTATGAGACCTAGTGATTTAAAACCAACGAGTATGCTTCAAAATTTTCAAAACAGAACCGAAGCTAATCTTACCTTTTCTTGGGGTTTCTGGATGCAGTTCTCTCCCCCTCTCCTCTTTCCTCTTGGTTCAGGCTTGGTTCGAGCTCCAGTATCACCCTCTGCTTCTCAGTCCCTATCTCTCTTCCTTATCCCCTCTGCTTTTCCCTCAAACCCAACGGACACCCATGTTTTGTACACATCAAGCACAGCAATCCACCACCCACACGCAAGGTCAGCTACAGCAGCCTATTTCTCTCTCCTTCCATCCCCTTTTCTGACTTCCTTTCTGCACCCTTTCTAATTTTTCTTTCTCACTTTATCTTTGCATTTAATGTGGTTGACATTAGGTGTTATGTGTGTGTATATATATATATCTATATATATATGCGTATATTATACTTTTCACACAACACACACACGGTTGTACACCCACACACACTTCTGTACACTACAACACCCCCACACACACTTCCTTTTTAAAATATATATATATATATATGTGTACATATATATATACACATACATTACATTGAACACATACATAACACACATGCATATAATATATATATATATATACATATGTACATTTTACTACACATACTTACACGTTCCATTTAAATAAATAAAAAAAAAATTTCTTCAAAATTTCAAATTCTTACAAAAGCAGTTGGCACTGTGCGGAGTTTTCATAATCTAACAACATTTTATCGTAGATTCATCCGTAATTTTAGTGCAATTATAGCTCCAGTTACTGAATACTTGAAAAAGGGGAAGTTTAATTGGGGTGAAGAGATAGAAAAAAGCTTTGCCTTGATTAAATAGAAGTTATGCACTGCTCTAGTTTTGGCCTTGCTTAGCTTTGAGAAGGTTTTTGAAGTAGAGTGTGATGCGAGTAGAGTTGGCATTAGGGCAGTATTGTCTTAAAAGAAACAACCAGTGGCATTCTTTAGTAAAAAGTTGAGTGAGGCCTGTCAAAAGTGGAGTACCTATAATCAGGAATTCTATGCGGTTGTTAGAACTTTGAAGCATTAAGAGCATTATCTTGTGTAGCGAGAGTGTGCTGCATAGATCACCAAGCTTCAAAGTACATCAACATCCAAAAACACTTGAATAAAATGCATATGAGATGGTACACATCCCTTCAGAAGTTCTTATTTGTCCTCAAACACAAATTTGGCAGCTTAAATAGAGTTTCAGATCCATTAAGCAAAATGGCTAATTTTCTTGTTACATTGGCACAAGAGGTTGTGGGATTTAAGTTCCTAAAGGAATTGTATGAAGAAGTAGATTTCAAGGAAATTTGGGCCAAGCGCAAAAAGTCTCAAACTGTTATAGATTTCTATATGCATGCAGGGTATATATTCAAAGACAACTCTTTGTGCACCCCTCAAACATCCCAATAAGAAAAGCTGATTTGTGATCTACACAGTAGTGGATTGAGTGGATATATGGGCAGAGATAAGACAATAGCAAGTGTAGGGGAACAATATTTTTGGTCACAAGTCAAGAGGAACATTGGTAATTATGTTCAAAAATGCTATATTTGTCAAGTTTCTAATAGTCAGTCACAAAACAATGGTCTTTATACTCCTTTATTTGTTCCTAATTCTTTTTGGAAAGACATGTCTATAGATTTTGTGTTAGGACTACCTTGAACGTAACGAGGGGTAGATTATATTTTTGTAGTTGTTGATAGGTTTTCTAAGATGGCGCACTTCATTCCATGCCGAAAGACATCAGATGATTCACACATTGCACGACTATTCTTTTGAGAGATTGTGAGACTCCATGGAGTTTCATAGTCGATTACTTTAGATTGTGACACAAAGTTCTTTAGTTACTTTTGGGTTACTTTGTGGAGAATGTTTGATACTTCCTTGAAGTGCTGTACTACAGCTCATCCCCAAACAGATGGCCAAACAGAGGTGATCATGAATAGAACATTCGGCAACCTAGTTCGTAGTATTTGTGGAGATAGGCTTAAGTAGTGGGATCATCCCTTGCCACAAGTTGAGTTTGCATATAACAATGTTTTTCATAGAACCATCGGAAGAACACCTTTTGCAGTTGTCTATATCACTCAGCCAAAGTATACTGTAGACTTGGTTCAATTGCCTAAGGGCCATGGTGTGAGTGTTATTGCAGAGAATATAGCAGAACAGGCCCAAGCAGTACATGTTGAGGTGAAACAGAAATTGGAATAAACCAATGCCAAATACAAGAGAACTATAGATAAACATAGACGTGCCAAGGTGTTCAAGGAAGGAGATTCTGTTATGATATTCTTGCGTAGAGAGAGATTTCTAGTTGGCAGCTATACCAAATTGAAGCCAAAGAAATATGGTCCATACAAAATTGCGCACATGGTCAATGATACTGCTTATGTTGTTGATTTACTAGAAACTATGAGAATTTCCCGGACTTTCAATATTGTTGACATCTATGAGTACCATGTAAAAGACCCTCTTTATCCCGATTGTAACTCGAGGTCAATTTCTTTTCAAGAGGAGGGAATTGATGTAGAACAAGTTACAGAGGCTTTTGAAAAATAATGAGAACGTTCGAAGTCCCATTCTAAGAAAAATACTAGTGGATGCAGTGTTGGTTAGTCACGTTTTTGGGAACAGAGACCCTACGTACCTTGACCCAAAACGGAGAGACGAACAATACTTATTACTTTGCCATGTCTGAAGCTGCCCTGAGGTCAAACGGCTTCGTTTAGGCCTCCAATTTGACTTTTTTTTGTCATTTATAGTAACTTTTAATTTTGCAATTACTATGTTTAGGGAAATCCGAATTAACTTTTGCTTGCGGCTATAATTTCCTAGTTTAATATGGTTTTTAGTTTTCTAAAAAGCCCCAATTTTTATTAATTTGAAATTTTTTCTCTTTTTCAGAATTATTATAGCTTCCTAATTGTAATAGCACTAGTATAAGGAATTAATAGATTCCTATTCAAATTAGTAGTAGTCTTAGCCTATATATATATATATATATATGATATAAAACAGTCTTTATTATTCACATTATCAATAATATATTTCTGTTTAAAAATTTGAGATTTATTCTCTTTGGATGAGAAATCTCCTTTGTTCTTGATTATTAAGAAATTCAACATATTTGATTTTTCTTCATGTTTTGCACTGCGTTAATCTAATACATTTATTTTTCTTACAAGTAATGCGTCACTACTAATTTAATGCACTCGAGACATTTGTTCCACTTATAAACTGGAAATGTGTATGCATTTATGTATATCTATATTTTATTATGATAAATTTTTTTTGGATAACCGATGTCGGAGCTAGCTTGAGCGCACCTTAACTAATTTTGAGATACTGAAGTTGGGCAAACCTCTTGTGGTCTTATGAAGAACTCAAATTCGAGACTTTAAATTTTAATCTTTAAGTCTTTACTGCTCGACGAATCGCTTGGTGTTTACTATAATAATTTGATCTCATACATTTGTTTTTCAGTCGCTACTAGTTTAATGCACTGACATCTCTTCCACCTATGAACGGGAGAAGTGTATTCATACATGCAGGGATGCTGCTACTGTAGGCCCAGGGAGACAATTACCCCTTCTCAATTTTTTTATTTGAATATTTTTTTAAATATATCCTTTTAATTTAAGTTTTTTTTCCTCTCATAAGTTTAAAACTTTTTATACTTTATTTTTATTTTAATTTTAATTTGACTCCTTAATGGGATTTTTATTAATTTTTGAATATTTTTTTTTTATATAGTCTAAAGTTCTCTAAGTGTCTTTTTCTTTGGTTGGATTTATGGTCTAATTTATAAGTTTATTTATATTAATAAATTTAGTTTCTTATAAAAAAATATTATCAATTAATATCAACTTGTATACTTTTTAAAATTTTAAATTTATAATTAAAAATTAAATTAAAATTTTGTTATTCCTAACTTAAATTCCTGACCGTCCCTATGTACAAGTTTGTATGCATATTATTATGATATTGGATCAACATAGTTGTATACCCACAAGGTAAAACAAGGGTGGAACTTGAAAGAAATTTGGGAGCGGTGGGCAAGATTCCCAACTAAGTTAAGGTAATGATTCCTTTAATAAATACCATAATTAAATTGGGTTGGGGGGGGGGGGGGGGGAGAGGGTGTTCGATCAATTTAGGAGGCTCAACAGGAATTTTATTTTGGGTGTTTTGTGAGAATAGTCTTTTATATATATATATATATATATATCTGTGTGTGTGTGTATATTATTTTCGGTGTTTTGTGAGAATAGTCTTTTATATATATATATATATATATTTATGTATATGTGTGTATATATATTTATAGTAGCTGTTTGGCTAACTTATCAAGAGTTTCAGAAACTACTTAAGAGGCTTCCCATGATATCTTTATAGATCGAACATTGGACTGTTTAAGTTGTTTTTATTTTTGGTCTTAGGCCTCTAGAACTAGACATAGCCCCACTGATATAACTTTCAACAGACGTATTTGGAGCTGTGATCTAACAAGTCTTTGGCATTAATTGTTTTTTCGTTCCCATGCATCTGACCTATCAGAAAAAATTTCAGGCTTTGATGGCTAAAAATAGAGACAGTTTGACAAATATGGTTGGAGAAATCATAATTATTTTATTTTTTATAATTTATCTTTGTCTCATCTCTTTTAAGAAAGTAGAGTAAGAAAAGCTCGGTGAATTCGTAAATAATAGAAGAAAGACAAAAATAGAATATAAGAGATATGATATCTATTATTGTTCCTATAATAAGGTGACAAGGGTTAAGATTGAAAGAGACTATCAAGATGTTGCCTTAATAGTAAAAATTCTAAAATTGAAGTGTCTTATAATGGAATATTTGGCTTACAATTTAAATATCATAAATTTTACTTCTAATAACTTGATTTAAGTTTTAGCTTATAATTAAGATATCACAAATTTTATTCAAATTATTAAGTCAGCATGCTTAATGTGATATAATTATTATTCAAAAATTGATTATTTTAGGACTTATGACTTTATTTATAGTAAAATACAAAAAATTATCAAAATTAAGTTCTACCCAAAAATTAATTTAATGTATAAAACTACTTTAGAAGGGAGTAGCTCTCCATACAGTGCAACTCTTCTTGAAGCTACCTTTCTCGTAAGCACAAACTTGTAAGAAATAACAAAAGAAGGGAGTCTCGGTTTACGATCTAGTCACCTGACCAAAAATTACTATTGGTGTATTCGGTCTGAATTATCAAAAAATAAAAACATTTATGTGGGTTCCTTAATAAATTTATGGATCCCTCGAGACATTACGTTGAAGTGGTCCAATGAATCTACATTTTAAGAGCATCTTCAATATGCTTTCCAAATCTTTTTTCTTCAAAAATGTACTAAATTGATTTATGTAGCACTTTGATTAGTTACTTTTTCTCTAAAAGATTACCAGTGCTATAGTACTAAAAAACTATTTCTTAACATTTTTGCTCCAATGCTTAAAAGATACTTTTTTGACATTTCTACTTCAAAAACTTTGTTAAATTTGAGTGATTGAATTGAAACAATGTGTCATTTAACTTGATTATCCAGAATTAAGGCAGTTCGAATTCAAGTTAGGTTGAACTGGACAGGAGATTTTCCTAGAGTATTAAAAAACATTATGATAACCTAAGTAAAAATTCTATCAAATTTGAAAAAAAATTCGACAAACTAAAATTTTAAGAGAACATTTGATGACTTTACTTTTTTGAAGTGATCAGTTAAATTTTGAAGATAGAAATTTTAATAATTCTCAAGTTGGAGGAACTTTAAGTGCTTGTTTGAAGTTGCGTTTCAACTGATTATAGTAATCTCTGGAATACTTGATCAAACAAGACTTTATAAAATAGAGAAAGTCAATTCGAAAAACAAGATGGGACCATTATGTGTGGGATCAACATGTGATGATGAATCTCACTATGTGGGCGTAAGCCGAGCCTTTGTATTCTATTTGAAATGGTGATAATTCAAATTGGGATGAGGGTGATCAACAAAGCGATTCTGCCGGTCAATCAGGTTGCTGATCATTAATTATTAATGTGGTTTTGTCAAACCATGATCAGGTTTCTCAATTTTCAGCCGAAATTTAATCAAGTTAAACAAAATTTCCAAATTTCCACCGAATTTCATCAAGAAGTAGTATGTGATTTTTTTAAGTCATTCGGTGCCATTTTTCCTATTTTCCCATTTCTATTACCTGGGTTTTTTTTTTTTTATTATCCATTTTATTTTCCAGAACCATGTCCAGAACTTTCCAAACTGAAATGAATTGAGGTTCTGAGCATCATATATATATATATATATATATATATATATATGATGCTTCACTTTTCGGCTCGCAATAAGTATGGACTCCGTGACCTGTAGAACACTCAGAAAGGTGATCAGAGGACCACCGAATTGGCTCCGGCGGTAGCCGCTCCGATGCTTAAGTAAGTAAAAGAATTGAAAGACTGTATTGAAAGCCAAAGAATGAGCATAAGAAATAAGGCGTACCTTTAGGGTTTAATTTATAAGCCGTGACTTTCCTAAGTTGATTAGGATTCGAAGCCATGAATATAGGGATTTGATCATCGGAGATTGCAGTTACCTTGCATAGAGATAACCATAGATGCCATGAATATAGGGATTTGATTATCGGAGATTGCAGCTACCTTGCATAGAGATAACCATAGATGGTAGTTTCCTTGTTGAAGACTGCTCCCTTGTTGAAGACCGCTTCCTTATTCCCTGCTCGGCATCCGCTAAGGCGGTGACGAGTTCTGGAGTGTTGGTCTGGACCCTGTTGATCTGTTCTGGTTATATATATGTTCGGTCACTTTCGACCTTATATAATGATCTGGATGCTTGAGCTTTTAGTCATTGGCTGAGTGAGAATCATGTTGGCTGAGCATAGGTCGGACTGTGGTTACACGTGTCAAGTGTTGATTGGCCTGTTCTTTTATGGTATATCAGTTACTCCCCCCCCCCCAAGTCCTAGTTTGATGCCAGCAAGTAACTAGGGCTAAGCCTTTTTCGGAGAGTCATGTGTCTTGTCCGTTCGCCTTCCAAGGCTTTTATTGCGCAGCCGGAGATTAGGTCTTTTCAAGGTCATCATTGTACTGGGCTGATAGTTGGGTTTCTTGAAATCATCATTGTTCCGAACCGTCATGGCGTTTGGGCTTGGTGGGTCCCTTCTGATACTGTGCTTATAAATACGGGATGAGATTTTGGAATGACCTTTCCCCCGTCATTTTCACTGTGCTAGGAGATTTCATTCGCCATTGTTGGTTCGTGTGACCTTGAAGAATACTGATTCCCTGAGTTAGAACAGGTTTGACTGATTTTTCCTCTTCTCTTGCTTCTTTCTTCTTAAGTCCGGGAATAATGTCTGCTCCTTCTGAATCCCCAATTGTAAATGAGGGAGTGGGAAATCCTCCTGAGATGGCTGTACCGTCTTCTGTGGAAGATGTGGGTAATCCTGCTCCCGAAGTTATTGGGGAGATGCCTGTTGATCTTCCCACTAGTCCTGGAGTTAG
The DNA here is from genome assembly GCA_008638375.1 of Nyssa sinensis. NCBI lineage: Eukaryota > Viridiplantae > Streptophyta > Magnoliopsida > Cornales > Nyssaceae > Nyssa > Nyssa sinensis. The sequence continues at coordinate 18,649,095 of CM018031.1, forward strand.
GATAGTTGATGCTTTTGAGGAGCCCCGAGACAGGGCTGGGGAGACCTCTGGTAGGTCTTCCCGTAGAGAAGAGGGTGAGAGTGCTGTCACTCAGAGCCTTCTGGATGAATGGAGGGTGAAATTTAAATTTCCCTTAAATGTGACCTGCAGAGTGCCAGGCCCCATGGACCGTCCCCATAATGTTGAAGCCGGGGAGATTTGTGTTTACCTTGCCTGGTTTGAAATGGGCTTGAGACTCCCATTGCCGGATTTAGTCAGGCAGTTCTTTTGTTGGTACAAGCTCTGCCCTGCCGACCTGAATCTCAATAGCTGGCGGCAGCTTCTGGAATTTGTGGTGTTGGGACACCTGAACAAGGTGGATGTGTCTCTGGACTTGATCCGTAGCAACATGGATCTGAAGTTCAAGCAGGTAGAGGGCCTTTTCTATATGTCCTTCGAGAAGGGGTTCCGACCCCTGTCCTCTGTTCCCACTTCCAACAAAACGCGGAAGAAGTGGTACTTCTTCGTCGGAGGAGGATGGGAGCATAAAGGCTTTCAGGAAGGAGAGGCCTCGTCGTTCCCTCGTGTTACGGGTCATAAGGGTGAGGCTTATTCTTTTAGACTTATTTTTAGCCTTGTTATGCCTTCCGAACTGATAAACTGATATATCTCTCCTTACTTGTGTGCAGTTAGGAGTGTTTGGAAGAGGTCTGATTTCACTGAAGCACTGCGGGATCAGTACCGAGTACTGCTTTCGACTCCTGACCGGGCTCATTCTGTCATCATAACTCCAGCAAACTTGATGGCTGCCCGTAATGTAGAGCTTAAGAAGAGGTTGACGTCGAGATGGGCTGTGCCGGAGGCCCTAGTGGTGGGGGGAGTCTTCCTTCCGAGTTGAGCTTGACGCCCCTCTTGAAGTAAAGAAGAGGAGGTTGATTTCTGGCTCTCTTGAGCCGGCCCCTGCCGAGGCTGAGAAAGAGGCTGAACCTGCCGTCCCTGTTTCGGCTGCTCCTCCTGCCTCTTCTGGTCTGAGCAGGAGGACTAGAAAGGGGAAAGCACCTGCTGCACCATCCGAGCCGTTTAATGAGCCGGACTATCAGATTGCCAAGAGGGCATTTGATCAAATATGGGCTCACGGCCCGCACCGATACATAGGGGATGACCCCTCCAAGCTGATGACTGAGATGATGAATCTCCAGATGAAGGTAGCTTTTGAAGCTTTTTCTTGACTTTTCTGTTTGTCTGTTCGTTCAATCTAAACCGTCTGTCTTGCTTTGCGCAGAGTATGCATAGCTTGGCTGCTCTGATGGTGACCCCCATGGGCCTTGAGGAGGCCGAGAAGTTGCGGGCTGAAGTGGAACAGAAGAGGGTAGAGCTTGGGATAGCCCGATCCAAAATTCAGAGCATTGAGGAGGATCTGAAGGAAGCTACCACCAACCTTACCGTGGCAGAGTCTGAGAGGGACATAAATGCTCAGAAGGTTGAGGGGCTTGAGGCGGAGTTGGTTAATCTCCGGAGTTCCTTTGATCAGAAGGTTCAGGAGGCGACTGATCATGCCAGGGCTGAGACTGAGATGATATTGAAAGATGAAGTTGACCAGATGGGTGATGAGCTGATCCTGTTCGGTTTTGAAAGCTTCCGAACTAGATTCCAGATTCAGTTCCCGGGCTTTGACGTTTCATCAATTGTTCCCCCTGAACCTGCCTCATCTTGTCCTGATCCGGACAAGACGGCTGGGGCTCGTGCCCTTAACTTGGAAGAGGACGCAGGCCCTTCTGGGAAGTCTTGAGGCTCTATGGGTTTTTATTTCTTTTTTGTTTTTGCTATTTGATGTAATGGGCGTATACTTCCGATCAATAAAATTAACTTTCCTTCAAATTCTTCTTGTGTTCTTCCCTTCTGTGTAAGTGTGGCTGCTCTGGGCCTTTTGCATGTTAGATCAACTGTTCAGCAGTCAATAGTCGCTTTCTGAACTTCGATACTTGTCACTGAATGAGGGATGTAGATTAATTTCAACTGTCTCATTATAATAAGACAAGAAAGTAAATATAATCAGATAGTCAGAGCCTGATAGAGTGGGAGTAGACTCCTGTAGATCTCTTAAGGTAGACCGCTCTGAATCAAGAGCTTGTGAAGATAACCAGGCAGCTTGTGCTTGTCGTTATGATGCTTGGTATGTCGAGTACTCAGGATTGGGATATATCCGAGCTGTTTGGGTTTTGTCATATGATTTGGCATGTCATAGAATAGTTAAGACTGGAAGATCTGAATCTTGAATAGGGGGTCTGTACAATTAGACTTTGTTCCCCTTTCTGCCAATTCGAGAGCTTCAGTGCCGGACTGTGGTCTCTGTTTAGAGAGTTCTGTACCCTGCCTCTTGGTATATCGAAGAGGCATATTTAATGCACTGTTCATTCATTCGATTGCCGTTTGGGATTTCGAGGCCACTCTCTTTTTCACCGTTGCGACGGTTCAGTTGGGTGGCTTTTGGACTTCAAGGGTCTATATAAATGGAAACGAAGGCACACAGTTGCGCTCAACCTTTTGATTTCAAATTGTCCCCTTGTGAGAGAGACTTCATATGCTGCCGGAGTTTTATCACTCGTCTGGAGATGATGGGTGATTTCTTGCCTGAGTTAGGAACGATTAAACTGTGGCCGAGAGTTAACCTTCCCCTCTTTTCAGTCTCCAAGGAAGGATTGAAGGAGGTATGTAATACCCCGACCCGAACTGGCACGAGTATCGAGACAAGCCGGGTCGGGTAACACTTTATCAGTTATAAAATGACCTATTGATTAAATAAGACCCAACATCGTAATACGTGCAAGTATGCATGCATGCATGCATACATGCACACATGTATGGATATATATACATATATATATATATAAAAAGTAACAAAGGAGAAAAATATATATATATGTGAATATATATATATATATATATATATGTAATATAAAAATAAAAAGGCTACCTAACCTAGACTAGTAGGAGCATGGTGGAAATCAGAAAATCAGGGGTAGAGGCATGGCTAAGCATGCTTGGTTGAGTGAGAAAGAAGCAAGGGACCATTCCCAAGTGTACCTCACATGTATAGATATATACACATATACAAACATCTCTCTCTCTCTCTACATTCTGGAAGAGTGAAGGAGAAATGAGGAGCTTCTGAGGAGGAGAAGAGAGGATCAGAAGTGAAGAGGAGAGGCAACCAACACCAAGAAACCAGAAATTTAGGTAAGGGTTCTCACTTCTGTTTCGTAAATTTAAAGCATGATTTGTTTAATTCTGAGCTTAGGGTCTTAGAGGACATAGCATGAGGTTTCCAAGGCCACAAAAATCAAAGCAAATGGTTAAGAGAGGAGGGAGAAACCCTCAGTTGCAGGTCACGGCCTAAAGACTTGAAAACTATCATTTCATGTGTATTCTTTCATTTAAATGATCTGAAAATGTTCTATATGATCTATAATGAAGGTTTGAGAAAATTTGGAGTGAAACCAGAAGAAGAAAATGCATGAAAATCAAAAAAATGGGTTCGGCCGGAAAATGGGCATGGTGGCCGGAAAACCGGCTATGGGTGTCGGAAAACCGTGGCCAATCCAACTAAAAACAGTCTAAAAATGATGCTTTAGATTCTAGAAGTGTTTTGGCACAAAAACCGTAAATTTTGGGCTTCAAAATGATGTAAAATGGTGGGTTGACCGAGGTTCCGGTGACCGGAATTGACAGGGGTGACCGGAGAAGACCACCGGAAAAACGGGGGGCATGTCGGGTCAAGACGGGACCGGATCCGGGTCTGGGTCGGGTCGGGACCCGACCGGATCCAACGGGGCAATGAAACTACGCCGTTTCATTAAAGAATTTTAAAAATATTAAATTAGGGCTGACGTCATCATGACGTCAGCATGACCCATTAAACCGGTTCTCTAGGAGAAGACTGAACCGGATGGTTCGGTGTGGTCTGGGACCGGTCTAGGGTTTCATTAGGTGAACCCTTTGGTCCAATGTTTTAATTAAAAATAAATAAACCGAAACTTATGATAATTGTGGTTTGACCCCAACTATTCACCCTATTCCAAATCTGACCCAGACTTTGGAGAATTATTTCAAAAACACCCCTGGAAAAATAATAAATAATAAAATAAATTATTTAAATAATTTATTAAATAGGTAGAATTACCATTTTACCCCTGAGTCACAAATAAGTCAAACGAAGTCCAAACAAGGCAAATGAATAGTCAAAACTTATTATCTCGGACCTTCCGGACTCAATAGTGAGGTCCATTTCACGAGACGAGACCCCGGGATATAAGACATAAATACTAGAATGACCGAAATACCCCGGTGTCCAAATTAGACAAGTCATATATGAATTCCTACTATCTTGGACCTACTGAGTCCAATGGTGAGGTCTACAACGTGAGATGAGGCCCCGAAAAATAAAGGCCCGTAAAATGATGAAAATACCCCTGTGTCCAAATAAGTTAAGTCATATAAGTATTTTAACTATCTCGGACCCACTGAATTCAACGGTGAGGTTGAAATTATGAAAAGAGGTCCCGGGGAGAAAGTGACCGTAACATGCCAAAGGACAGTTTTGCCCTTTTCAATTCAGGAATCCGATTTAAGATCCGTAAAAGCCTAAACTTATTTTATTCAACATTCCGGATACAATGACGACATCTAAATCAGTAATAGAGATACCGATAGCCAAGATTAGCAAATTTGAATATCGAGTATGGTTCGATTTCAGTTATAGACTGAGTTATTTTCAATTGACAGGCACGTCAAAAGAGAAGGGGAAGGAGACTTTAATTAGTTGAACTACTGAGAATCATTTTAGAGGTAAGTAATTCTGACGCTTTAATATGGGTTATTCCCAGCCAGTCACGTTATTGTTCATATGCTGCCAATTTGTACTCCATTACTACCTGATGCATTTGATTTGAGCCAATCGACTTGTAGATATCAGTTTACTTGATTTTGGATTTGACTTGCTTGCTTACATCACTTTGAGATTGATCATTGATATTTGAATATTATTACACTATCGTACCATGACCTAGTCTTGAGATACATTCTACTGATTCCATACACTTCGTGTTTTGTTGTTTGTGATATCAAATGTTTGGTACGATTGTACATCTTGTATGGGATTTTGTTGGTCATGATGTTTGGTGTGTACTCGGGGTTGTGCTCAGTCACAATGACCCATCCATTCACAGATTGCGTGGGGAAAAAGACCCATTAGGGTCTGTTGTGTCCTACGGGACCTATATTGAAAAGAGCTCTAACGCTTTTCAGAGAGCCCGAGGAACTGTGGCGGATCTGAGCGTGCGTTTTAGTGGGGTATGCCGGGCCCCGAGTAATTCACGTATATCTGGGTTATTTGAATTCGATGTTAACTTATTCTTGTTTCCATTGTATGATCATATTTTTTTTATACCCTGTGGAATGATCATATTGTTGCAAGCATGGTATATCTTTGATTGGCTAATGTATTGTTGTGGCAGCAGCCCATCATGATAGGCCAGATCCCAATTTCATTTGGCTTTGTTATTGACTCTTGTGTTATATTGTGGGATATGCCTTTTGGACCCTCGGGTCGATACCTTGCACATTTTTGGTGACTAGGCTACGCCTTCATTACTGCCCATATTGGCTATCTGTGATTCTTTGATCTATCATTTCATCGGACAAACCCGAACCCACATTAAAGCCAGGAAATTACTTATTGGGCTATTAGCTCACCCCTTCTCCCTTAAATTTTTCAGGACAACAAGAATTTGGGGAACCCTCAGGCGCTCCAGGGATTTAGACGCTGCTAGTTACTGGTAGCTGTTTTGGCGAGTTTATATTAAGTTGAATATTGTCAGGTCTTAATACTCCCATGTCACCACGGTCCTGTTTGTTGGTTTTGTTTTTGAAGGATCTGTATTTAACACTTATAATTTTTGGACAACCGTCAAATGGTAAACTAACTGTGCTACCAGATATTTTAATGATTAAGAAATGCTTTTGTTAAAACTTTACCCAGCATTTTAGATCCTTTTGGACGGGGAACGGCCCACGGGCCGCAGACCCGGGTCACGGATCCCTAATCCGCATAGGGTGGGTTTTGGGTCGTGACAAGGTACAAGTCTTCTTGTCTCCTCTGGCATCCGGTCGAGATTCCTCCGATTGGTGGTGGCCCTTCCTTGATTCAACCGAGGCCTGGAGCGTCGGTGATGTAGACGCAAGTGGGGTGCCTCCTCTTCTTCATGCCTTGTCTCAATTTGGCTGGGGTGAAACAGACGGTGTGAAGAAGAAGATTGAAGGTCCCCTGAGACCCAGAGCCCTCATCATCCGTTGGTCGTGAGACCAGTGATAGTGATGATGAAATGGCCTGGTCGTTTCTTGATGCAGACTGGGGTTCAGGGCCCCTTCCTTTCAAATGGAGCCGGTAGCGGCGGTAATGGAAGTTGTGGTTCCTGTGCCCCTTTATCATCCCGTGAAGGGAAGCCCCTATATTGAGAATCGTATCTCTTGTAATAGCTTCTGTAATAGATTCTGTAATAGCTTCTGTAATAGATTCTGTAATGGCTTCTGTAATAGATTCTGTAATGGCTTCTGTGGTAGCTTCTGTAGTGATGTAAATCTTCTGATTTATAAATAAAATTAAGTCTCTTTTTCTCAGATTTGATGTCTTCTGTATTCGAATGTGCTTTTCTGTAGTTAAAACACTTCCTTGTACATTTCTGAATGTTCTTGAGAATAAAGGAACTTAGAAAAATGCTTGAATCAAAGTACTTTGCTCCGGATCGGTACCATAGTACTTGTTGCTTGTTTGACAGATAAGCCAAATAATATAAATATCAGATCTGATATGTCCTGATCTAGGAAACTTTAGTTTGTAGATGTTCGGAACTTCTGTCTTTGGATGGACTGGATCATAGAGTTTGCTGGTCGAAGACGGACCAGGCTCGGAAGGCCTGGGCATTAGGGCGGTCCAGGCTCTGGAGGCCTGTATATTTAAGAAATAGACCAAGTATATAAGATCTGTATACCGTGGACCAGGCTCCGAAGGCCTGTGCATTATAGATAAACCAAGTGTTGAAACTTGTACATTTATGGACCAGGCTCTAGAGGCCTGTGCATTGATAGATGGACCAAGTACGAAGACTTGTACATTTATGGACCAAGCTCTGGAGGCCTGTGCATTGATAGATGGACCAAGTACGAAGACTTGTACATTTATGGACCAGGCTCTAGAGGCCTGTGCATTAATAGATGGACCAAGTACGAAGACTTGTACATTTATGGACCAGGCTCTGAAGGCCTATGCATTAATAGATGGACCAAGTATGGAAACTTGTGCATTTTATGGACCAGGCTCTGAAGGCCTGTGCATTAATAGATGGACACTTTATGGAAGTAAAATAAAACCTCTCTACTGATAATACTTCCGTAAGTGTTCCACATTCCATGGCCTAGTAACAGGCTTCCCAGTCATGTCTTCTAGCCAGTAGGTGGTAGGTCGAACAACCTTTGTTACCTTGTATGGGCCCTCCCAGTTTGGTGACAACTTTCCCATGGTAGGATCCTTGGTGTTTTGAAAGACTCTTCTTAAGACGAAGTCCCCAACTTGAAAGCTGACTGTCTTGAGTCCTACCTTGGATTTGTTGACCATTCTCTGTTGATAGGCTTCCATTCTGATGCTGGCCTGATCCCTTCTCTCTTCGAGCAAATCCAAGTTTTCCATCAGCTGCTGATCATTGGATTCTTGCTCAAAGGCCTCAGTCCTCAAAGTTAGCATACCGATCTCGACCAGAATTACTGCTTCTATTCCATAGGCTAGTGAGAAGGGAGTTTCAGAGGTGGGAGTTCTTCTGGTTGTTCTGTAGGCCCAAAGAACCCCAGGGAGTTCTTCTGCCCACTTTCCTTTGGCCTGTTCCAGCCTCTTCTTTAACCCGTCAAGGATTGTTCGGTTGGTGACCTCTGCTTGCCCATTTGCTTGTGGATGGCCTGGAGAGGCAAAGTGTTGCCTGATGTTGAGATTTTCGCAAAATGCCTTGAAGCCTTTACCAGTGAATTGTGTCCCATTGTCCGAGATAATTACACGTGGTATGCCGAACCTGCACAAAATGTTCTTCCAGGTGAAGCTTTCAACTTCCTTTTCTGTGCTATGTGTTAAAGGCTCGGCTCCGGCCCATTTAGAGAAGTAGTCGATGGCCACCAAGAGACATTTTCTGTTCGGAGGGGCCCTTGGTAATGGACCCACGATGTCCATCCCCCACTGAGCAAAGGGCCAAGGGTTAGGAATCGGGATAAGCTCATGATGAGGCTGATGTTGGTACGGTGCAAATCTCTGGCATTTGTCGCACTTTCGAACAAATTCTTTTGCCTGTTTTAGCATGCCGGGCCAGTAGTAACCCTGTGATAGAGCTCGGTGGGCTATAGTTCTGCCCCCATTATGATTCCCGCAGATTTCCTCATGTATTTCAGCCAAGACATATTGTGACTCGTCTGGAGCAAAGCATTTTAACAGAGGTTGAGAATACGACCTTCTGTAAAGCTTATTGTTCAGGATCAGGTACCGAGCCGCTCTGATTCGGATTCTCCTGGCTTTGTTTTTATCCTCTGGGAAGAGCCCAGATCTTATGTACTGGAGGATTGGAGTCATCCAGTTCTGGGGCTGTTCATCAATTTGAGCAACTGGTGCTTCCTTAATGCTGGATCTTGGCTGAAAGGAGATTTTGATTGTGGAGTCTGCTTTAGACTTGAGGCGTGAGGCCATGTTAGCCAGAGCGTCTGCTCTGCAATTCTGGCCTCTCTCAATCTTCTGGATAGTAAATGTCTGGAAGGAATACTTCAAGTGGTTTACCAGTTCGGAGTACCGGAGCATCCTGTTGTCTTTAATGGCAAATTCTCCCAGGACCTGGCTCACTACCAGTTGGGAATCAGAGAAGACGTCGAGGTTCTGAGCCTCGCATTCCAAGGCAAGTTTCATGCCTAAGATTAGGGCTTCATATTCGGCTTCGTTATTAGAAGCTTTGAATCCCAAGCTGACTGCTTTTTCTGACGTGAGCCCATCAGGGGACTGTAGCACCAGGCCTACCCTTGAGCCTTGATCGGTTGACGATCCATCAATGTACAGCAGCCAGGTTCCCGAAGTTTCGGTGACTTGTGTTTTGTTCTGAAGTGCCGGGGTGAACTCGGCTACGAAATCAGCTAAGGCCTGCCCTTTGATGGAGTTTCGGGGTACATATGATATGTCGAACTCCCCTAGCTCCACAGACCACTTCACCAATCTTCCCGATACCTCAGGTTTCCTTAATATAAATTTCAAAGGATAGGCAGTTGGGATCTCGATTGGATGGGCCTGGAAATAAGGTCGAAGCTTCCGAGCTGATATGACCAAGGCATAGGCCAGTTTCTCTACTTCTGGGTATCTTTTTTCTGTGTCAAGTAGTGCCCTACTGACGTAGAATATAGGCCTCTGTACCCCTCTGTCCTGTCTGATTAGTGCGGAGCTGACCGCGTTTTCGGAGACTGCAAGGTATAGGAGTAGCTTTTCTCCTTGTACTGGTTTTGACAGGAGCTCTAGAGAGGCTAGATACTCCTTCAGCTCGTGAAAGGACTTCTCGCATTCTTCTGTCCATTGCAAAGCTTTGCTGCCCTTCAGAGCTTTGAAGAAAGGTAGGCAGCGGTCAGTGGATTTGGAGATAAATCTGCTCAGTGCCACAATTCTGCCATTCAGCGCCTGAATTTCCTTTCTGGTTTTTGGCGACTTTAGCCCAATCAGGGCTTGGATCTGAGTGGGGTCTGCTTCGATACCCCTCTGAGAGACAATGTATCCCAAGAATTTTCCCTTCGTAACTCCGAAGGTGCATTTCGAGGGATTGAGCTTCATCCTGTGCTGTTTGAGGATATCGAAGGTCTGGGCTAAGTGCTGGAGGTGGCTATTTTTTTGAAGGCTCTTGACCAGCATATCGTCGATGTATACCTCCATAGTGCTTCCGAGCAGTGGGCTGAACATCTTGTTCACCAACCGCTGATAAGTGGCTCCAACATTCTTCAAACCGAAAGGCATCACTCTATAGCAGTAGAGTCCTCTTTCGGTTATGAAGGCAGTCTTCTCTTGATCTGGAGGGTACATCTGGATTTGGTTGTATCCAGAGTAGGCATCCATGAAACTCATAAGCTCGTGCCCTGCAGTGGCATCAACTAGTTGATCTATTCTTGGCAGTGGAAAGCTGTCCTTGGGACATGCCTTGTTGAGATCTGTATAATCAACGCAAACTCTCCACTTGTCGTTTTTCTTCTTGACAAGCACGGTGTTGGCTAGCCACTCGGGATAGAACACCTCCCGTATCATCCTGGCGTCCAGCAGCCTTTAGACTTCGTCATTTATAATCCGATGCCGCTCAGGAGCAATCGGCCTTCTCTTCTGCCTGACTGGCGGGTGATCCGGATCCACCATTAGTCTGTGAGTTATAAGATCAGGATCTATTCCCTCCATGTCCCTGGTCTCCCAAGCGAAGATAGAGAGGTTGTCTTTCAAGAACCTGACTATCTTTTCCTGCTCGGTGTGTGTTAGGTCTGGGCTGATGTACAAGTAACGCCCCTCTGCTTCTGAACTGACCAGTACTTTAATGGGCTCGCCAATAGGTTTGGCTCGGCTGTCGCGTCCCTTTGGGCTCAGGGGTTCTTCAATGCCGGATGGGCAATCCTCCACGTCGGGAGAGTGAGTGAATACCAGATCTGCACAATCCCGAGTGTGCTGTAATTGCTATTTGGGAGCCTTCTCCTTAAGGCCAATAGCGTGGCACTCCCGGGAGGTTGGCTGGCATCCTCTGACAGAGTGCACGCTCTGGTTGTGGACGTACTTCAGACACTGATGGAGGGTCGAGGTGACTGCCCCTATCTGATGTAACCAGGGTCTCCCGATTATGACGTTGTAGGGAGACTTCATGTTCAATACCATATACTTCGAGATGGTGGTCTTCTGCCCTTCACCCTCTCCTACAGTGGTAGGAAGGTCGACTCTCCCCAAAGGGGTGCTGAGGTTGCCATCAAAAGCTGCCATGACGGCGGTGGTGGGCTTGACGTTGTCATGGTCTATGCCCATCTATTTAAGCGGCTCGTAAAACAATATGTTGACGGAGCTGCCTGTATCAACCAGGACTCTTCTGGTCTCGAAGTTGGCGATTCTGAGGGTGATAACAAGGGCATCACTGTGAGGGCAGTGTACCCCTGCTAGATCTTGCTCGGTGAATTGGATCTCCGGTGCTGGCTTGAGCCTCTTTTCGACGTTGGAGATCTGTAGTACGTTTGGGGCGGCTCTGGCCTCCCGAGCGTATCTCTTTCTTGCCCTGTTAGACATTCCTGTGACAGAGGAGTCGGCATGGAGGACGTAGATGACGTGATTGTTCTGTCTCTGGGGCTTGTTACGTCCCTCCCTCTGCTCCTGCCTCTGTTCGGGCCTCTGGTCGGGCCGCTGCTGAGGCTTGTCTTCTTGGGGGTTTTGCCTTCTGTCCTGCTTGACGAACTCCCGAAGACGCCCCTTCTTTATGAGCTGCTCTATCTCATATCGGAGGGTCCTGCAAGTGTTAGTTGTATGTCCATGATCTTTATGGAAATTACAATACTTACTTTGGTCCTACAGGCTGGGATCTCCCTTCATTGGTTCCGGCCACCTCAGGTTCTCTCGATCTCGGATCTGCCGGAGTACCTGGTTCGGTGTGGTGTTCAGAGGAGTGAAGTTGATGAACTCCCTCGGTCCGGAGTTGTACACAGCTATGGGTGCTGTTCTCTTCTCTGGGCTCCTGGCCCTATTTTTGTTGGAGTCTCTTCTGTGATCCTCCTTCTTGTGGTCCTCCTGCTTTGGATTGTCCCTCTGGGTCTGATCCCTGCCCTTCTGGGACGTGCGGTTGGCTTCTTCCAGGTTGATGTATTTTCTGGCCTGATCCATTAATGTCGCCATATCGGTAGGAGGGCTTTTTGTCAAGGAATCTCTGAACCCACCTTGGGCAAGCCCGGCAGTCAGGGCTGCTACAAGGAATTTCGGGCTGCAGTCAGTGATCTCCATGAACTCGGTGTTGAAGCACGCAATGTAGGCTCTGAGGGATTCCTCCCTAGTTTGCTTGACGTTTAGCAGGAATTCTGGCCCCCTTCTGAGCCTTCTGCTGGTCATAAACCTGTCCAAGAACTATCTACCGAGCTCGTAGAAGGTGGTAACAGAGTTCGGTGGGAGGTTGTGGAACCACTTCAGAGCAGTCCCCTTCAAGCTGGTGATGAACGTTCGGCACATGAAAGCATCAGAGGCTCCATGAAGGGCCATCGTATGCTGGTAATGAGAGGGGTGATCTCCTGGATCTCCAGATCCATCGTACAAGGTGAACTTGGGCACCATGAATTTTCTGGGCCTCTCTTCTGACATAATGGCTTGAGTGAATGGGTTGGCTAGCCTTCCAAGCAGCCTGGCCAGTTCGTCTTGTTCTGGAGGGTTCTGAGGTCCTCTCAAGGTAATTGTCCGGTCCATTGACTCGGCAATTTCCTCTACCCTCCGCGGGTCTTTGAATCTGACATCTTATGAACCCTGCTTGACAGCCTCGGCTTCAGGGTAGTAGGGTTGATTACGCCCTTCGGACGGAGGAGGATTCCGAACCGGAGGGTTTGGTGCTGCATGAGGAGGCTCCTGCGGTGCCGGGTGTGCTCCCGAGGCCCTTAGAGTTGGGGCCCGGGTAGTGCTCCGGTAATGTACATCAGGAACGAAGGCGGATGTTCCCCAGCCAGGGACTGTTGATGGCTGCGGATCTCGGTCAGTGTGAGCAACGCTTGAGGGGTGCCCAGGCTAGTTAGTTGGAGCCTGCGCATCAAGTTCTTCGTTCTCTGTAGCAACAAGAGGTTGCGTTCCTGCAACAAAGTTGACCGGCGGGCTAGGAGAACTCGCCGCTTGGTTTTGCGTAAGTGTCGCCAGTGTTCTAGTGATGGTAAACAACTGCTCCTGCACCAGTTCATTGTGTCGTTTTATTGCTTCGATCTCTTGTCGCATAGGATTGGCCGCTGGCCCCCTTGTGCGGGGAGCAGGCGGCTGGCGTTGAGCGTTTTGCGAATTCTGAGTATTCTGTCATGGTCGGAGATTTGGTGCCATGGTTTTCCGGTAGGGAAAGAGATGAGTTTTATGAGTAGAGCACTTTGGAGATTAGTCGTTTCCCACAGACGGCGCCAAACTGATGCTGCACTTTTCGGCTCGCAATAAGTATGGACTTCGTGACCTGTAGAACACTCAGAAAGGTGATCAGAGGACCACCGGATTGGCTCCAGCGGTAGCCGCTCCGATGCTTAAGTAAGTAAAAGAATTGAAAGACTGTATTGAAAGCCAAAGAATGAGCATAAGAAATAAGGCGTACCTTTAGGGTTTAATTTATAAGCCGTGGCTTTCCTAAGTTGATTAGGATTCGAAGCCATGAATATAGGGATTTGATCATCGGAGATTGCAGTTACCTTACATAGAGATAACCATAGATGCCATGAATATAGGGATTTGATTATTGGAGATTGCAGTTACCTTGCATAGAGATAACCATAGATGGTAGTTTCCTTGTTGAAGACCGCTTCCTTATTCCCTGCTCGGCATCCGCTAAGGCGGTGACGAGTTCTGGAGTGTTGGTCTGGACCCTGTTGATCTGTTCTGGTTATATATATGTTCGGTCACTTCCGACCTTATATAATGATCTGGATGCTTGAGCTTTTAGTCATTGGCTGAGTGAGAATCATGTTGGCTGAGCATAGGTCGGACTGTGGTTACACGTGTCAAGTGTTGATTGGCTTGTTCTTTTATGGTATATCAATATATATATATATATATATATATATATATATATATATATTAGTCAATCTGTTCCATTTTTCCCATTTTGCCATTTCTATTACCTGGGATTTTTTTGTATCTGTTTTATTTTTTAGATAAATTCTTAAACCACGTCCGGAACTTTTCAAACTGAAATGATTGGTCAGCTTTATCCATTGAGGTTCTGAGCTGTATATATATATATATATATATATATATATATATATATATATATATATACACACATACATACATACATCTTATTTTATTTATAAGAAAAGTAAGGATCGTTTGTGGGGGTAAATTGAACATTTTTTTCTTGAATTATTAATTTATTGTTATTTATCTTTTTTTTTTTTTGCCTAACTTTTAATTTTGTTCTCATCATAGTTGCTTTATACTTTTATCTTTTATTTATTAATTTATTGTATTTATGAGATTATCGATTAGTCATCTATTTTGATACACATTTTATTATTTATATTTATAAACTTATCATTTATTTTTTGATAATTTATTATTTATTTATAGATTTACTATTTATTCTTATAATTTTTTATGACATGAATGACATACCATGCACCGACATCCAACTGGTATGTATTATGTATATACAGTGGATGAGATGGTGAGCCAGATTAGAAAACAATTAATTAGGGTTGTGATAAATTCTTTAGTTAAATGTTTTTAATTCATCTTAATCAAAGTCGCTGAAGTGAAAGCATGCAGGTGTTCAAATATTGGAAAAATTGTTGTTTTGACTCTTGAAATTTCCGTACAATACAGAAGGCACAGATTGCAAATGGAATCAAATTGTTTCATACTGATGCATGCATGGCCTAAAAGTCTAATCAAAACGCATTTATTCCAATACGCGTTTTATAAATGAAGTTTCATAGCATAAAACTATCCTAACACATTGGAAATATCCTAGCAACTTACAAATTAATCATCCTGTAGAAGGAGAATATCATGCAATTATAATACTGTCCAGTGTAGTCTTGTGTTGATCTTAGAGATGTCCCTTGCTATTAGATCATCTCCAATGCACATGCTATCAAAAAGTTGATATTGAGGTCTAACTTAATTTTCAAAAGAGTTGTTATGTATATAAAATAGTAGTTGATGCAACCAATGACATGTTAAAACATCTCTTATATTTTCAAATCTTTTATCAAATATAGCTATAAGAATTCATATTAGTTGATGCAACCAATGACACGTTAAAACATGTTTTCTCTGGGCCAGGTCAATGAAAAAATACAAGTGGAGGCCGAGATACTTGTGCCCATGTCACATAAGGACATTAATGAATCCCATTCGAAGGCCCATAGTAATTCTCAGTCCACCCACGTGTCCATTTCTCTAATTAACATTAATCATAAGTTTGAAAAGGCAAAGTAAATTTACCATCTGGGAAGGGTACACAATTTACGTATTTAGACTTTATTTTTGAATCTAGTCAATTCTTGAAACATTTATATAAATCCTTTTAATTTCATTTATACACTTCTAGAAACTTTATTAAGTCTTAAGGATGTATTCGTTATTTTTTAGTTTGTTAACGGGTCTTATTTTTCTCAAAATGATATTAACGTCAGGTTCAGAATATTGAAGATAATCAGTTTTAGTTTTTTCGGAACTTAATTTGCATGTATGTGACTTATTTTAAGCTTAGAGGCATTTTTATAATTTTGTACTTTCACGTGTCCCCTTTTTTGGTACTTTGTTTGCTAAAATAGATTCCATTGTTGGGTTCGAAATGTCAAAGAAAGTCAAAATATGTTATTTTTGACAGTCAATCAGCTTTTGGATCACTACGGACATAATAATAATTATGACATTTTACGTGTCTATATTTTCAGAATTTCGTTTCATAAAATGGATTTTCTCATTGGATCTAAAATGTTCCAAAATACTAAAAAAGATATTTTCATACTCATTAGAGTTCAATTAATCACTTAATTAATCGACATAATTCTTCCAACTAATAGTATCAAGGCCATTAGCTCTAATACTCGGTCGCATAAGATACAGATCAAGTAATTTTCCCAATTCAGATTCTTCCCAAACAAATAGGTTCCTTCTGAACATTGCCTTCCAATCACTACAAGAAATGAGCTTATTTCCGACGCATTTTATCCGACCGTCGAAAATAATTAATTATTACCGACCAAAATTACTATGAGTCGGAAATAATTACTTATTTCCGACCAAAACTTTTATGCGTCGGAAATAATGAATTATTACCGACCAAAACTACTATGCGTCGGAAATAATTAATTATAATCGACCATTTTATAAGTCGGCAATAACTAAATTTAATAAAGGTTATTTCCGACGCTGTTAATCGTCGGAAAATATTAATATTACGACCAAAATACTCTGGGTCGGAAATAATCAAATATAATCCACCATTTTACTAGTAAAAAATAACTAAATTTACTAAAGTATATTTTCCGACGCTAGTAGTTGTCGGAAAAAATTACTATTACCGACCAAGATAGTTTGTGTCGGAAATAATTTGCTACAACCGACCATCGTTTTGGTCGGAAATAACCTGTTTTGCTCACTACTTCATGCCTCTGTTTTTCTTGCCATTTTCAACCTCGCGCCTTTCTCTGATCTCTCACCTCTCTGTCTCTGTCTCTCGCCGATCTCTCACCTCTCTTGCCGATCTCTGATCTCTCACCTCTCTCGCCGATCTTTCTGATCTCTCACCTCTCTCGCCGATCTCTCCCCTTTAGATCCACAAAAAAATAACAGTGTTCGGCTTCCATCTTTTTCGTCGCAGAGAGACTTAGGGCACGAAGTGAAGGAGATTTTCTTAGTCGTCGTCGAAGCAAGCCCCTCTCGTGTCGTCGTCACCTGATCGATTTAAAGTCCTCTGCATCGTCAACGACTCTCTCTCTCCCCAAAGTCAGGTATGCCTCCTTCTCCTCTTATTCTTCTTCTTCTTTTATTTAATTTTTTTTTTTGTGCAATTATTCTTTATCTCCGAATCTGATCGACATCGGCTCTAGAGCATGTAACGTTTAAAAAATTGACTCGCACAACCCCCCTAAAATTTGGGCGTGTGTTTGAGATCCCTGTAAAGTAAAAATGTGTGTGTGTTTGTTTTGAGATGGTGCTTATATATAAACGCTCAAATAAGGCTTTTCTGTGATGTGCCTCACAGACAAGCTTTTGCAAACGACTTTCCCAAACATCTAATTATTAGGGAATTAACTTACTCACAATTGCATGTTGGGGGACAAGCTGCCCTAAACGAAGCCTAATTCACTTGTTACTGGAGGCACCATTACACCATTTTTGTTATTTTAATGTTTCGTTTTGGACTAGAGATGATGAAAATATTAAGGAGGAAACAGAGGTAATTAAAAGCATGGATTTTTTATATTTAAGAGTAATGCACAGTAAATTCAAACTTAACATGAAACAAGGTTTTTGAATTATTAAATGAATTAAGGATTGAATTTTCATTTATTTTAACTATTTTTTTTCTAATTTCTAGTTCATTTAGTGATTAAAATAACTTATCTTAAATAAATTCCAACTTACAGCAACATTCTCTTATATTTAAAGATTTTTTTTACTTATTTAAA
Organism: Nyssa sinensis; assembly: GCA_008638375.1. NCBI lineage: Eukaryota > Viridiplantae > Streptophyta > Magnoliopsida > Cornales > Nyssaceae > Nyssa > Nyssa sinensis. The sequence continues at coordinate 18,666,513 of CM018031.1, forward strand.
TAAAAAAACAAGTTATTAATGAAATTTTAATGTGATAAATATTACTAAATATTTTAATAAAAGACTTAGTACAGTGACTCGTTGGATTCAACTGGTCAACCCAATTTAATTTGTTTATAATTGGCACTCTTAAAATTAATGTTAGTTACATTTTATTTCTATATTTTGGTCTCTATTGGATATAAAGTTCAGCTTCAAAAATTTATTTTTATGAAGGCCATTTCTTTAAAAATGCAAGATATCACGTTGCCGACGGCGACCTGTTATGTCGGAAATACATATTTATTCCGACGTGATACGGCGTCGGAAATATAAAGATATTTGTTCCGATGTTTGGATGGGTCGGAAAGGCTGGAATATTTCCCTCCCCCCCTGCTGTCCCGCGCATCTCTCTCTCTCTGATCTCTCTGTTTTTCGCGCCTCTCTGAAACTGATCGCAAAAACGATCTGAAGTCTCTCATCTCGACCTCCTCGTTCGCGCGCCTCTCTCCATCTGAACTCTCTCTTCTCTCTCTCTCTCTGGCGACTGGTTTCCAAAGGAAAAAAGCCACTCGGTGGAACGTTGTGCTTGCAAATCTGTCTCTTTTGAGGAAGAAGTTAATCCATTTTCGGTATTTATGGCTTTATGTAGCTTTTAATTTCAATCTTATTGATTTTCTTTTGCTTAATGGTTTTTTCTATTAATGTCATAAACGTGTTTACATGATTTTCTTGTGAGGGTTTCTGATATTTTTGTTGAATTTTTTCTTTCACATTTTTGTTTGTTCTGCTTGAGCTTGATTGTTTACATGATTTCTTGTGAGGGTTTCTGATATTTTTGTTGAATTTTTTCTGATCACATTTTTGTTTGAATCCCTTGTATTTACAGCTGAGAATTTTGTGTTATCTCACAATCTATGCTTTTTATTTCTTGTACAAGGGCTGAAAGAAGAAACAATGGCTGAAAGAAAGTTTAGGAGAGTAAGTAGAGGAAAAGTCTGTTTATTTTGTGGTAAAGAACAAAAATGGCAACAGCAGTACTCCCCCTTTCTCTATAATTATTCAGAATTTAGTCATCATAATTGTTGAAATACTATTTAATCTAGATCCAAATCCCTGCCCCTTTTAGGCCCTAAAATTACAAGATGAAACTAAGTTGCATTAAGTGAGAAAGTCAAATATACACCAAGTAAGGAGTTGATAGATATACGCAATGAGAGCCCTAAAACTAGTATTTCCTCAGTTGCACAAAACAACAATTAGACTTCACATAATATTAACTAGTCTGATTAAAAACAACAACAACAACAATTGTCCAAGCGGGCAGTGATTTTTTTTTGGCATTACTTGCTCATTTTTTGAGAAATTTACTTATGTTTCATTGATGTGTTGCTTTTCTTTTGCAATTATTTTGAGGTAAAGCCTTGGGTTGATTTATTTGGAGTAGGCTAGGGAAGTAAGGCTGCTTTGTGTATTAATTGTTTGGAATAGTGCTTCGAATGTTGGGGTGAAATCTACCTTGGTGCCGCCTGTAGGGTTCTCCCTGATAGGTCTTTTGCTTTGTTTTTTTTCCTGTTGTTGGGCTTTGCTCTTCTTCTAATAAACTTTACTTACCAAAAAAAAAGTTGGTAACTTGCCAACTTTTGTAGTTTGGGGTTGTGTTGCTTACAGCTGATTAGTTGGTGTCAAGGTGTCAATCTGATTGGGATATTGGTTTCTTACCATGATGTTTTTTACACTTTTTTTTTTCTTATTTTGCTGATGTATTGATTTGTATCTTTTTCCATACAGCAATAAAATTTTCTTTTTTGCTGGTGAAAAAAAAATAGAGTTTGTTCACTTTTTCAAACAAATTTTATGATATTTCAGTCCCAATCTTAGTTTGGTAACTTTCCTCCATTATTACAATCTATAATCTTCACTTCCTACTACTCTGCAGCAAGTGTGGAAGAAGGTCAGTAGGAAATGCCTCATTTAGCTTGAGAACCCCTTAACCTAAGTATTTGGATCGAACTGCAATGGGTTTTTCATATTCTGTAGGGGAAGTGCTTCTTAGAGAAGTTGTGTATGTTGGCCTTTGCAGCTACGGTCAAAGAAAGAAGAAATTATTTGATTGTCTCCCTCTTTAGTTATCTTTTCCCAAAGCCCGTAAAGTCATGCAACAGGAACCTTTCTTGTCCTTGTATAACTTGTTTTTTTTCTATTCTGACAATTGGGAGGTATTATAGATGATACTTTGTTCTTCTCATTTCAATATGCATTTGTACTTGACAAAATAGTGAAAAGTTAATCTTGTTAAAAAAATAAAACAAAAAGACTACTTAAAATAAATAAAAAATTATTGTCTATATATATATATATATACACATAATAATAATAATTAATTGTAACTCTATTTATCAAAGATCATAATAATTGTAACTTTACCACAAAGCATAAACTCAACCAGCTGAACATGGAGACTGGGAGGAGGACTGACTGATCTAGCAAATGCAGATGTGGGGCAAATGCTATGTCTAGGTTGTTTCATATATTTTTTTTAAAATGTGGATGAACAATGCTGCTGATCTCACCTAAAATAACTTTCAGTACAAAACTTTCCCTCTGCCTGATCTTTTGTGCATGTAATATTTCCTCATTTACTGTTCTGGAATTCTAGTGTCCCTCAAGTTCTGTTGTATATAAATGAATATTTTCCATTCAACAATTTTTTGTTTATTTTGATAGGATTATTCTCTGCCTCTGTTCTCTTCCCTCCCAACTCTTTCGTCTTACACAATGTAACATTAGCTTGGTGGTAAATTTGGATTACTTGTGGACATTTGGGTTCAAGATCAATTGCTATAATTCAACATATATAAGAAGTTTACTCACTTGAGGCTCAAGCCACTGCTATGTAAACACATTTTGGAGGCTTGCTACGATTGGATAATCAAACATAATTTTTTCTGATCACATTTTTGTTTGAATCCCTTGTAGTTACAGCTGAGAATTTTGTGTTAACTCACAATCTATGCTTTTTATTTCTTGTACAATCCATGCTCCTTTGCGTGTTTGTTTGGTATTTTCAAAGTGCTTATTTTGCTTGAGAGCAAAAATCAAAACTGTTCTTGCTCAAGAGTCAAAACCAAAAATTGCTCCTGAAATGCTATCCAAATGGTGACTTGGCAGGTTGATTTATTTCTTGTTTTCCGTCTGGGTTTAGTGTGAACATTTCCATTACTTTGGCTCATGAATATCTTTACATTTAGCTCGATTCTTACCGATCTTGTAATGATTCTTTTGTAGAGTTTTTGGGGGTCTTAGAGTTTTTTTTTTTATAAATAAGCTGCCCCCTTTTTTGTAAGTATTTCACCTTTCTCAAGCTTTATTTATTTATTTATTGAAATAAAAAAATAGAGTGAAGATACTAGGACAAGAACCTTTCTATCTTTTGGAAAGTGGCCACAAAATTTCCATATCAGAAGGCATCCTTAGAGCCGAGGTCTGTAACATAACAGTTACTTGGAATCTTTCTAAATTTTGATGATTGACCAGAAGGGGTTGGAATTTTACTTCAAGTTCAAATAAATATGGCTAGCCATGCTTTAGAGCTTTACCAGAGCTTCTCCCTCAAGTTCACTATCTGATTAGATAAAGTTACAGATAAGTTTCATGTGAAATTTGAAACCTTATCATGAAAGTATGAATTTATTGCGGCAAAGAATTGAATATAGACTAGTCTACTAAAGAAGAATCCCAAAGAATTCATGCTATGCATCAGTAATTTAGATCAAACAGTCAACAAAAATAGGAGACACCCAGAAGGGGGATTAGGCCAAATACCTGCTGCAGTTCTGTAAAATTTTCCAAGAACTGCTTGAGTTATTGATCTAATAACAATAAATAATTGGTTCATTGTTCTGCATAATTGTTGCTCGGTGTATAGTTGTGTAGTGATTGCTATGCCCACTCACTATTTATTACTAGCTTTGCAATATTAATGCAATAGAAGGATGAAACTATACTAATTGATTACTTCTTATTATGGTAGGGATCAAACATGGATAAGAGTTGGATGAAACTTCCGGGTAGACATTTGCCTGGTTACATCAAAGGAATTAAAGACTTCATTGAGTATGCACGTCCGAGCACAGATAGAGGTAATAGAATTAAATGTCCATGTAGAAAATGCAACAATAGGTATTATGAACCTATTAATGTAGCTAAAGCACATTTGGAGTTGCATGGAATGGACAAGAACTACACTCGATGGGTATTTCATGGCGAAGATTATGAAGTTAGGACTGTGGATATTGAAAGTAGTCGTGATGGTTTTAGTGAGCAAGGTTGTGATGGATTGAGGGAAATGTTGGAAAACGTATGTGCAGGAAGAATTGATGTTGAGAGCAATGTGCAAGGGAAAACAAGTAGTAGTCATGATCATTCTAATGTAGAGGGGGAGGAGCCACAACCATTTGATGCATTTTAGCTGATTTGCATCTGCCACTTTACCCAGGTTGTAAAAAGTTCTCAAAATTAGAGTTCCTTGTGAAGTTGATGCATATAAAAACGATTAGCGGTTGGAGTAACAAATCATTTGATATGCTTTTGGAATTGATTAAAATGGCACTGTTTCCTGGTGAGACGCTCCCGAAGTCAAATTATGAGTGTAAGAAGTATATGCGTGACCTAGGTCTTGGTTATGTACCTATACATGCATGCATGCAAATATGATTGTGCATTATTTTGGGGAGAACACGAAAATAAAATTGAATGTCCGCGATGTGGTGAGCCGAGGTATAAAGTTAATGCCGATAAGAGTAAGAAGATTCCTCAAAAGGTATTGAGATATTTTCCGTTGAAACCTAGGCTACAAAGGTTGTTTATGTTAACAAAAACAACTGGAGATATGAGATGGCACAAAGAAAAATGACTTTCACAGGATAATGTTCTAACACATCCAGCAGACAGCCTGGCTTGGGAGGAATTTGACAAGGAACATCCTTGGTTTGCGCAAGATCCTCGCAATGTCCGATTGGGCATCGCGAGTGACGGGTTCAATCCGTTTGGGGACATGAGCAACGCTTACAGCATGTGGCCTGTGTTGGTTATTCCTTATAATTTGCCGCCTTGGAAGTGTATGAAAGAACCCTTCCTTTTCATGTCACTATTGATTCCTGGTCCAAAATCACCTGGAAATGACATAGATGTGTACCTGCGTCCATTGATAGATGAGTTGAAGGACTTATGGGAGAATGGCATTGATACATATGATGTTGTAACAAGGCAGAGCTTTCGGTTGCATGCAGCGGTGTTATGGACTATTAACGATTTTCCTGCATACGGAAATTTGTCAGGTTGGAGCACGAAAGGGTATATGGCATGCCCAATTTGTAATAAGGATGCTAGATCGATGTATTTGAAGAATGGAAAAAAGGTATGTTTCATGTGTCATCGTCGTTTTTTGCCAAGAATGCATAGTTGGAGAAGACGTTACAAGGATGACTTTGACGGAAAAAATGAAAGTAGGTTGGGACCAAAGCATTTGTCTGGGGACGACGTACTTGCACAATTGGAACATCTCCAACCTAACCTATTTGGAAAGGGAGCAACAAATAATAAAAGAAAGCGTACCGATGTAGAGTTGAATTGGACAAAGAGGAGCATATTTTTTGAATTATCATATTGGCGAACTCTTAATGTAACAACCTGAAATTTTTTTTTTTTTTAATAAATAAAATTCTCAAGTTGTTATTATTATTTTTTAATATTATTATTATTATTATTATTATTAGTATTATTATGATGGATGTATGTATATATGTGTATATATATATATACATATAATTTAAATTTTTTATTGTGTATATGTGTATACATGTGAGTGTGTATTAAATGTGTAAATATATATGTATATATATATATATGTATGTGTGTGTAAAACAGTGTGTGTGTGTGTGCCGTGTGGGTGCATGTGTTGAGTGTAATACACTCAAAGAGGGTGGTGTATGGCAGTGGGTGTGTAAGGGGTTAGGTGAGTGCATGAGTGAGATTTTGTGTGTATAAGTGAGTGAAGAGAGTGGAGAGGAGCAGACCTGTCGTGGAATTTTAGAGAGAGAGAGAGAGAGAAGTGTAGAGAGAGAAAGTGAAAGGAAAGAGAGAGAGTGATGTGTGTGCTCTGGTTTTTGAAAGAGAAGCAGAAAGAAGGAAGCTAAGGAGGCCAAAGGGGAGAACAGAAGCAAAGCAAGAGGAGAGAAGCACCATCACAGGGTTGGAAACCCATAACCGTAAGCTTTCTCTCTCTAGAAAATCTCTCAAATATCCAACTTGTTTTGTAGCCTATTGCTTAGATTTAATTGTTGGAACTTATAGAGCATGAAATATGGAGAATTTAGGGACAAGAATCAACCAAAATGGTTGAGAAATGAGGGAGAAAAATGAATGTGCAGGTCACGGCCATGGGGGGGAGTCTAGGCTTTTCATTGCAATTGGGAGCTTCAAAACAGTGTTAAAATGTCCAAAAATTACTTTGGGATGGTTTGGAATCGAAAGAGGGTTTGAAAACACCAAAAAAAAATTAAGTTTAAAAACTTGATTTTTACAGTTCCGGCGACGTCGCCGGAGAAGGTGACCGGAGACCGCCGGAACCCTACCGGAAAAATGGGGGGGGGAGATGAGGACTGTACGGGTCCGGGTCGGGTCGGTTTCAGGTCGAGTCGGGCTTGGGCTGACCCGCCCCTGCCACGTGTCAGCCCATTGTTTTAAATTAAAAACCTAGTTTGGCCCGTTTGGTTGCAAGGATAAGAAATTAAGAAATTGGAATTAAATTAAAACCAGGATATCCTATCCCTGTTCTAGGATTAGCCCCTGTTTGGTTAACCTGATTAAGAATAACAAATTAAACTAGTTTCAATTTGAACCTTTTAGAATTTGAACCTTTTGGAATTTGAACCTTTTAGAATTTGAACCTTAACCCTGAACTTTCGGAAATTACAAATTGACCCCCCAACTGTTGGAAATTTCACTTTTACCCACCTGATTAAATTATTAATAAAATATTAATTAAATTAATTAATTAATTATTTAATTAAATTAATTTAATTAATTAAATATTCAAATATATTCCGGAGTCCAAATGGGACAAGTCATTAGTATATTTTGACTATCTCGGCCATTCTGAGACCAATGGTGAGGTCCGTTTTACGAGACGGGGTCCCGAAAAATAAAAGACACGTAGCAACGTACAAAATTACCAAAATACCCCTGAATTGAAATACAATCAAATGAACTCCGAATTAGGTAAACAAATAGTGAAACTTTATTATCTCGAGCATTCCGGACTCAACCGTGGAGTCCGATTTGTGAAAAGAGGTCACGAAATGTAAGGACCCGTGTAAAGTGCAAAATGACTGTTTTGCCTTTTTTAACCCAGGTACCCGAATTGAATTCTACGAAAGCCTAAACTTATTTCCTTCAACGTCCTGGATTCAACAGTAGAGTTTAATTTAGCAAAGTAGAAGCTTATAAGATAAAGACGTAAAATTTGATGAATAGCATAATTCAAGTGACGATTAAACTGAGTTTCATGTTATGAATTTTAGGGACACGGAAAGGCAAAGAGAAGGTGGCCTGACCTTTAGTGTTCTTACGGTGGTTTCACTTGACTACGAGTATACTTTCCGGTTTGAGATCGGTTACCAGGTACGATATATTGTGCTAAGTAAGAAATAGAATTGAGATTAGGAATACTTGCTTTGCTGTGTTAATTGTTCACATGTTTGTCCGAGTGTTCACATGCTTATGTGCTATGTGCTATCTTGTTTAGTTGGATGATGATTATGGGTATATCGCATGTGTTAACGTGGTGTGTGAATTATCTGCTTTGAAGAACTGTTGATGTTATGAATTGTACACTTGAAAGCATGTTTTATGTATGAATGAAATACATCATTGAGATTGCATTATGACATGATGAGATTAGAGCATATTGGCATGGTGTGATTCCTTGGACATGGCGTGAGTAAGCACTTGGTGCTTTGCATTATGAGGGTGCAGATCCTGTGGTGAAAAACCCAAAATCGGCCATTAGGTACTTGCGAGCCTGACGGATTCCGGACCGTGAAGCGAGACATAAGTGGCGGTACTCATGCCAGCAGAGAATGACCGTATCATGAGACATGGGTGGCATAGAGTTGCATGGGTGTGTCACGCATCTTGCTCATATACTGTATACTGTTTACATACTGTCATTATGATATAGAATGCCATATAGAAATAACTGTACACTCGCACATGCCACGACCTTAGTTTTGTTTCTTGCATTAGCATTATATTGTACCAGCATGTTGAGCTGACCCCTTTAGTGGGGCAAACATTTCAGATGATGTTCCAGCTGTACGGGATATAGAGACGGTCTGATTGAGGGTTATATTGGGCCCGATGGGCGCTTTTGATATTATGTAAGGGCATAAGCCCGAGACTGTATTTCATTTTGAATATTGTGGACCAACGGACCAGACTTTATGTATGTATCAGAACAGTGTACGGAATGTATGAGAATGTCATTATTATCTTTCATTTCTTTATTATTTTATTTCTTTTTGTCTCGTTACTCACGCCTCGGGTTCGCTGGAATTTGGGGCGTGACACTTAAGCTTCGACACAATCTCGATGTTATGCACATTGAAAAAAACATTTGTGAGAATGTGTTGGAAACATTGCTAAACCTGGATGGGAAAACAAAAGACAACATCAAAGCGCGCATGGATTTAGAGGTAATGGGCATACGAAAGGAATTGCATTTGATACCGAATGGTGATAAATTCATTGTACCACCTGCGTGTTATACATTATCAGCTAATGAGAGAAAAAGTTTTTGTGCTTGGATTAAAGATGTGAAGTTTCCAGAAGGATTTGCTTCTAATATTGCTCGATGTGTGAATGCAACAGACGGTAAAATATCGGGTATGAAAAGTCATGATTGTCATGTTTTTTTGCAACGACTGCTCCCAATCATTATACGTGGATATTTTGAGGATAAAGTTCGTACTCCACTGATTGAATTGGGGTTGTTCTTTAAGGAGTTGTGCTCAAAGACATTGAAGAGGCAGGTGTTAGATAAGATGGAAATGGACATAATTGTCATACTTTGTAAGTTAGAGCAAATATTTCCACCAGCATTCTTTGATGTTATGGTCCACTTGGCTGTTCATTTGCCACATGAGGCAAAACTTGGTGGACCTGTCCAGTACCGATGGATGTATCCCATTGAAAGGTAATGTAATAATTTAAAATATGTATGATAAGATTTTTGGTGGTAGAAGTCTAATTTTAAATTGTGAACAGATTCTTGCGAACACTAAAGCAATATGTGCGCAACAAAGCACGTCCTGAAGGATCGATTGCAGAAGCATACATTGACAGTGAATGCCTTGCATTCTGTTCAATGTATATAGATGGTATTGAAACAAGATTCAATCGTGTAGAACGGAATTATGATGGAGGTCAATGGCAACAACCTAGGCATTCAATTGCTGCGTTTGGAATGGTAGTTCGACCAATGGGTTCAGGATCATATGAATATATAGATATAACAGAATATGAGAAAGTGAATTATTACGTGTTGAATAATTCTGCTGAACTCGCTTCCTATCGCAAGTAAATTAACTCTGTCCCACTACTACATACAAATAAGTTTTCATTTTGGATAGAATTCACATTTGACAATTTCAATAATATGCGCTACACATGTAGGATGCACAAGGCAATGCTAGAAACTGAAAGCATGGTTAATGTCCAACAAAGGCACGAACAACAATTTGCTCATTGGTTTAAAACACATGTAAGTTTTCATGTACTTGGTTATAAAGTGTAGTCTTTTTTTTTACGGATGTTGTCTTTTAATCTTAATTATGTATTTTTTTTTTTATATATACAGATGGAACTATTGCGCCAACAGAAAGCTGTGAAAGCTAATGACGACTTATATTCGTTGGCTTGTGGTCCCGATAAACGAATTACGCGGTACACTGGTTGTATTGTGAATGGTTTCAGGTTTCAGACAATTCAACGTGAAAAGTATCGTCAAACTCAAAATAGTGGTGTGGTTGTGACAGTGTATGAAGGTGATAAGGAGATCCAATATTATGGTGTGCTAAAAGACATTATTGAACTGAGTTACTGCTTTGATAATAAAATTTTCTTGTTCAAGTGTGATTGGTGGGATGTTGGGAACAAAAGAACTGGAATACATACAGATTCATATTGCACGAGTGTAAATATGGCTCGAACACGGTATGCTAATGATCCTTATGTGTTAGCATCACAAGTCAAACAAGTATTTTACCTTAAGGATGCAAAATTTCGGGGTAATTGGTCTGTTGTTGATTTGGTTAAGCCAAGAAACATTTACGATTTCTTAGAGGTAAATGAGGAAGATAATGGATTAGTGGAGAGTGATGTATTCCAAGAAGAGGAACAATCAGCATATTATGAGGATTTGCAACGTCATCGATGTTTTGAAGCTATTGATAATGAAAATGATGGCAGTGCGACTGGATCATCATCTCGGATTAGGACTGACATTGAAGCTTTTCAAGTTGACGCTTTAGAGGTTGTCATCAATGTGGAATCAAATCAGACAGATGCTACTTTCATCAATGATGATACAAGTGATGAAGATGACAATACATTGATAGATTATTGTAATGATGAAGAAAATCAGTTGTCAACTAATGATGATGCTGATATAGACGAGTGATGGAGAAAGTGAAATGGAAAAACATTGATTATGATGATACTAATATCTATGATAATGGCATCTTTTGTTGTATAACTTTGGTTGCATCATGACAGCTCTGTTTTATAACTGATGGTTTGTCAAGGAAGTTTTAAATGTGATCAGATTTGTGAAATATCGATTATTGTTCTATTTTGCTATTTGAACTATGTATCTATTAACGGGATTGTCCTTGATCTGATTTATCTCTAATCTGATTTATCTTGGATTTGTTCTATATTTAATCTTATCTAATTTTTCATTGATTTGTTTCGTCTCTGATCTGATATGATTTATCTCTGATATGTTCTGTATTTGCTCTATTATGATCTGATCTGCTTTATCTCTGATCTGTTATGTCTCTAATATGATTGTCTTTGATATGTTTTATTTTTGATCTATTTTGTCTCTGATTTGAATTATCTCTGATCTGATTTGTCTCTAATATGTTCTGTCTTGATCCGATTTATCTCTGATCTAGTTTGATCTATCTCTGATCTGATTTGTCTCTAATTTGATTTATCTCTGATCTATTCTATCTCTAATTTGATTTATCTCTGATCTGTTTGTCTCTGATATGTTCCATCTCTGATCTGTTTTGTCTATGAGTTATTTTTGTTTCAATCTGTTTTAACATTTGAACTGTTGTATAAAAAAATGCATGTTAATATCTGTTTAGACTTTAGAATCCGTTTTGCATTTTGACATATAAAATGGCACAACTATAAAATGCATTTTGGAAAAAATCTCTAGAGTTTTTGTTTATGGTAAAAGTATATTTTTCACAATTCATATGTTTGTGTTTACAGAGCTACCCCTTCATATTGTATATATTTTAATCCCAATATGATCTATTGTATATGTTCTTATCTAATCTGTATCGAATCTGTTGTATATATTCTACTCTAATCTGTTATATTTGTTCTAATCTGATCTATTGTATTTGTTCAAATTCGATTTGTATATGATCTGTTGTATCTATTTTGATCTAATCTGTTATATGTGTTCCAATCTGGTATGTTGTATCTATTCTGAACTAATTTGGTATATTTGTTCTGATCTAATCTACATCTGTATATGTTCTAATCCGATCTGTGTTTGTTCTGAGTTTGTTTAGATCTTATCTGCACCCATTTTGATATGATCTGTATCTAAATCAATTTTGATCTAATCTAATCGGTATATCTTCTGATTTCTAATCTGTATCTATTATGATTTGTCATCTATATTTGCTTTAAGTTGTATCTATCCTTATTTGATCTATAACTATTCTAACCTCTGATCTGTCATTGTTCTAATTTCTGATCTATATCCATTCTAATATCTGTTTTATATTTGTTTTGATCCGATCTGATACGTTATTTATCTAATCAAATATATTTGGTATTTAATCTGATTCATTTGTATCTGACTTGATCTGTTCTAATCAGTTCTGTATCTGATCCAATTTAATTCTAAACTTTTTATATTTGATCTCATTTGTCCTTCATCTGATCTCTTCTACATCTGATCTGGTCTGTTTGAATGTGACATAGTCTGTTTGTGTCTTATCTGATTTGTTTGTCTGATCTAATCCATTCTGAATCTGATCTAATTAGTTCTCTAATCTGTTATGTATCTTATCTTTTTTATCTTAAATTTGTGGCATTTATTTTTGTTTCAATCTGTTTTGCATGTCTATGATCCAATAAGTTCTGTTTATTAAAGTAAATAAGTTTTTCCATTTTGACATATAACTCAAAAGTTTATTAATGGGGCAGCATTCCTTATTGGCATGGTTTCTATACATGGTGATGATGCTTCCTCGAACTCAATGGCTGCCACATCCTCCTCTCATGAGGGTATTATTCGAGTCAAGTTTGATTAATATTTTTTACTTTCTATGTATTTTATACTTTCTAATTATGATTTCATTTTTCTTCTCTAGGTTCGGCCTCTAAACGGAGAGGCCGTGGGAGGGCCAAAAACAATAAATTGAGGTCATACGCTCAACTCATGGGAGGAAAGCCTACTATTGTCATACCACCCGACCTCACTCAACCGGTCGGAGGTAACTTGCACATGTTCAAGGCTGAGCTAGGCATAATTTGCCGATGCTATGCACTAATTGCTGCAACCACGTGGAGGGAGATGGAAGAATTTCAAAATACAACATTACGCCTTCGACTTGAGGTATGAACTGATTTCAGTTGAAGTATAGCATCATAATTTGGATACAATATTATGGTCTTAGGGGAATTCTGGATTTGGATACTTATAGTTCTTTTTATCTCTTATGTTATAATATTTAGGCTTGGTGCTAGCATATGATTGACTTCTTTTCTGGTGTCAACTTAGTTAGGGTGAGGCTTGATAGCGGTGATGCTTTTTGCGAAAAATAACTTTGATTTGAGTCATCTTTTTATTTAATTATTTAATAGTTAATATATTATAAATATATATATATGACACATTATTTTAGCATTCAAATTATTAGAGCAAATCATTGAATAATTTTTCATTTTTACCCCCTAACACATGTACACTATTTGCTATCCATCTATTAAGTTATAAATGAAAGTAGTTGACTAGGGCAAAAAAAAATTAAAAAGAGGTGAAATTGCATCTTGAAAATCTAAATAAATAAATTCTAGTGAATTATTGGATTTTGATCCAATAATGATAGGATTCCAAAACTGAAGGCTGACCATAACCTCCCTCAATTTAAATGAAAACAAAAAAAAAAAAAAAATTACTCAACTTTTTTTTTTTTTTTTAAATTGAGGAGCATGCAAGTATAATGATAATATTTTGTAAAATTTAAGCGAAATTTGTTATATTACTAAAATTATAAAAATCGTTAAATATATATACGTTGTACTACTAAAATCATAAAAATCATTAAATACATGTGATCAGTATCCTCTCTCTTCTTCAAGCCAACTAGTCAGCTGAAAATCATGATGCATCACTAGGACAAATCTCATAGTAAATTACAATATTAACACATGGTATGTAATCAAACCAACACACCGACCCAATTCCAACATAGGTAAAATTAAATTCCCATCATGTGCCCATAAAGAATCTTTAGTAGAATCTATCATTTATGCTTTGGTAGTAACATTTCAATTTCAATTTCAATTTCAATTCCAATTCAACGTGACATAAAAACAGTGGAAAAGCAGGCCAACCTGTGACCGTGCCGAAGACCAGCCGGAAAACAACTAAATTTTAGGCTTCTTAGCAAGACAACATACAACCCTGGATACAAAAGAAGCACTTCAAGACCTTAATGAAATATACTACCCACAATGCTGTCAAACTTCTACTGCATAAACTCCCAAGCATTTTCACCACTCTGATTCATTCCCTTCAACTGTTACTTTTAGGAGAAAGGTGAGACGGATCAGCTAAAAATGGTGGGGAAAAAACAAAAGAAAATGGCATGCGTGGATCAAAATTCAACCATGCCCAAGGATTGTTCAAATAATTCTCAAACTACATGTTGCCACCAACCGCAAACTTTTTCACAAATGAGATCAAGCAAATAAAGCTAATGGGATAATCATATATGGCAAATAAAGTGAAATAATTTTTTTGGGATATACAAATTCAGAAGCCAAAGTAAAAAAGAAATGGCTTTTCTCCCCATCTAGAATACCTGTCTTCTCTTGCAGTCAAACTCTCATGACTGAAAAACAAAAACACTTAATAAATAATCTCTCTATGGTTTTCTTGCCATCCCTCTTTTGAGCCAATTTTATGTCCCTGGAGATCTCCAAAACTCCATTAGCAAAATGACTGCCATCTCCATCCTGGTAGACTCCGCTTGCTTCTCTCTCATCCACCCCAGCAAACAAATTACCAGCCCTTGTGCCTGGCAAGTTGAAGCCATGTGGTATAGGATCGTGCAATTCTCTAAACAAAGTAGGCTGTGGTGGAAGATTCAAATGCAACAGTGGGTCATAGAAAACATTTGACACAGAGCCAAGAAAGCCTAATGAGGCGGCAAGATTCGCAGACTTTTGGGTTTGGTTAGGGATGGAAAATGATGAATTGGGTAGGAAAAAAGAGGATGAGCATTTGGATACGTGAAAGAGATTGAGAATGTCTGGTGTTGGAGGGTATGGAGTGTCTGGCATTGAAGAAGAATTGAAGATTTGGTTATGGCCATTTTGTATTTCTATATGCTGCAAATGCTGCTCCTGATGCTGATGGTTATGACTGAAACTCGTCTTGCATTTCTTGGACACTGGTGTCCCAGTTGGACTGATGATCATATGATAAAACTAATTGGTTAGAGTCATCTTCTTGACAAGGATTTTGGTGGAAAAAGAGGTCTTCCATGGAGAAGTTTGAAGTCGAATATGAAACAGTAATTTGAGAAAAACCATTATCAGCTACCCCATTTTGCATAGAATTGGGATCAAAGCAAAGGAGCCTCTACATACATTTTTGGGATCACAGAGATTGGTTTGTTGCTTTTGTCTCCTATATTTGTGGGTCTTTATAAGGAGTGCCAGTAAAAAGAGAAATAAAAAGTAGGGAAAACAAAAGGACATGAATTGATAATAAAAAGAACATAAGCCTAACCTTTGGATGGGAAGTACCAGCAGCTGGCCTTGGTTTACAGACTGAACCTGTTCAAGCACAGACCAAAGAGAACAGTCAGATCAATAAAATTTTTCTGCATACAGAGGGAACCAAAAAGAGGCAACTAAAAAGCCACCAAGAACTTCAAAGATAAGGGAAATATTGAAAGAGAGAAGGGCAATTTGATAGTGCTGGGAGATTGGGATTTGCATATAAAGAGTAGCTTGGGAGGGGACTGAAACAGAAGATATTGCTATCTGAATTCCATTTTTTTTGCCACACAAGGGAAGTTTGTAACTGAGATTCCCAATCACTGGACCCCACTCATAATCTCCCTATTCTGCTCCCGCTGCCGCGTGATATTCACTGACCCTATTGTTCTCTTTCCCCATCATTGTTCACAGCTTTTCCTGAAAGTAATGTCAAGTCCAAGTTTAAGTGTATATGAGATGACATGAACTCAAAAATGAGAGATATAATTAAGATGAATAAAATTTAATTTTTAAGTTATTTAATAATTAAAATATTTTATTTCATACATACTCGAATTTTATTTCAATGTATTTTCAAGGACATGTAATTAATTTTTTTTTTTTTTAATAATTCGATATCTAACATTTCAAACCGACTAATCACCAAAAATTACATTCTCCAGCTTCACTAATTTCTGTTTAGGTTATCTATCAACAGGTATCTTAATATTAAAACAAATGGATGATTTGGTCAGAACTATAATTATATCTTTGAATCACTTTTCAGTTGCATGTTGCAATATTTACTTATGTCATTTTTTTGTATACCATGTTCTGCTGTCGGACTTGTCAAATTATGCAACTCTAATGCATCAGCTATCTGCTCCTTCAACTCTCATTTGTAGGAGGCATTCAACATAGACCTTGAAAATTTGCATATGAAGTTTTGCGTGGCTAAAATGGCAGCCAAAATTCTAAAAGAATTCCGGTATGAAATGCATGGTCACTACAACAAAATGATTGATGCCGGAGTTAATGTACGCTCACATCCTTACCATGGCGTATCTATAGATGACTGGGACATTGTGTGCAGCCGATTTGAGGGAGATGCTTTTAAGGTATCTTTTTTTAACATGAGATCTTTTTTTTTTTTGTGCGCGTGTCCAGAGGTTCCTGCAGATCTTTCACAATATTTGTAATGGCTCTTAAATTCTTATAAAAAAATTCCTTTTCATTATTTCTGAAAATATTCATTAATTTTTAATTGATTTGAAGGATTGCAAGGTATGTTTCTTAAACCCCATTGTGAAATGAATTTGATATAGATATGTGCGCAAAGAATATGATAAAACATTATAAAATTATTTTGTCTTTTCATTTCACAATGTCTTTTCATTTTTTCTACATCACATTGTTTGGTGGTGGTTGTTTTTTTTTTTTTTTTTTTTAATAATTGCGAATCAATTTATGTTGTTTATTATATATGGAATTTGATGATGGTGGATGGATCCGTTGGTATTGTTTTATAACTCGCTATGTTTCCTCCTTTTTTTAGCTTAATATTTAACAAATGTTCTTTAGAATGATATATTGCATTTTTCCTGTCTCCACCCTGCTCAGAAAGTGGGTATTTCTCCCTTTTTTAATTTGTTTTTCCAGTAGAGACTAGATTGACGTGGAGATTAATTAGTGGACTAGGTGTCTCAGCATCTTATTGTGTTTTCATGTTTCTATGATACCTTGTAAGAATTGTTAGCATTTGAGGGGACCTGGAAATGATTTTTTGATGCCCTTTCATCCTAGTGTTTTTTTTTTTTTTTTTTTCATTTTTTCTACATCAATTTGCTTCAGTGGACTTTACTATGTTATTGTTTGCATTACTTGTTGCCTTCCAAAATTATGAGCCATTAGATGTGCTGGGATGCTTCAAATTGTGATGGTATATTGAAATTTTTTTTTAATGGCATGCGGACCATTTTCAGTTTAGCTGCTTTGTGTAATGTCTGGTTAATTTTTTCACTTGATGCATTTTCATTAGTCACAAACACATTATGCTCTTGTAACTGCTTGCAAGTCAACGGGCAATGGTGCCTCGAAAAAAGAGAAATGTGCATGTGAAAATCTGCTGTTTTTGGAATTAAAAAATTAGTCACATAAATTCCCTTTATCCTTGTTTTTGGAATTCAAAAATTAGGCCACCTGCTTCCTGTTTAATATGGCTATTTTTGCACACTGACCACAAGCTGGTCCCTGCTGTACTGCATGACTATGTTTTGGTGTAAACTTGGCTGTCTCACTATGTAGAGTACTCTAACAGTCCCTTAGACATTGGATAATATTAACAAGGAAAAAAGTAGAGTTATCCACATCATTAGACAAACTGGGTGATGATGACATGGGAACCTCTATTTCTAATTTGGCGATGTATTTATTTGTCATGGACATTAGTTTTTTTTTTTTTTTTGTCTTTTCAAGACTTCCTTAAGAAAAATATCTGCATTTTTTATTTACAGGAAATAAGTAAGAAAAATATTGAAAACAGGGCACAACTTCAAGTAAATCATCGTGGTGGGTCAAAGCCATTTGTGCAATACCTCCATGAGACGGTATAATATCATTTTTCTTACTTTTTGTTTTGCCTTATCCTTGAGTAGACTGTTAAGTTTAAATGAGGACTGATATCGTTATATACATTATATAGCGTGATACTTTGACACAGCAGACTGTTGGCCAAATTAAACTTTGGAGGATGACGCACTTTAAAGAGGGCAAGGGTTGGGTCACACCTCAGTCCCAACATTTTTATGTACGTATTTTTAATTGTAATTTTATTAATTTTATATTCATTAATTGTAATCACTTGTTTCATATATAATTATTGCAGGATGAAATGATTAACCGTCAATCGCAGCCACCCATAGAGGGTAGTGAGGCATTGAGTGATGAGGAAATATGTAAGCAAGTGTTGGGAACGAGGTCAGGATATGTGAAAGGTCTTGGCCATGGGAAGTTAGCTCCTCCTTCATCTTCATCCAGTCAGGGTGTTCAAATTAATGAGCTTCGTCGATTGTATGAAGCCGAGAAACGACGCAACGAGACTTTGGAAGAGAAAATGGAACAAATGCAAGCAGAAGTTACAATGAGGATGCAAAGTATGGAGGAGCGTCATAGACAAATGGAGGCTACAATGGAAGAGAGACAGAAACGTATGGATGAATTTCTTGCAATGTTTGCACAACAAGATCATGGGAACACAAACAGGTAATATCAAGTGTAATTATTTATTAAAGATTGAGTTGGTGTTGCATGTGTAAAGGAAAAAACTCATTAGTAGTTGGGTTGGTGGTTTCCAAAGGAAAAAATTATTATTTTTTGTTTTATGATAATGTATATCTTTTGGTTCAGTTGAAGTTGAATGGATAATTAATATATATGTCAGTCAGACTATGGGTTATGTATTTTATTTCTAGTCCTTAAAAGTTAAAGAGCATGAATATATATATGAAATTTTGCCATGAATTGAACTTTTTGTTTTTGATAGGTGCGTGGATGACATGTACAAGAGTTATATATATACATACTTGTGTTGGATCAAGTTTTGTGCAGAATCCAACAAGATTTTTTTTACATATTTAACTTTATATCCGACAACAAATTTGTGTCGGAAATGAAAAAATAACTAATGAGTCGGAAATAATAAATTAATAATAAGAAAAATGTCATTATTAGTAATGGTGTATGGTTGGAAATAAACTTTTACCGACACTTTTTCTGGTCGGAAATAATATTTTATCGACCGTGAATATGGTCGAAAATATTATTTCGAGACGATAAAAGGTTGGTATTAGTTGAATATTTCCGACGCATTTTATAGTCGGAAATACTCTTTATTCCGACTCTACTTGTGGTCGGTATTAGTTGACTATTTCCGACGCTTTGTGTAGTCGGAAATAATATTTATTCCGACTCAATATATGGTCGGTATTATTTGAATATTTCCGACGACGAATATGGTCGGTTTTATGATTATTTGCGACGCGAATAGTGGTCGGAAATAATATTTTATACCGACTGTTAATATTGTCGGTATTAATTGAATATTTTCGACGCTAATCTTATAGCGTCGGAATTAAGAATTTCTGACCAGTTTATTACCGACCGTGTTGTTCGACGTTTTGGATTGGTCGGTAATAGTTATTTCCGACTCTTATCTTAGTATTTCCGACATCTTATACCGTCGGAAATAACCTCATTTCTTGTAGTGAATCCTGAATATCCGCCCGACTTGCATCAACTTCAGCCAACGACACTTCTTTGTTGAGCGCAATGCCAAATAATCTAGGAAAATTTCCATTAGAGGTTTATTCTCAATCCACTTATCCCTCCGAAAGGAAGCCGATTTCCATCCCCGACCTTACGCACCAAATTCTCCCTGAGGAAAAAGAACAACGGTTGACATTTTTCACTTACCTGAAATATACCTTGCCAGAGGCTACATTTGCTTTTAAAATCCATACCGAAGGGCATCCAGTTATTCACCCGGAACCTATACTTTTCACACAACGTACTTTCTCCAAAGAGCATCATTATCCATCCCAAATCTCCACCTCCATTTCCATAACAAGCAATTGAAAGCTTTGATATCCCTAATGCCAAGGCCTCCCATCTCTTTACTTTTTGTTACATTACTCCACTTGACTAAGTGGATTTTCTTATTCGATTCATCTCCACCCCACAAGAATCTTGATTGAATACGGTTAATCTCTTTCGCCACCCCAACCAGCATTTTGAACAAGGATAGATAATAAATGGGAAGGTTGCACATGATAGATTTTATCAATGTTAGTCTTCCACCGAAAGAAAACACCATTCTCTTCCAAATTGATAGCTTGTTCTTGAATCTTTCTATAACTGGCTCCCATGTCTTTGGCTTTCTTGGGTTTGCTCCCAAAGGGAGCCCAAGGTATTTCATGGGAAGCTTGCTTGCTTACAATGGAAAAACTAGCAAAGTCTAGCGCCTCACTATCAGAAATTCCCACTCCACAAACTGAACTCTTGTGATAATTGATTTTTAGCCCTAATCATAAAGCATCTTAGGATTCTCTTTACATTCCGAACTTCGTCCCAGTCTATGTTGCAAAAAACTAAAGTAACGTCTGCAAATTATAAGTGGGTCATCGATAAATCATCCCATCCAATGTTGAATTCATGAGAAATCTTAAATTCGCAAGAAAAAAAATAATTTTTTAAAATTTTATTCATAATAAAATGGTCTTCAATTGACACTTATAGCCTCATCTATAACAAAATAATAATACAGTTTGTCTCAAATTTTGCATCTCAAATAATGTAATATTAAATAATTGATAGTGCTTTAGATATCATATAAATATTTTATCAATAATTTATTGTTACATCATTCGGAATGCAAGTTTTGGTACAAATATTTGATTTTTTTTTGAAAAAAATAGAATCCATGAATCAAGAAAATTAAAAAATTTTGTAAGATAAGCTATAGAATTCTGCGCGCGTGCACACACAAATATTTTAATTGAGAAATGCCAATCAATCTTCATTGATGCTTTTTATTTCTTGATTTGGTAAATCACTCTTATATGTAGTTACATATATATGATGATATAATGCTATTGATACATTTTGCATCACATTTATCTCATCATGAAGAACAATAGAACAATACCAAAACCCTAAAAGCAGTTGATCAACCTTACAAACAATATTATACTTTTAATTAACCCTTTTACAGTCAGACCTAATCTCTCCATTAGTTCCAGTTAAGGGACTTATATTTCCCATATTAATCATTGACTGAGCAAAGCTATTAAAGAACTCGGTCTGACTGCTTGCGAACCGGTTGACAATGGCGACGGTGTCAGCACCAGGGGTTGAGAACAACTCTTGATCAGTTTGAAGAAGCCCCCGATTGTTTTGGAGGTTGGTGAAATAGTTGTTGTCAAAGCTATCTGGAGTGGAGGGATCAAGATTTGCCAATGTACTTGCACTGCCACCTTGGGGGCATGTTTGGCGAAGTGTTTCCACATATGTTGGGTCCATGCTTTGGTCGGGGTTTCCGGTGCCATTGTAATTGTAAAGGCGAGGGCTAAAAGTGAAGCATTGAGCTCGCCCAAATGTATGAGCACCTGAGAAGCAATTGCAGAGATATGCAATGAGAAAAATAGTGCAATTATGGAAATTTGTTTCTTTTGTTTCCAATGATATACCATACACCAAAGATCATGAAAGTTTAGAGTCAAATTGTCAATTGACTAACCTCGTCGTAATTAACTTTTATTTCATCGTCTTCTCTATTAGTTCTCCTAGATTTACTTTGATTTTTTTTCTTAAAAGTTATTTCATGGAACTGTCACACTATATGAAAGACATTCAAATTACAGTAGAAGTCACAAATGAGAAGGTTACGTGAAAGAATTTTTCCTGATTTACTGAACAAAACTACAACCTCATGTATCTTTATTTTCTTCCTTTGGCATTGACAGAGGGAACTTGATGTAGGGAATATATGGAATCCTAAAAATAAGAAAAGTTTTTTTTAGAGTTGTATTAGAATGATTTAGTTTTCAAATTTGATTTATTCGTAATTTCTCTAATTTTTTAGTTTTATTAAAATCATTATAGGAAATGCATAGGAAATGTATGAATTAATAGTTTTCTATTCGAATTAGTAGTCTTTATTGTATAAGGATTAGTATAAAAATAGAATTTTTAGTTTCATAATCAAAACAAGAGTATTCTAACATTATAAATATAATGTAACAGATCTTTATATATGGTTAACTTTTTTGTTAATAAATATTAATTACAAATTTTAGTAAACTTATTTTTTTGTTTGGTTAAGAAGTGCTCATGTTACCTTATTTTTAAAAAATTCAACCCGTATAGTTCTGTTTCATGTTAGAATTAAAACTCTATTATTTTAAAATCAATTTTAATGGTGACTCAAAGTTCTACACAAATTGTGATTCTCTTATGTGACTTAATTTTTGCTCAAATTTTTTATTTTTTTAAAATTCCTATCTTATCCCTTTTTTTTTTTCATCATTACTCACAAAAGTTTTAAACTGTAAAAGGAAACTTTGAATAGTGGTGTTCCGTGACTCAAATAAAATTGTAAATATAGTAGTTAATTACCTGATAAAGCAACTAAATCGGTGGAGTCGAGTCCCTTATCACTAAACTTTCTTGTAAGGTTAGCAAAGCTTTCAAAAGGACTTGGGATTTGAGTTTCAGCTCCTGCTCGGTTTGCTGTCCTGCCGTCTCTTCTTCCCAGTTGAACGTCCCATGACGGTCCTCCTGCCTGCACTCACATTTCCTACCATTCTTCAGTTCAAGCAATTAAGACACAATATTCAATCCATCGCATGCACTATCAATCTTTTCCGGCTGTTCAAAGAAATTTTATTTTATTTTCAATGCTCAGATTATAAGGTCAAAATGGGATACCAGTGGAACTTTCTTAACCATTGTTGGTCTTGACTTTTTGGCTTCTTCTGATGTCTGCTTTAAACTAATTTGACAATGCAAAATTGATAAAGAATTTTACAAGATTCCGAAGAAAACTTCCGTCGATAATGATATATATAGATATACAACATATTATCTTTTTACTTGGTAATGAAGTATACAACGCATGTTAAAACACGGCGTTGAAGGCATTATTGGGGGGGGGGGGGGGGGGAACGCATGTTAAAACATGGCGTTGAAGGCATTATTGGGGAAAAAAATCAGTGGTATCGACTCAATGTGACTCTGTGAGACTGCTACTAAGTTCTTAAAGTTTATGTTGGACTTCGCGAGTCACACACAATACTCAAATCTCGGTGGCAGGCTCACTAGTGACACCATATCACGTGGTATCGCTGGATTTTTTTTTCTTGCTGGGTTGGTTTTTTAGGAAATTTTTTTTTTTTATAAATGTAATCGAAGTGTACAAGAGATGCAAGATAATTACACCAAAGAGGTGAAGTGCAAAAAATACCAAGGTTTACAAGCCTCATTCCAACTAGGTTGGTACCACTGCTTTGAAGCCAATTAGGTACTAGCATAAAACCAAACAAGAGAAGAAAGAAAGAAAAAAAGAATTGGGAAAACAAACCAAAAATTGTAATGTTTTATTTGTCACTGCAAAATTAGAATTAGCTGTAATTATTAGAGACAAATTAGTTCAAAATTTAAATGAATTTGCTTTGAATTTCAAGCACTTCCAATTTCAAGACTTAAATTCTCGCATATATTGGCTTGTAGATTCTACTTGTTATTGCTTTATCTCTAATAGATAAATACAGAAAAAGAAATTAGTTGAGCGAAAGCAAAAACCAATTTCAACTGTAAGAAAATATGTAAACAGAAAAAAGAGAGATAGAGGATGAAAACATACCGCAGAAACTAAAATTTGAGAAGAAATGGCTAAAATATCTGCACAGGAGACGACGCCTGGGCAAACATTCTCCAATGCAGTTTTGATGTCATCAACAACGGAGTATCCATCCGTTGATAAATTAGGTGCTGCATTTTGCTCACTGTCTACACCATCTGCATCGACTAGCAAAAGCGACCCATCACAGCCCTGATTCATGTAATATATTCACATAATTATATTCATTAGCAGTTTGTATATAAGAATAATTCTGGCACAATATATATAAACATATATATGTATGTATGTATTGGTGGATATGTTATACTTCTCAAAACAAGCTAGCTAACACATGGTATAGCTCAAAACATGCCATACCACCTAAACATTTGAATTTTATATATTTCATACTGATACCATTCTAAGGTTACATACATCTAACATTCTTAGACCTGCAGTAATCGAAGCCTCTGCACTAAGTTAACCTAACTTTGACAGTGGATATTGATAAGAAATTATTGTATGTCCTGAGACATCTAGATCAATCATGAGTTATAATGTACACAAAAAGTCATTTTTTTTGTTTCTTAAAACCTTAACATATTATATACACATGATAATTTATAATTGATTGAACCGTTAATTCCGAATCATAAAATATATTCTTGTGCATGGTCATCCTATATCTCGATTTCTCATTAAAACACACAGAAATTAACGTGAACGTGCATGGATGCGCACATTTGAAAGAGAGAGAATACTATTACATTGACAAAGCAATCATGGAAATGAACGCGAAGGAGCTTGGCACCAATTCGGTCATCGTTTTGTTGAGCCTGGTCTAAGACACCACGTACCACACTGGTCACGTTTGGGCACGTGTTAGCGTAGAATGTAGCGCTCAGCTGAGCATTAGACCCGCCAAACACAACAGCCAGAAAGAGAGCAGCTGTTATTAATGAAAATGAAGACATTATGCTAGCTAGATTATATGAATGAAAATTCAAAGATGTGTGCTTTGCTTTGCTTTGCACTCAAACTTTGGTTGTGTTCTTGTACAAGCGATATGTATCCCTTTTTATATAGAGATTTAGTAGTAGTAGGCGACAACTTTGGCCGCATGCCTATGGGATAATGGTTTACCATTGAAATTTCTTTGTTTTACTTTTCTTTGAGTTGAATAATTTAGAGATACTGTAGGTCTTATATATTTTGTCATTTAATTTTTTTGGTCCCACAGTGAGTGAAAGGAAGTTGAACTCTTCTCGTGTTTGGGGAGCTTCTCCAAATGCGTTTTTGTGTGTTTAGAAAAAACTAATTCAGAGTTACTTTTTTCAATGCACTTTTATGTGTTTTGAAAGTTAAATTAACACAAAAGAAATTTTAAAAATTTGGACGAGAGGTACACTTATCGTGAACTGTTTCTGGCAATTACAACGGAAAAAAGATCATCCAAATGATCCGTCTCTATAAATTTAGTACTTGAACAAATCAATTTCCATAGCTTGGACACACAGAGGGGGAGGTATGAGTTTTATTTTGTTTGGAGGTATTTTTGAGATAATTTTTGTATTTTCTTTAACTGTGAGCCCTAAACATGCACTTCTATTTTAAGTATAACTCTAACTTCGTAGAATAGTTTAATGGGGAACACATTTCGTTTGCTAGATAGTTTTTTCACAACAAATTGAAGTAGTAAGTTGCATTCACGCACTTGAGAGAGAAGTTCTGAAAGTAATAATTAATATTTGTTTCCACAACTCCAAGAGATAAGCCAGTGACAGACCATGGACGGAGATGATGGACGGAGATGAGTGTTATTTTCCCACAAGTTTTTAGTATTTCGAATTCGGGGCTAGTGCAAGGTCAAAGAAGGTCCGACTTACACGGTGTCGTGAGTTAGTATTTGTGAGATTAATTAGGGTGAAGTTTTAGATAACCATCTACCAAAAAAATTTGTTTTGGTAATAATATTGCTGCTTTTGTCCTTTTATTTGGACTTTTTGTTTAATTTGTACATTTTTTTGTCAATGAAGTTTTATTTATTAAAATATTATCAATCAATATTAAATTAATCCCCTAAAGTAAAATTATGGCCTCGTCCCTGCATAGTGCTGCTTTAGGAGTGTATGCCTGATTTTCCTGTGTTTGATTGCTGAGCTCCGGGAGGTATTTCTGTCTTGTGATCAGTTCATGTTTTTGTGACTTGTAATGTTCTTAGAGTGTTTGTGTTTCTTTTTTGTTTGGATTTTGAGGTGTTATGATTGGGGTTGTAACTGTATTTTGATTGTAATAGGTTCTCTCCCTATTATTGTACTGTTTTTTGGTTAATAAAATCTAACTTTTTTTTGTGGGACCTAAAAAAATTGGGAGTCTGAACTTTCCTGGGCTATCAACAAGCTGTCTGGTGAGTGGTGACCCTCTCAAAGCAACCCTGTTGAAGTTGTCTTTCTGAGCTTCCATCTCTACTTTCATTTGGATGGAGAAAAAATCAGAGAATCATCAAAGATATATATTGGGAAGACAGAAGACAAAGTGATTAAGGACATTTCAAATGCATTTAAGTGCTGCAGCTACCTCTTGGAGAAAGATTCAAAACTCCTTAATTTGTTACTCAATGATGCAATCTTCACTTAGTCTGCTTGTTGGTTTTGTTTTCTTTGTTCTTGCTTCTTAGCTCCTCTGACTAATGGTATATAATATTATATATATATATATATATATATATATATGGTATGATATAATTCTCATAAAAATTTTTCCTTAATAATTACACTCATCATAGACATTCATGTACATGAAGTGATACAAAGTTGAAAAACAACCTATGACATATACTCACGTAAATCTAAAATTTGAGCGAGTCACACGAATTTTTTTTTTCAGTTTTCAAATGTGAAGAATATCATTTTTACATTTAAAATCTATTATTCAACTTCCTTGAATAATTTATTTGAATTACGTAAGAAGAAGCTGAACTTCTTCACATCCAAATTATCCTTAGTTTGACCAATAGTTTGTCTGTAAGAAACTAGAACAATTTTCTCAACCCCCAATCATGGTACAGTTTCACTAATGGGTCATTTTGGAAGAGAAAAATACAGTAGAAACATATTTCACAGAATTATGAAGTACTCTTGTTGAAAAAGAATTCAAGTCAGAAACTTTCTTTTACCTTGTTTAGAGCATATTTGGTCATCATCTTTTCTTTGTTTGGCCTAGAGAGATTCCCTTAAACCCTAAAAATTGAAGTGAGTTTATTTTCCATATACTGTAGCTTAAGTATCTTTTTCTTTGATTGGATTTTTTCGTCTACTTTATAAGTTTATTTATACCAATAAATTTAGATATATATAAAAAATATCATCAACCAATATCAAATTTTATACTTTTTAAATTTTTAAATATATAATTAAACAATAAATTACAATTTTGTCATTACTAGCTTAAATTTTTGGCCTCATCCCTACATACATGTTTGTTTACGTATTACTATATTATATTAGATTAACATAGTTGTGTACCCATTAGGTGAACAAGGGTGAACCAGAAAAAAAAAAATTGAAAGTGGCGAGGGGTTAAAAAATTTTTAGAGAAAAAAGTTGGGATTGGGGATGGATTCAATGAGTATAAATCAGCCTGAATTATTTTGAAAAGGATTAAAATTTTACACTTTAATTTTTTTAAAATTTTTTTTTGGAGGCTATCGCTTGGGTGAGTCTACTAATATTTAGGAAAAAACTTGTCAAATGCCATACATAATCTCTCTCTCTCTCTCTCTCTCTCTCTATATATATATATATATATATATATAGAGAGAGAGAGAGAGAGAGAGAGAGAGAATGAGAGAATATTTCTAACCTTCAAGGGCAAGTTTCCCAAGTATAGATGTGGTAAGCTAATGATTCCTTTAATAATTGCCATAATTAAATGGTGTCAAATTAGGAGGCTCAAGTGGAATTTTATTTTGGGTGTTTTGTGAGAATAGTCTTATATATATATATATATATATATATATATATATATATATGAAAAGCTAATGATTCCTTTAATAATTACCACAATTAAATGGGGGTCAAATTAGGAGGCCCAAGTGGAATTTTATTTTGGGTGTCTTGTGAGAATAGTCTTGTATATATATAAAAATCAAGGGTTTTAAGAAACTACTTAGAGGCTTCCCATGATATCTTTATTTATACAGCCAACATTGGACTGTATAATTAAGCTGATTTTTTTTTTTTTTTTTTTCTGGTCTTAAAAACAGACGTGTCCATGCATTATTGTGATTTGAAGCGCTGATCTTACTCCTTCTAGCTGCATTAATTTTTTTTTGTTTCCATGCAACCGACATATCAGACAAAAATCTGGCTTCGATAGCTAGCTAGAAATAGGGACAGTTTTGACTGGTTGGAAAAAGATAGTTTTTTAACTTCTCACATTCTAACTTTGTCTCACCTTTTGAATCTTACAGTAAATTTCATAAGCGATTGATTCAATCTTTACAGGAGAAGTAGGACAAATGTAAAATATAAGAGATAAACATTTATCATTAATTTTTTTTTGTCCCCAGGCGTCCGACCTACCAGAAAAAAAATCAGGCTTTGATAGCTTAGAATAGGGACGGTTTGACAAAAATGGTTGCAGAAAAGTTATATCTTTCACTTCTACTGGTCTGTTTTTTATTTCACGTCTCTTGTAAAATTTATTGATAGATGCAATAACCGGTGGACCCAACCTCTATAAGAAAGAAAGAACCAATGTGAAATATAAAAGATGAGCATCTATCATTAATTATTTTTTGTCCCCATGCATCTCACCTACACGAAAAAAATCAGGCTTTGATATCTTGAACTAGGGACAGTTTGACAAATATTGTTGGATAAAAGATACATATTTCATTTCTGATAATTCAGCTTTGTCTCATTTCTCTCATAAAAATAAAGTTTACGGATAGGTCACATGAGCAATACACTCAAATTTTGTAAGAGCAATAAAACAAAAGTAGAGTATAAGAGACGTGACATCTATTATTGTGGGATAGTGGGCTTATAAGATACCATGCACAAATATTACTACTAATAACTTGGCATAAATATTTAATCAATACTAATAACTTGGCATAAATATTTAATTAATTGGGACTAGTTCAGTTGGCCATCCATGTCTCCTCCAAATGGAAGGTCATGAGTTCAAGTCTCACTCTCTATTAGAGAGATGTGAGCATTTATTTTCATTCAGTTATGGGTTGGGTTATTTGTTTAAGACTCATATTAAAGAGACTTTTGAGTTAAGTTATGTCTTATAAAATGCAAGAGACTTTTGAGTTAAGTTATGTCTTATAAAATGCATGAATTTTAACAGCACATTTTTTCTATCAAAAAAAACGTAAAAACCTTGACTTAAACATTTTGAGTCATGTAATTAGGTTTTTCTACAAATTTTTGGATCAACAAACTTAAGGCGTTATAAGGTTATGTTTGATTTGGGTTACGAACCAGAGGCCAAGGATATCTAGTTCGGGCTTCAGTACTTAGGAATAGTACTTTTAGTATAATGCAAGGGGGAAGCATCTATTGAATAATCCTTTGAATGATGAGTAATGGGAAGAAGAGGTGATTGGTCACTAGTGCTATACGGGAAAAGAAAGATGAACTCACACAGGAAGGTTAGTTCATCAGATCTGATATCAATCTTTGTTGATAATCTACCTAACTTCATGGATGTAAAAGGTATATATAAACTGGTTTACAAGATTTGGAGGGGTAAATGACGCTTTTATTCCTTCGAAACAAAGAAAGAAAATAGGTTTGAGATTCAGCTTCGTCTGCTATGACTGCAAAGTTTCAGCTAGGATTGCTATTCGAAAGGCCAATGGGTTATGGATTGGCAACAAGAGATTGACTGTTAATTTCGTAAACAGGGGAAGGAGATTGAATAATTAATCCAGCAAAGGCCCAAAGACAAATCAAAAGGACAAAGTGGTTCTAAAGGATGGTAGAGTTGTAAAAGGTTTTGGCGCATCACATCCCATGATTGATCGATCTTATTCGGATATCTTCAAAGAATGTAATACCAAAGGAAAAGACAACAATAAGCTCTCTCCAAAGATTGTAACGGTTTAAGAGGAGAGTAATGCTTGGCTTCTTAAGAGTGCTATTGCCAAACTTAAATCCTTAAGTTCCACGGATTCAGTCAATGAAGCCCTAATCTGAGAAGGAGTTTACAACATTCAGATTCGGGCATGGTCTGGGCTGTATGTCACTCTAACCTTCTCGTCTCAAGATGAAATGAAGGACTTCATTAGTTCAGACATTAATTGGTTGTCAAACTAGTTTGAGGACATTGAAGAATGGAGTGTTGAAACAAAAATCAAACCTTCAAGGTTAGTGTGGATAAACTGTTATGGTATCTTCTTGAATTTAAGGAACGTTAGTACATTTTCCAAAATAGAAAAACTGTGGGGTGAAGTTTTACACATTGAAAAGGCTACTTTGATTGCTGTAAGGTTAAAATTTTGATGGATTGCATGGATGTGATAAACTCAACAGTCATGTTAAACTGCAATGGCAAGTATTACTCCATTAGAGTGATGGAAGATCAGGTAGTTTGAGTTCAAAATGTCTAATCTTCATGTATATGTACTCATAACAAGTGTCGCGATTATGAAGGTAACCCATACAAGCTTGATGATGGCTCGAATGAAGATTGTTGCAGGTTAGAAGTAAAAGAAGATGATATGGATAATGATGTGGGCTACAAAGATGAGGTGGCTCCAATATGTCCACAACACCTAGACTCCAATAACCCTTCCTCTAAAGAAGTTAAAAGTGTCTTTTCAATCTTTCCTCTACATAATATGAAGAGTCTTGCTAAAATAAGGGGCTATTATAATAGTTTCGAAGATGTGGAGTTGGAGAATATCTCTTTTCTGTATAATAGTCATCATAACTCTACATCTTCTAACATTGGATCATCATCTGCCTCAATTCAACAAAATGTTAGGCCTATAGACTTTCCAAGTATTAATCTTGAAGTGTTATTGGGCCCGATATCCTTGGCCCTCTTAATCTAACAAGAGCCCATTTGGTACTGCCTTAACAACCCCAACAATAATAACCCTTCTCCCTCTATTCGATCTGCCACTATAGCTCATCTAAAAACTTTTACGCAAGAGTCAAGTATCAATTCGGGTGAGTCTAGGGCTTGCTTAATCTTTACCATTCATTCGGATCACGCTACCATGGCAAGTAAAGATCACTCATTGAAAAAAGCCCTTATTGATGGAGACGCCTTTCTTGCTTGTAATTGGAATAATAGAGCTGGTCTTTATGGTAGGAAACTCAAACACAAAAAAGTTATATTCAGAGTTGCTGTCGTAGTTGTATCCCTATCAGTCTCTTCCTCGAATGATGAAAATAGAAGAAGAATCTTTCTCAATGAGGCTCAAACTACTTGGGTAGTTGGTAAATTACTCAGTTTAGAGAGCGACAATAACAAAGAGGAATTCATCAACAAAATGGCCCACTTGGAAGAGCAAGATGAGAGCAAGTTCTTAGAAGCAAAAGGAAACCTAACAGTTTAAATCCCTTTTTATCTAAGTGTTTTTTTGGTATATTTTATTTTTTATGAAGATTCTCTCTTGGAATATAAAGGGTCTGGGCAAGGCCAAAAAAGGGCTCGTTTGAAGAAATTGCTTAAGGATAAAGATGTAGACATGGTGTTGTTTCAAGAATCTAAAAAAAAAAAGTTTCTTCAGGCTTTTCGTGCAGTCAATTTGGTCGAACAACTATTTTGATTTCGTAGCTGCAAATTCAAAAGGGAATTTCAATCGCTTACTTTTCATCTGGGATTCGAAAAAAATTTTCCTCTCCAATAACTATTGTTGCAAAAATGCCATTATTTTATCAGGTCCTTTCCTCCCTAAGTTTCATTATGTTATTGCTAACATTTACGCTCTAAATGTAGATTCTGAAAGAAATATCTTATGGGATTGGATAGTTAATATGAAAGCCTCTTTCCTTACCCCATGGTACTTGAGGGGTGATTTTAATGAAATAAGGAAAATCAGAGAAAGAAAAGGTTGTCTGAGAAGAAATAAAGGAATGCAAAAAATTTGAAGAGTTCATTGAAGAAATGGAGGTCTGTGATATCTCAATGCTTGGTAGAAGATTCACATGGATCAATTCTCAAAAGGTTTCTTGTTGGAGTAGGCTTGATAGATTTCTCCCACTACAGGAAAAGGCACTACTAGTGACGCACATGTGCATCACTAATAGTGACCTTGTGCGTCACTAAAGGCGTCGACAATAATCGCGTCGCTAATAGTATTGGCGACGAACACACTACTTAGCGTCGTTAAAGGTGACTATTAGCGACGCACACTGTGTGTCTCTAATAATTGGGTACGCGCGTCGGAAATACTACACAATAATACAGTGTGCGTCGCTAAAAGCAACCATTAGCGACGCACTATGAGCGTCGCTAAAAGCCACCATTAGCGACGCTCCCATTATGCGTCACTAATTGTGGCTTTTAGCGATGCTCAGTGTGCGTTGCTAATAGTGTATTGGCAGTCATTTAAATTGAATTCTTTCTTTTAGCGACGCATTGGTGTGCGTCGCTAAAAGTTTTTTTTTTTAAAAAAAAATCATATTTTCTTTGTTTTCTTTGTTGTTTTATTCCTGTTTAAACCTGTATCAATCATCTTGATATACAATAAAACCCAAGCATTCTGAAATGAATATATTAAAAAAGAAAAATACATTCATATATATATATATATATATTAAACTAATTATGTACATTTGTAAAAGTACAATTTTTAACAATAAATAGAAAAATTAAAAATTGTCTCCAAAAATGTAACTACAGATGTCCATGAAAAGAAAAAAAAAAACAAATAAAAATAACAAGTTCCGATGCAAAACATAAAGACGGCGGCGCAATAATCCCAATCAATCTCAAATAAAGATCAAATGATATATATTAGAACAATTATTGAATATATATGAACATAGAATGTGAATAGTTTCTTTTTTTTTTTTTGCATGCATAAATAGTAACTTACAGTATAAAGTAGCAAAAGTCTATTTTATCATTTGTGAAGTGTGTGATGGGGTTTCGGTGTAGTTCGACCGATATCCGACATTTTGGTCTGTCAAAATCCCAAAATGAGACTTTTTGGAGCTGAAACTTGCATAAGATTAAAATCAGGCATCCGAACCGAGTGTCGTAAGTTTGTGCAAGTCTATTTTATCATTTGTGAGGTATGTGATGGGGTTTCGGTATAGTTAGGCCGATATCCGGCATTTTGGTCTGTCAAAACTCCAAAATGGGCCTTTTTAGAGCTGAAACTTGCATAAGTTTCAAACCGAGTGCCGTAAGTTTTTGCAAGTCTATTTTATCGTTTATGAGGTGTGTGATGGGGTTTCGGTGTAGTTAGACCGATATCCGACATTTTGGTCTGTCAAAACCCCAAAATGGGTCTTTTTGGAGCTAAAACTTACATAAGTTTCAAACTGGGCATCTAAACCGAGTGCCGTAAGTTCGTGCAAGTCTATTTTATCATTTTTGAGGTATGTGATGGGGTTTCAGGGTTGGTAGGCCGATATTCGATATTTTGGTCTGTCAAAACCCCAAAATGGGTCTCTTTGGAGCTAAAACTTGCATAAGTTTCAAACTGGGCATTCGAACCGAGTGCCATAAGTTCGTACAAGTTTAGTTTATCATTTTTAAGGTGTGTGATGGGGTTTCGGGGTCGGTAGGCCGATGTCCGGTATTTTGGTCCTTCAAAACTCCAAAATAGGCCTTTTTGGAGTTAAAACTTGCATAAGTTTCAAACCGGGCATTTAAACCGAGTGTCGTAAGTTTGTGCAAGTCTATTTTATCATTTGTGAGGTGTGTGATGGAGTTTCGGTGTAGTTAGGCCGATATCCGGTATTTTGGTCTATCAAAACCCCAAAATGGGCCTTTTTGGAGCTGAAACTTGCATAAGTTTCAAACCAGGCATTCGAACCAAGTGACGTAAGTTCGTTCAAGTCTATTTTATCATTTTTTGAGGTGTGTGATGGGGTTTCGGTGTAGTTAGGCCGATATCCGGCATTTTGGTTTGTCAAAACTCCAAATGGGCCTTTTTAGAGCTAAAACTTGCATAAGTTTCAAACCGGTCATCCGAACCGACTGCCGTAAGTTCGTACAAGTCTATTTTATTATTTTTGAGGTGTGTGATGGGGTTTCTGGGTCGGTAGGCCGATATCCAGTGTTTTGATCCGTCAAAACGCCAAAATGGGCTTTTTTGGAGCTGAAACTTGCATAAGATTCAAACTAGGCATCCAAACCGAGTGTCATAAGTTTTTGCAAGTTTATTTTATCATTTGTGAGGTGTGTGATGGGTTTTTGGTGTAGTTAGACTGATATCTAGCATTTTGGTCTGTCAAAACCCTAGAATGGGCCTTTTTGGAGCTAAAAGTTGCATAAGTTTCAAACCGAGCATCCGAACCGAGTGTCTTAAGTTCTTGAAAGTTTATTTTATCATTTTTGAGGTGTGTGATGGGGTTTCAGTGTATTTAGGCCGATATCCGGCATTTTGGCCTGTCAAAACCCCAAAATGGACCTTTTTGGAGCTGAAACTTGCATAAGTTTCAAACCGGGCATCCGAACAGAGTGCCGTAAGTTTTTGCAGGTCTATTTTATCATTTGGGAGCTGTGTGATAGGGTTTCGGGGTCGGTAGGCTGATATCCGGTATTATGGTCTGTCAAAACCCTAAAATGGACCTTTTTGGAGCTAAAACTTGCATAAGTTTCAAACTGGGCATCCGAACCGAGTGTCGTAAGTTCGTTAAAGTTTATTTTATCATTTTTGAGGTGTGTGATAGAGTTTTGGTGTATTTAGACCGATATCGGGCATTTTGGTCTGTCAAAACCCCAAAATGGGCCTTTTTAGAGTTGAAACTTACATAAGTTTCAAACCGGGCATCCGAATTGAGTGTCGTAAGTTTTTAAAAGTTTATTTTATCATTTTTGAGGTGTGTGATGGGGTTTCGGTGTAGTTAGGCCGATATCCGGCATTTTGGCCTGTCAAAACCCCAAAATGGGCCTTTTTGGAGGTAAAACTTGCATAAGTTTCAAACCGGGCATCCGAACCGAGTGCCGTAAGTTTGTGCAAGTCTATTTCATCATTTGGGAGCTGTGTGATCAGGTTTTGGGGTTATTAGGCCGATATCCGGTATTTTGGTCTGTCAAAATCCCAAAATGGGCCATTTCGGAGCTAAAACTTGCATAAGTTTCAAACCGGGCATCCGAATCGAGTGCCATAAGTTCGTGCAAGTTTATTTTACCATTTTTGAGGTGTGTGATGGGGTTTCAATGTAGTTAGGCTGATATCCGGCATTTTGGTCTGTCAAAACCCCAAAATGGGCCTTTTTGGAGTTGAAACTTGCATAAGTTTCAAACCGGGCATCCAAACCGAGTGTCGTAAGTTCATGCAAGTCTATTTTATCATTTGTGAGGTGTGTGATGGGGGTTTTGGTGTAGTTAGGCTGATATCCAGCACTTTGGTTTGTCAAAACCTCAAAATGGGCCTTTTTGGAGCTGAAACTTGCATAAGTGTCAAACCGTGCATTCGAACCGAGTGTCGTAAGTTCGTGCAAGTCTATTTTATCATTTGTGAGGTATGTGATGGGGTTTTGGTATAGTTAGGCTGATATGCGGTATTTTGGTCTGTCAAAACCCCAAAATGAGCCTTTTTAGAGCTGAAACTTGCATAAGTTTCAAACCGGGCATCTGAACCGAGTGCCGTAAGTTCGTGCAAGTTTATTTTATCATTTGTGAGGTGTGTGATAGGGTTTACGTAACATTTTCTATAAATAATAAATCCTCCAAAGTGTATAATTTTAAAAACTTACCAAGGTTGAACAAAACCACCCTACTAGCTGAGCATCGTCTGCATAAGAGCCTCTTAGCTGGGTATATCGCTCCTTGAGCGCCATCACCTTCTACCGTAGCTCTGCATTCTCTCGTTAAACTACCTCAGGGGCTGCGTGTGCCCTAGCATCACTCTCTATGGTGGAGGACGATGTCGTCGGCATCATCCCAGTCCCTAAGCCATGCACATAGCCACGCCTTTTGCCCAGAACAGTCTCCCGTATCTGGTCATCGGAGGGCGAATCCTAACCCTCAGTTGTTGGCTGAGCACGCAGCTGGACCATCTACTCCTATAAAAACATAAATATATGTTACTACTTTTATAACTTTAGATTAATATTAAATTTGTAATGCTGTGGCAAGTTACATAAAAACTTACATAAAGTCGTTGTGCTTCAGGCGTAGTCCAACCCTTATTAGCTTTATAGTGCGTCCTGTGCCACAAATCAATGGGGCTGGGTGGTGCACCAGTCTCCTGGTCTCGCTAGAGCAAATAAATAATAGCTTGTGAATATTGACTTCATGAATAAATTATACAATAAGAACTTGATACATTTATTAACTTACCATATCATGCCTATACTGTACAAAAGAACGTGATCCACCATAGTGGGTCACCTTTTGCTTGCTTCTGCTCTCGCTATTTTTCCTGCTCAGTTCCTACACTTGGCCAAAACAAAGAAGTTTAGTATAAACGATAATGATTTATCAAACAACAAAAGTAATTTTGATAATTTTTACCTGGAATGCATCACTAGCGAACCGGTCGCACAGTAACATCTAATCCTCCATTGTGACCCCCCTGTAGGGTCTGTCGCGGGGCTCTCTACCGGCTACCACCTCCGCCTCGTAGTGCATGTGGAGCCGATGTCGATAGTCCCCGAAATGGACTTCCAGGTAACGATCCACTGCCTTCGCTACATGAGGCAGGTAGAGATCGATGTCAAACTTCTCCTGTAAAGCATGTCATTGTCAAAACATTACGGCATTAGAAACGTTAAAATTTAGTTCAACACAATAATAAAAGACATACCAAGATATGCGCATGAATATCCCGTCTCTCTTCTTAAGTGACGAGACTCCAGTCACTAATATGGAGTGAGGCGCGTAGTCGGCAAATGATGCCGACCTCTGTGGTGAACTGTCGTGCCCACCCACCAACGGGCTTCAGCAAGCCCTCAGGTAGCTCAATTTGAACTCACAAGCCCCCTGTTGCCTCCATCTGAGCCTGCAAACTTCAATTCTTCGACCTACCGCGCCTTCGTCTAGAGGTGGTGGCCGAAGCTTTAGAAACAATAAAATAAAAATAATTAGTACCATATTTATATAATCATTAATACAAAGTGGAACTATGCATACCATCAATGGCAGGATCGATAGACCCTACAGAGGAAGAGGAAGGGGTCGATGGGTCCACTGGGGCTACGCGTCTGCGTGAGCCTGGTCCAACCATATCTAAAAAGACAGTTTAAAAGTAAATTCCATTACATCATAAAAATTAAAATCCATTACATCATAAAATTGAATATCCATTATATCATAAAATTGACAATCCATTACATCATAAAATTGAAAATCCATTACACTTGATCCTAACACATGTAACACCTATTACAATTATTCATCTGAGTCTGTATCATCATCTGAACTTGAATTTTCTTCATTCTCGGTACAATACTCTAACAATGTCTCATCATCAAAATCACTTTCCTCGTCATCATCATCATTAATGAACGTTGCATCCCTCAAATCTAATTGTGTGGTATTGGTGACGTCAAAAACTACGACATGAACTGGTTCTGCATCAGTTCTATTCAACCAATACGAACTAACATCTTCTTGATCATACCGGACAATACCATTGTGGGAGGTTTGAGCCTCTTCTTGTAGTGCCTCGTCAATCCTCTCCAACTCTTTATCTCCCTCGCCAACTTCTAGGACATCATAAACATTTCTAATTTTTATTTTTTGGACAACATGGCAATCACCTCTTATTTTTGTGCTCTTCAAATAGAAAACTTGTTTTGTAACCGATGCCAAAACATACAGATCATCTTTAAATACCGTACATGACGTATTAACACTTATGAAGTGCTTATCGATCTGCATTCCAGTCTTCTTATTACTTACATCCCACCAATCACATTTCAAAATATACACAGAATGACCGTAGCATTAATGTAACTATATGATGTCTTGTAAAACACTATAGTACTCTACAGTTTGTCCTCCGTCACCATCTCCTTAAACAAAGACCCCACTATTCTATGTTCGCCGACTGACCTCATGTTCCCTCGTGTGAAATCGAACACCATCAACAATTAAACCGGTGTAACAGGATATCCTTTGATCAGGACCACATGCCAAGGAATATAATTGATCGTATGCCTCAGGAGATTGTTGGTGGCGTAATAGCTTCATCTATTAATTCAATACAAGTACAAAATTAATTGAATACAAATGCATTAACTAATACAATTACAATTAATTAAAACCTATTCTTATATGTTCTCCGAACCACTTTGGAAACAAATTTTGTTGTCTTTGCTCTAGATCAGAACTTGATACATGTTTTCTCTGAAGCTCGATCGTATGCTCACTACAGAAGATGAGATATGTTATATATAACTTACATTTGTGTACTAACGTAGTATTGCAATAATTTCGATAAACTTACTTAAAATATGGTAATGTCTCATCGCAGTTGTTGAGCATGGTGTAGTGGGCTTTTGCTAAGTCTTGAGGATGACACCATTCATATATACGGGCACTTATTAACCGCATATTCTGATTAAACACCACAAGGCCAGTTCGTTGCTGACCTAGACATCTATCAGAATTTCGCTCTTGACGATTAAACCTTATCTCAATATCTTCAAGATGCATAGAGCAGAAGGTGAGACATTCAGCATCAACGTAAGCCTCAGCAATTGAACCTTCCGGTCGTGCTTTGTTACGCACATATTGCTTCAATGTGTGCAAATATCCGTTTTGATAATTAATCAGTTATACATTAAAATAGTTAGGATGGATAGATAACACAATTTATAAAATTAAATGTACCTTTCTATTGGATACATCCAACGGTATTGGACAGGTCCGCCAATTTTTGCCTCATGAGGCAAATGCACAGCTAAGTGGACCATTACATCAAAGAAATCTGGAGGAAAAATCTGTTCCAACTTGCAGAGGATCACAACAACATCCCTTTAGAGCTTTTCAAGTACTTCCACATTCAACGTCTTCGCACATAATTCTCTAAAGAAGCAGCCCAACTCAGTCAATGTAGTCGATATGTCATCGGTGAGATATCCACGTAGTGCAACCGGAAGAAGTCGTTGTAAAAGGACATGGCAGTCATGGCTCTTCAATCTAGATATTTTCCCATCTATAACATTTACACACCGAGATATGTTCGATGTGTATCCATCTGGGAACTTCACCGATTTAAACCACTCGCAAATCCTCATTCTCTTTGCGGATGATAATGTATACTATACAGGAGGCACGATATATTTATCACTGCTACGTATTAGGTGCAGTTCTTTCCTTATTCCCAGCTCCTGCAAGTCCAATCGGGCTTTAACAGTATCCTTCATCTTCCCTTCAATGTTCATTAAAGTTCCCAGCACATTATCACAGATGTTCTTCTCGATGTGCATAACATCCAAATTGTGCCTCAATTTAAGGGTCTCCCAATACGAAAAATCAAAAAATATGCTCTTCTTCGTCCAATTTGAGTCCAAATTAAATTACGCTTCATCTTCTTAGTACCCGGTATCTTCCCAAACCTCACTAGTTGGATGAGTGCCAATTGCGCCAACACGTCTTTCCCAGACAACAATGGAGGTGACAATTTGCGCTTAATTTTTTCATCAAACAGATGCTCCTGCCGATTTCGCCAGCCATGTGATGGTGGTAGAAAACGACGATGGCACATGTAGCATATCTTCTTCCCATTGGACAAATGTAGGGAACATGCATCCTTTTTGCAAACCGGACATGCCAAATACCCCTTAGTGCTCCACCCAGACAAGTTCTCGTATGCTGGAAAGTCATTTATGGTCCACAGTAACGTTGCATGTAATTGAAATGTCTCATTCTTAGAGACGTCGAATGCCTCCACTCCCACCTCCCACAATTCTTTCAACTCGTCCACTAAAGGATGCAAGTACACATCAATTGCATTACCAAGAGAC
Organism: Nyssa sinensis; assembly: GCA_008638375.1. Lineage (NCBI taxonomy): Eukaryota > Viridiplantae > Streptophyta > Magnoliopsida > Cornales > Nyssaceae > Nyssa > Nyssa sinensis. Next base: position 18,706,314 of record CM018031.1, read on the forward strand.
TTCGGCCCTAGAATAAGCAACGACATGAAGATAAATGATTTTTTCATACATTTTCACGGTGGCAAGTTATACGGCACAAGCAACATCGGCCACATGTTGTAGGCATTACTCATGTCACCGAACGGATTGAAATCGTCGCTAGCCAACCCAAGTTGTACATTATACGACTAATTTGCAAACCATTCGTGATTTGTATCAAACTTAGCCCAAGTTTGTGAATTTGTTGGATGCCTACATACATTTTCTTCAGCAACACGCTTCTCCTTATGCCACCGCATATCTTCTGCTATCTTCTGAGACATTTACAACCTTTGTAGCCTCGATTTTAAGGAAAAATATCTCAGCACCTTGTGCGGGATTTTCTTGCTCTTTCTTTTATTCAGCTTGTACCTGGGTTCGTGGCACACCGTACACTCCTTACATTGTTTAGTCTCCTTCTAAAATAACATGCAATCATTTTTGCAAGCATGTATGGGAATATACCTGAGGCCCAAATCTCTTAATATTCTTTTTACCTCGTAATATGATTTCGAAAGGGTCTCCCCAGTAGGAAGCACTGCTTTAATCAATTCAATGGCCATATTAACTGATTTGTTACTCCAATGGTTGATGGTCTTAATATGAAGGAGTTTCACGAGAAAGTCCAGTTTCGAAAACTTATCATAACCCGGATATAACGGCTGCCTTGCTTCCCTCAACAATGACTCAAACGCTTCCGATTGTCCCGTGTCACTCCTGTGACTACTCGGCCCAGTTGTAGCCCCCTACAAGTCTGCCAACATTTGTAGCAAGCCTTCGTAACCAACTCTAACATTATCACCAAAGTCATCATCGTCGTCTTCTTCTTCATCCTCAAATACCACTTGTACGTCACAGCGTTCCCCGTGAAATTCCCAACACGTATACCTCTTGTCCATCCCGTGTTCGAGTAGGTGCTCTTTGGCCTCATCTATGTGCATATAATCCCTATTATTGCACCTCCTACATAGACATCTTATCCTATTTCTCCAATCTGCAGATGCACGAGCAAACTCAATAAAATCTTTGATCCCCTTCACATACCCTGGCAAATGCCTGCCCCTCAAGTCCATCCAACTTTTATCCATTTTCGTCTACCTAATACAAGTCAAAAATGATACTTGTTATAAATATGAAACATGAATTCTATCACCTCCAACTTTTCTCTAAAGGGTAAGGTAGTCCTATCCCATTCATGAATGCACAATCTACATTGCAATCAGCAGCAAATCAAATGCTTGATTCCACTCGAACAAAATTTCAGCAGCATCTCCCTACGGTTCTCCAAGTATACGAGATAGACGTTAGCACGCCTAAATATATACCTAGAAAACAATATGAGACCGTGCTAAAATTTTATCATAATGAAATATTCAAGCATATACGCTATTGATTGTAATGCAGATTTATGCATTCTCGAACTGTCCTCTCTGGACAGTTCAAGAATCGATTTTCATACACCCGAGCCCAATCGCGAATAAATTTCACAACAAGATTCACATGTGACGAAAATGACTCCCGAATGGGGCTAGGCTTACATGAATGCAATTACATAATTGGTTTCTTAATCGTTTAATTATAAAAAGGGTTGATTCATGGAATCAACACTAATTTATGCTTGTACTTTCTTAGAGAAAGGAGTAATTATATTCCAATATCAAAACAAAATTGCCAATAACGTACACTGCTGAGTCAGTAGGTTTGACAGTATTCAATCACATTGATTTGATTGAATGGCCACTATAATACTACCGAGTGACAACGATGAAAACTAAAAGCTAAAAACAAGGAAGTGACTACATCAATTTGACCCCTCACAAAAGCAACTAAATTAATATAAAATCCAAGTGGGTACCTTCCTTCCTTTCATCTCGACTTCATTCATTCATTCATATTCTTTTAAAATTTGATTTTCAATTCAGTTCAACTAGTAGATAAGCGGACTAAACAAATAAAAAATTCATTAGTTAACTTGAAAGTTTTTTATTATTCTTTTACTTCTATGCTAAATCAGTGCCTTAAAAAAAATACTTCAATTTTCAAGAAATTGAACAAAAAAATGTACAAGAAATAACCAACCCATCTCTATTACACACTCACACAAAGAGACAAAGACATACATAGTTAATATTTTGACAAGACATGGTTAATGCTACTTGATTCTTTGATAAATTGGTAATTCTTCCGGCCAAAACCACATTTTAAGGTTCTTGGTCAATTATACTTGGGAACAAAAAATAATTGCAAGTTAAGATTATCCCAGGTTTCTTGCCCTTTTCTTAATTTGTTTGGGATTTTCAAAAGATTAGTACAATAGCTGGAGTTTTAGATATCATTCCGAAATACTTAAAACTTTGATTAATTGTAATTAATTTTTTTCCACATTTGTTTTAAAGTGGTTTTAAATATTTAATTTTCAATGATTGGATTAGCCATAAATAACAAAGCCAAAAGGGAGGAAATAATTTTTTCCTAGAGTGCTACGTAATGTATTGTCCCTTTAAATGCAAATCTAACAAATTTTAAATTTTTTTTTGGGGGGGTATTTATTGCAAATCTAACATTTTTAAGGATTTTTTGTTCCTTAAATTTTCATTTGTTGTCTTTGATCTAGGAGCAACTCTAATAAGGAAGCCATTATTAGAGCCAAATGAAATAACTATCAAAAAATAAAATGACTTTCCAATTCTCAATTTTTGCATTCTAACAAAGATTTATTTGGATAGCCAAAAAAAGATAATTACTTCCATATCTCTATATGATTGACAAACTATTCATACCATCCAAAATATGAAATAAAATAAGTTCAGAACATGTGGCTTAAACCAAACAAAACCCAACACCAACAACCATGACTGAAAGGCAACAAAAAAGATCTAATAGGAAAAAATGCACAATAGAACTATTAATTATCTATCATAAAATCAAATAGATTTCTTAAAAACTTATTAATTATTAAAAATTATTAACTTATTAAATATTATTTATAAGAGAGTTAATTCATATATTTTATATTAGAACACTATTATAATATTATTTATATAACATATCTTATACATGATAGTTCGAATCGGTTTGCCATTTTCATTAACATTTTATTAATATTCCTTACCCAAAAAGGAAACATCTTATTTCATATATACTATACAGAGAAAGTTAATAGAATAGCAATAATATTCTTACTAGCAGATTATATGAAATTGTTTTTCCAACCTATTGCATTGCTAAGGAACTTTACACCGTCACCTTTCAATTTAGACATGTGTATATAAGTTTATTTTAATTAATAAGATTTGATTCTATCTCTCTTCGTATGAACAAATAAATTTATTTATATATGTTGCAGTTAAAATTAGAGAAATTTTCAAAACCTTGATGAACGTTATTAATATTAAGATTACCTTTTTTTACAAACCTCTAAATTTATTGATTAAAAATTAATTGGGGAATGGGAATAGATTGAGGGTAAAGTTATTTATTTATTATTCCTCCACTTGGGTGAATAAATAATTTTAAAACAAAGTTGTTGAACACAAAACAAACAGCACCCAAATTGGATTCCACAACAACAATGTAGCAAAGTCCAACAAGATCTAATCTTTATTGGAAATTCATGAATCTAATAATCATTGCAGAGTCCAAATCTAAAATGATCTACTAAAATTTACAAGGAATCAAATCAATAAATAGGAGAGTAATAAGAAAAATAGCAAGAGAATATTCTCCTATTTTTGTTTTTTTTGGTGCATCTTTTCCTCCCTGAACATACGAAGATTTTGGATGGTTCAAAGATACTTGCATCCTTACAAGTGGTGACAGACTCATGCTACATAGATATTTTTATGGATCTGCCAATAAAAATATGCCATGTGCTGTGAGAAGAAAATAAACATGATTTTTTTACATGAAATTTTTTTTATTGGATTCATAACACTTGAATGCTTGTAAAACATATTCATGGTAAGTATTGGTTTTTTCATACTTAATCAACCCAACTAATACAAATATAATTTTCTAAAATAAAAAAGAAGATGAAAATAAGCCATATCAAAAGGTACTAGGAGGCGGTGGAAGCGACGGCGCGACGAACGGGAGGCGGTGGAAGCGACGGCACGGTGAACGGGTGGTGGTGGAAGCGGCAGTGCAGCAAACGGTGGCAGCAGACTCAGTTCTAGGAGTTGAGAGAGAGAGAGTGAGAGAGAGAGAGAGAGAGAGAGAGAAGAGAACTAGAGAGAGAGAGATCATGTAATGTGATTTGGGGATTTTATAAGACTATTAGCGAGGCACAGAGAGCATCCCTAATAGTCTTATTGCGCGTCGCTAAAGGCCAAAAAGATTATTTGCGATGCCTAAGTGCGTGTCGCAAAAAATCTCATGTTATTAGCGACGCATAGTGTGTCGTAAATAAGGTTTGGGTCGTCGCTAAAGCCTTCGCATCCTTTTTTTTTTTTTGCAGGGAAGCCCATTTTCACCATTATTTACGACGCACAAATGGGCGTCGCTGATAGTGACTATTGGCGACAGATTTTGTGCGTTGCAAATAATGGGCGTCGCAAAAAACCTGTTTTCTTGTAGTGTCCTTCATCCAAAGTGGATAGAGAAATACAATTTAAAGCTTTAGGGTCTGCCAAGATCTCTATCTAATCATTGTCTTATTCTCCGAATAGACGATGATAGGGATTGTGGCCCTAAACCCTTCAAATTATTAAGTGTTTAGGCTTCTCATCGTGATTTCTTGCCTTTTGTTAAAAAATCTTGGAAAGATTGTCTTGTTTTTGGGTGGGCAGGCTATAGATTCTTGAAAAAGCTCCAATTTCTGAAAGGAGTTATGAAAGAATAGAATCTATCTATCTTCAGGAATATCAATGACAATTTGAAATGTGTTGAAGAGGAAGCTCATACTTTAGATATCCTATCAGAATCCAGAAATCTAGAAGATAGTGAGAAATCTAGAAGAAAAGAATTATAATGTGAAGTTTGGAAACTTAACAGGCCGGTTGAATGAATTTGGTTTCAAAAATCTCATTTGAATTAGTCTTTGAAGGGAGATAAGAGCACCAAATTCTTTCATCTAGTTGCCAAGGGCAGGAGTAGGAGGAACTTGTTGAATTTGCTATCAATCAAAGCGAGGTCACTAACAGATCCTAGTCAAATCAAGAATGAAGTCTGCACCCACTTCAGTCATTTATTTTCTGAAAAATGGAAGTCCTGCCCTTTCTTTTCGGGTCCCTTTGAGTCTAAGCTAAATAGTAGTCATGCCTCTACCTTGGAATATCCATTCTCTGAACTCGAATTGTGGAACGCCATTATTAACTGTGACAGCAACAAGGCTCTAGGCCCAGACGACTTTAACCTTTTCTTTTATAAAAAATGTTGGAACATCATCAAATTTGATCTGATGCAGTTTATGTCTAACTTCTTCTCCAATGGCAGATTAGTTAAGGGGTTAAAATCTTCTTTTGTGGCTTTGGTTCCTAAAAAAAATGAACCAACGCTTTTGGACGAATACAGGCCAATTAGCTTAATTAGAAGCCTCTACAAAATCCTCGCTAAAGTTCTGTCTTCCAGAATTAAGAAGATACTTCCCATGGTGATTAGAGAGGCCCAAATTGCCTTTCTTCATAGTAGAAACATGTTAGATGTAGCCTTAATCACCAATGAGGTGGTTGATTGGTGGAAGCGTAAGAAGAAAAAAGGTATTTTGTTGAAGTTAGATTTCGAAAAGGCGTTCGACAACATAAACTGGAACTTCCTTTTTAACATGATGCACAACTTAGGCTTTGGAAGCAAATGGTTGACTTGGATTAGAGAATGTATTGTCAACATCCCTACCTTGATTCTAATCAACGACTCCCTTCTAGTGAATTCCTCTTAGAAAAGGGTCTAAGACAAGGAGATCCCTTATCCCCCTTCTTGTTCATCTTTGTCTCCGAAGGCCTTAACATTCTTTTCAAACGAGCTGAAGATAATAGAACAAAATTGTCAAGAAAAGGCATTGAAAAACTAAGTTGCAAGTCACAACTTGGAGAGACAACCTTTCCATTTGAACACCAAACCTTAGTTTTAGAACGGGGATTGACTCCCTATGGTGTGAGGGTCATCACAGACCAAACCTTATCTATTTTCATGAAGAAATGAGCATTTACGAAACTATTTTCAGAAATCACCATAGTCACTCAACCGAGCTCTTGGGCTCATCTCAATGTCCCAAACCAATGCTAAATGAACCCCTATGATCTTAAGAGTCTATAGGACTTGAAAATAGGTGAAATGGAGTTTTCAAATTCCATGAAATAGAGAAGAAGAAAACCTGTAACTAGGGCTACAGTGTCGGAGAGGTGGGAAAAAGATGATGAACAGTAATAAGACGATGTCGTTTTGAGTTTCATTTTAAATGAAACTGTGTCGTTTTGATATATATTTTGTTTTAAATTTAAAAGCTAAATGGACCTGTTTGGTAATGAGTGTAAGAAATTGATTTAATGAACCTGTTTGGAATAGGGATAAGTTATCCTTGTTTTAGACCCTTATCCGTTGTTTGGCATTAGGAAAATCAAAAAAATAAAGGGGGCTGCTGCCCTTGAGGATCGAACATGAGACCAGCACGCATGTGAAAATTTATACCCCACACGCGGATTACTGTGCCACTGAGGCACATGTGTTAACATTTTACTTATTATACTATGTAATATTATATTAAGTAATTAAATTAAATAAATTAATATAATTATTGTAATTAGTCCCGTTAACCAAATTGCAATAACCCGATCCAAAATGTAACTGAGCAACTACTGTAAACTCGAGTTGTTAAGGTTTGTTTTTCGATATTTAATAAATTGCCTGATTTTGGAACACGAACTATAGTATCCAGTTTCTATATTTATAGAAAATAGATTTTGTATTTTTCTAAAAGTGATTTCTACTATTAAAATTAAACTGAATTTTACTTCTAATTTTTTCTAACAGAATCTCTCAAAACGCATTAAGTGTGTGTTTAGTTGAGTTTAATGGATCTCAAAACGGGCGTTTTCAAGTCCAAAACGGTTTTTTTTTTATTACTATAAATTAAGTGTTTGGTCTAGCTTATGAATCACACTTTTCAATATTACAAGAAGTCTAAAATGGACATTTTGGTTAAGTTGTTGGGAGAGACTTTTCTAAATAGTATTTTTTCACTGTTCATCTAAAAAATTATTATAGCCAACCGCTGATTCAAATAACTCCTAACATGTGACGAACCTCACTTTATGGCATAGGTGGATCCTTTTGTTTTATTTTATAGTATGTTTTTTTTTTCTTTTTTATTTCTTATCCGGTTGTTTTATGTTTTTGTATTGAGTAACGCTAGATATCTCTCAATTTATATTCTCAATTGTATTTTTAATATGATATGTCAAAATATAGTAGTTTTAAAAATTACATTATATTAGATCCAAAATTGTCATATTTTTACATATTATATTAGTAATACAAATATAAATTAGTGTATATAGCATTTTCCTTTTGTGTTTGATGGTATCTTGCCAACTTGTTAATTTTGTGGCCGAGATGGGGTTATTTTGTATTTTGTATGTATTTGAGGTGTAAGATTCGGATCTTGATCTTCTGGCAGTACATGGGTTATTTTTAATAATATTTCATCTTTTGCGAGAGAGAGACAAAGAGAGGTATACATATATATATATATATATATATGAATTAGATCAACCAAACATTTTGCGGGTCAATCAGGTTGCTGATCATTCATTATTAATGTGGCCTTTATAGCTTTGGCAAACGATTTTTCAGCCCAACTTTAATCAAGTTAAAACCCCAAGGGGTTGCCTTGCTCGTAAAGTTGACATTAATCAATCTGTTCAAAAAATATTTGACATAAGTTTTAAAATTAATCAATATAATTATGTCATACACTGTTATCAAGGAGAAAAAACTCTAATCAAGTTAAACAAATTTTCACCAAATAAGAAATGTGTGATTGTTTTTATTTATTGGGTGCCATTTTTCCTACTTTGACATTTCTATTGCCCAGGTTTTCGGTCAATTTTATTTTGTAGATGGGTTTTTTGGTAAATTTATAAACCATGTCCAGAACTTAAAACAAATTTCAGACTGAAATCAGTGGTCAGCTTTATACATATTATCGAGGTTCTGAGATGAACATAACATATATATATATATTATATATATATACATATTGGATTGGATGTTGAGCCAATTAAATATTAGAAAACAATTAGATTAGGGTCGTAATCAATTGTTTAGTTAAATGTTTTTTGAAACAATTTAATCAAAGTCACTGAAATGACTGCATGCTTTGTGTATTCAAATATTGGAAAAATTGTTGTTTTGACTGTTGGTACAAAAGCACGAGGTTGCAGTGATGGAATCAAATGGTTCCGTACTGCGTACGAAAAACATGGAGATCAACTGGTGATGCATGCATGTATGGGCGCAAAAGTCTAATCAAAACGCAATTATTCCATTCCGTATTATATATATATATATATATATATATATGAAGTTTCAAAGCGTAAAATCATGCTCCAAACATAGGATACCCATTGTTTTTGGAAATATTCTAGCAACTAACAAAGCATCCTCTGGAAGGAGAATATCATGCTTTGATATCCAAATAAAATATTGTACATTAGTTTTGGTCAGTGAAAAATATTGCCGCCAACTCATGTTAATCTTAGAGACGTCTCTCTTAGGGTGTGTTTGGGGCAGTCGTTTCAGTTGGAGAATAGCTTAATTGCTTATGATAGCAAAATTGTTTATTGAATTATTTGGTAAAAAATATTTAAAAATAATTCTAATTTGGAAATCTGTTTTTTTTTTTTTTTTTTTACTTTAATAGTTTATTAAATAGAATTGATGGTTGTTTGATAGAATATTATAAATTTAAGTTACTAAAATTAAATAAATAGATGCATAAATACTGATATTCAATAAATAAAATTGATATTTTATATAATACACATTCTATCACTTGCTAGATCTCATAACTCAATCCAATAGTCTCTTTAATATAGATTTTGGACAAATAATTCAATATATTTTTTTTAAGGCCTTTTTAATATAATAACTCAATTCAGTCCATAACTAGATAAAAATAAATGTTCACATCTTCCTAACTCAACTCATAGTTAGGTGAAAATAAATTCTTACATCTTCCTAATAGAAATTGAGACTTGAACTCATTACCTCTTATTTGAGAAAGACATGAATGACCAACTGAATTAGTCCTAATTAGTTGAAGAAAAAAAAAAAAAAATGGCGATGTTAGGATATCTCCAAATGTAAAGAAAAATAGTAATTATTTGAGTCATGTCAAATTTATATTTTGCTATTTCTATAATACAAAAATGCTATAGTTTAACATTTATACATGTTATAATAGTAAAATACCATTTGAGACATGTCAAAACTTTTTAATGTGTGAGGGTTTCTCTCTAGCTTTTAGGCTGTTTTAAAAATATTAACCATTGAATTTGATAACATATCCTGTCAAATATAACATAAAGAATGACAAAATTAAAATTCGGCATGAGAAATGGCAAGTCATCGGAGGAAACAATTAACTCCTCTTGCGATAACAAATCGTTTGACTTTAATATATATTAGAGTTGATTTTAGAGCATTTTTAATGCAAAATGATAATAGTGGCATGTTAAAGTTATATTTAAACATAAATACAATGTTAAAATGCTATATTTTAACATTCAGTCAGATAACAAAACTTTGGTTTATTTGTTAAGTTCAACTTTTCCTTTTCAGTCGGAATTGGATGTCATCCTTGTTAATATATAAAAATATTTGAATGCCTTTATTTTTGTAATATAAATTTGTAATAGTATTTCAATAGGAAACATAAAACTGATAAATATCAATAGAGTTTTTATATAATTAAAAATATTGAGTAATACAAATTTTGAAATGGAACTCAAGTAAAGGAATTTACAAAATTTTAAGGTATGCAATACAATATATATATATATATATATATGTTTATGTAAGCATATACTAGTAGAAAATGAGAATAATTTGAAATAAGACTCTATTAATATAATTAATTCTATTTTTTCATAGAGTGTTAATGAGGCTTTCTTTATAAATTAGAATTTCATGAATTTTAAACTTGTATTTAGATTATACTGTAAATACCTAAAATTTTGATTACTTTTTATAAAATAAATTTTTATGGGTTTTAAAATCTATTTGGATTATATTATAAATAATTAAAAATTAGAGTTTTTTTTTTTTTTTTTTGTAGTTAGAGCCTAAAGTAATTGCTTTTATTATTTTATAAAAGAGCCGATCATGATATTGTTTTATTTTTTTTTAAATTTGTATCTCAAATAATATTTACTGATGTGAATTCTATCATTATGTCCTATCAATTAAATAATTTAAAATATTTTTAATAACATAATATCATGCATGCAATTTTAAAAAGTGTAACTAGACTTTTTACTATTTTTGGTTGAATGATAAAATGTCATCTTCGTTATAGTGAGATGCTTCTAGAAAATGGTGTGACATTTGTTCCAGTAAAGAAAATGGCGAAAGAAAACAAAATTGGAGCCTTGATTTGACTGAGAATGCATGTTGAAAATGATATTAAAACAAATATTCTCCGATCCATAAATATTGATAGAAAGTGACTCTTTTTTTAAATTCTGTGTATTAATTTGACCGAATATTAATAATAATGAAATAGAGACTAGGTATAGTTTAGTAGACATGATTCTTGAATTCATGAGACATCTTAAATTCACAAGAAAAAATAAATTTTTGAAATTTTATTCATAATATAATGATCTTCACAGTTCACACTTAACCCTTCTCTATAACAAAATAATCACATTCTTAAAGAAAAGAGAAAAAATTACAAATTTGAGTTAATTAGTAGAAAATTCTTTAAAATAAGTATTTATAAGATAAAATTCAAGAAAAAACATTCTAACTTTAAAATTTCCCGACTTCTAAAATTATTTGAGATCAAGTTCAAATCAGAGAGTTATCATTAATTTATATTTCTAATGATGAATTTATCCTTAAAATAAATTATCTATCCCTTATCTATTTTTCGTCTCAGTATCTGTCTCCATCTCCGTCTCTACTTATATGTGTTGTCACCATTTTCGTCTCAACCAAGGGCGGGAGTACGAGGAGGCTAGGTTTGGCTATAACACAGCTCCTCTCAAACTTTAGGAAATGTTTTTTATACATATAAAATTTTAGTCCATTTCTAATTACTATATTTCAAAATTTTGATCCAGTTTAATTTTTATCCCTTATTTGTCTCATTTCTCACCTAAAATTTTAGTCTATCACTAAAATTCTTGACCTAATCTAATATTTATCCATCATTTGTCTCATTTTCATTCCAAAATTTTGGTTCTACCGAAAATTTTGACTAAACCTTTTTCCAAAATTTTTCTAGCCCCCGCTAGTTTTTTTTTCCCCTAGTTTCACCCTTGGTCTCAGCTGGCTCAAAATTGCCAGAACTCTCGTAACTTTTCTTCCTTTGAAATGATTGAATTCTTAAGAGGGCAATTTGGCAATTAATATTTTGAAGTGTATGTTAATGTATAACAGACAACTGATTTAATTCATGAATTGAAAACTTTAATGCAGATTAAGAAAATCAATTCAAATACTGAAAAAAAAAAAAGAGGGGGAAGCCTCCATCACATTCTGTATTGGGTTTTCTAGTCATGATTTATAATGGATTTTTAAGGAAAAAATATACGTCACTGGAGCAACTTTAGATTAATGCAACATGTGCCAATTGCGAAGGCTTGGTGCCTACCTACAGTTCTTTATTGAGTATGAAATTTACGTCATATTTGATACGGTGGAATGGATATTTCAAGAATATTTATTCTAACTTTTTTATTTTTTATTCTTATTTGGTATGATTGAAACCATTCTAAGTATCTATTCCATTTCCTATTTTACAAAAATGATCATTTCATTCTTGCGTATCAAACATGGCCTTAGTTCATGTTAGATGGGCTATTAAGAGTAATCATAGTTCTTTATCCCATTGAGTTTCATTTCTAAATTTGAGTCCTGCTCAAAACCAAGTTGGACCTGTCACGCCCCGAATTCCTGACGAACCCGAGGCGCGACTGACGAGACAGAAAGTAAAATAAATAAAAGGACAAAAGTACTTAGATTCACTAAACATGCGTCTATCATCATCCATACATCATATAACATCGAGTACATTGTTCATCAGTCATTCGGGCTTAAGCCCTTACATAACAAAATACGAGTTCCACGAATCACAAATACATCACAGGCTTCACCCTATCAGGGCATCACCGAGTCTCTAGTGGCTGGAGGATCCTCATCTGAAAATGTTGCCCACGAATGGGTCAGCACAACTGCTGGTATGATGAAATGCTAATGCCAGAAATAAAGCTAAGGCGTGGCATGTGCAAAGTGTACATTTATTTCTAAATGACATTCAAACATCGCAGTAATATATATATATATATATGAATGGTATGCATGACACACCCATGCACAACTCTATGCCACACCCATGTCTCATTTACGGGTACTCCCCGATGGCTCGAAGTACCAATGCAATGGCCAATTTTAGGTTTTTCACCACAGGATCTACACCCTCATAATGCAAAGCACCATGTGCTTACCCACGCCATGTTATCAAAGGATTCATCATATGCCAATATGCTAATGCAATCTCAATGAAACATGATTTCCACAATATAGCATGCTCGAAACAATGATACATAAATCACCAACTGATTCCACATGTAAGCATATCTCATGTAATCAATTTAAACACATGTCATGATTCGCATTCATCATTCACTAAATTTCCATAAGGTACAAATGACATATAAGCAGACATGCAACCAATTCTAAGTCATCAAGTAAACACCTTCCACATAGGCACATAAGTCATTCACAAAATATTCCTAACTTAACCTCATTTCTAACATTAGCAAAACACCATACCTGATGGGTTGGTATCAACCCTAGAAGATCGTGCACTATATGTAACTGAACCGACGGATGAAAATGTAGAAGATCAGATCGCCCTCTCCTGTCCTGTCAATGTCCCTAAAACTAGAAATTACAACTCAGTCTATTGTTACTTGAATCTATGCTATTCATCAAATTTTATGTCTTTAATTCATAAGTTTCTATTCTGCTAAATTAAACTCTACCATTGGTTTTAGAACGTTTAAGAAAATAAGTCTAGGTTCTCGTAGAACTCAATTCGGACACCAGGGTTAAAAAGGGCAAAACAGTCATTTTGCACTTTACACGTGTCCTTACATTTTGTGACCTCTTTTCACAAATCGGACTCCACGGTTGAGTCCGGAATGTTCGAGATAATAAAATTTCACTATTTGTTTACCTAATTCGGAGTTTGTCTGACAGTGTTTCAAGTTAGGGGTATTTTGGTAATTTTAAGGGTTACTACGGGTCTTTTATTTTTTGGGACCCCGTCTCGTAAAACGGACCTCACCATTGGTCTCGGAATGGTCGAGATAGTCAAAATACACTAATGACTTGTCCCATTTGGACTCCGGGATGTTTTTGAATATTTAATTAATTAAATTAATTTAATTAAATAATTAATTAATTAATTTAATTAATATTTTATTAATAATTTAATCAGGTAGGTCAAAGTGTAATTTCTAACAGTTGGGGGGTAAATTTGTAATTTCTGAAAGTTCAAGGTTAAGGTTCAAATTCAAAAGGTTCAAATTCCAAAAGGTTCAAATTCTATTTTAATTTAAAACAATGGGCTGACACGTGGCAGGGGCAACCCGTACCCGTCCGAACCGGACCCGGATCCGACCCGGGACCCTGACCCGGTCACCCCACCTTCTTCCCTGATTTTCCGGTAGGGCAACAGTGGGTTTCCGGCGCCTTCTCCGGCACCGGCGACCGGTTTCCGGTGACTTTTCCCCATTTTTAAAATGCCATCCTCTCCCCCTTTTTACGTAGATCGCATCCCCAACCCCCATTTCCCTCAAAGCCTTTTTAATCTTCACGAAATAGAGGGTTTAGTAGCTCCGGCCGGTTTTCCGGCGAGCTGATTTTTCCTTAATTTCATGCCCATTTTCCTATTGTTTTTCCCTCTTTCTTTTTCTATTCTTTTTCTGCACTTCATAGGGTTATTTTAGGATCATTTAAAGGGAGTTTTACACATAAAATGATGAGGTTCAACCTCCATGGCCGAAACCTGCAACTAGGGTTTTCTCCCTAGTTTCTCACCTATTTCTCCTCATTCTTTTTGCATTTGAAAGCTAAAATCATGCTTTATAAAACCCTATAATCTAAATCAAACGAATCATGCTTTTGAAATTCAAAACTGAAACACCCACTTACCTAAAATTTCTGATTTTTCTTCCTTTTGGTTTGCTTCCCTTCTCCTTCTGTTCCTCTTGGTCACTTCTGCTTCTTCAGAACCCTCTCCCTTGCTCTCAGTTTTCTTTCCTTCCCCTTTCTTTTCTTCTCACCCGAGACACCTCTTTTCTCTTCACTCACTCTCTCTCTATATCTCTCTCTCTCTCTCTCTCTCTCTCTCTCTCTCTCTCCAAGACCAACCACTCTCTGTGAATTCTGCATCTCCCACTCCCTGAATTCCACTCACACACACAACCTCACCCCATGCCCCTTTGAGTGTGTAACACTCAACCCATGCACACACACGGCACACACACACACACATGCCCACAATCTGATTTATATACATACATATACATATATATTTTCACATTTAAATATACATTCACCTTTATACATATATACACACAAATAAATTTAAATTATATATATATATATACACATATATATATACACATACTCACATTATCATTATCATAATAATAATAATAATAATAATAATAATAATAATAATAATAACAATAATTAATATTTGCAAGAATAAATAATAATAATAAAAAAAAAATTTCATGTTATAACAGGACCACTCTTAAGTGTTAGCACATCTTTGACACGTTAATTGAATGTAAAAGGAAAAAAGCTAATTAAGAATTTTGTGAGATATCCAAGATGTGGGAAAAGTTCCCACCACTAGGATGTGGTTTCAAGAATTGGGTTCCTTGGTTGGATCGACAGATATTTGGTTGCTTCTTGTGCAACTTGACAGAAATTTCTCTGTCTAATAAACATTTCTTTGTTATTATAATTTTTTTTAACTGTGTATTCTTTTCTCTATCTATTTTTTATTTTTTATTTTTTCATCAATTTTGGAGTATTACTACTTTCCTAATGAACAAAGAGATTATTTGATGCATTGTTTTAAACATGTATAATATTTTTTCTATTTAAGAAATTTCTCAAATTTTTGTCTAATAAACATTATCTGGACATAGAGATCTCTCTGTCCACATAGCAAACCTTGTTCGGTGGATAGAGAATTTTCAATGAAAACTCCCTATTGAAAAAACATTATTTTGTTGGCAAAATTTCTAATGTAATATGGATATTGTTTGATAGATCTCGAGTTTTAGGATCCAAATATATAATTTTTATAAAAAATAAATTTATATATTACAAATTATTTAATTTTGAAGTTTCAAAAAATAAAAAATGATAACATGGCATGTGTTGGGCGTAGGCCGTGTTTTTTATTGAAGGGACATTTTTGTCACCAAATACTTAGAGACTTTTTAAGTTAAAATATTTTGCATAAGATCTTGTGCTAATTAACCACTTTATGTGAGACCTATTACCCAATCCCCCAATTTTAAAACTACTCAAAATAGATAAGAACAAAATGTGATTTCTCTAAAAGAAATTATAACTCGAATAAAACTTTTTAAAAATAGTACAAGTATTCTTTTGGAAATCTAAATAATAGAATTTGGTTGAAAATAGAGAACCAAAAATGGGGAAAAAATCCAGTAGTAAGATAGCATGTAGAAACTCCATGGTTATTTAAATCAATTTTATCCTAGGAGCAAATAATATAAGAAGAGCTATCCCATCAAAGATCAAAGACAACAAGACAAGGGGAAAGCACTGATTCATGTTTATCCAAGAAAAGTCTCTTATATAGTTGAAATTTGGCCAATTATGACTTTCTCAACAAAATAAATAAGAAAATAAAAATTTTCAAATTTTTGGAAGGACAAGGCCGCCAGCCGACTCCTAATCGTTACTTGTATGAGCCGTTGTTCACGACCAATTGAGTCATGACTCATTCCTTGGTTATTTATTATCATTGAATTTTGGTCACTAATTTTGAAACTAGAATCTTTCTTTTGTCAAGTTTTTCATAGTTTTGCACATCCCACAAATTGTCACATGAATTTGATTTAGTCATGACTTGGGTTAATTTACTTCATGATTTCTAGAATCCAAGTGACATTTCTTGCAAAACCAGGAAGATATTTCTACAGAAGCAAAGTTTGGTTTGGCAACAATCTTACACATTGACTTCCCATGTGATTCACCTTCTTTGGTTCCGTTGATTCCGGCTTCACTATTATACTATACAAGCATACTGTGATTGATTCATGGATAATCTCAAAGTGAAAGATGGCATGGAATTTGGACCAATTTAAAAGATGAGCAAAGGTAAACAAAATTCGTGGTTTCATGTACTACTCTACTCAACTCAACAAAATTTTATTTTAATAAAATTATTAATTATTAATTTTTTTATATTTTTGTTAACTAATAACTATTTTTTAAATGTAAATAATTTTTAATACAAAAATAAGACGTTATATTTTCTTTTTCAATGATCTTGTTTTTCATAAAAAAAACTACATATAATACTTAACTTATAACATTAAAAAACTATGGGACTATATTGCCTTTGAAGGTGGCCACCCATCTTTGGGCACCAAAGCCCATGCCAGCGCCTATTAATGGCCGGTAGAGCTGGTGAACTGCGTTCTCATCATATTCTGCATGTTCTACCCATATAACCTGCATATTGATTTACAATTCAATTTCTGGTTAACATGCACCTAGCTACTAGGTCCATCTACAACACCATTGATAACCAACAAATGGCTTACTCTAAAAGTCAAACATATATTATTTCATATTTTCTTGTATCACACACATATGTATATATATTCTCTTTTTCAAGTTCTGTTCATGACAGGGACATAGAGAGAGAGAGAGAGAGAGAGAGAGAGAGAGAGAGAGAGAGAGAGAGAGAGAGAGAGAGAGAGAGAGAGAGAGAGAGAGAGAGAAATTTTATGGACAATCAGATAACGTGAAACACCACTTCTACACAAGGAAACAATTTTCAGTCAAACTTGAATTTCTTATGTAAAATTAAAATATAAAACTTGATTGAAAAATCATGTTCAGATCACAGTACCAGACAAATCTCAGAAATGGCTCAAGATTGGGCTCAACGAGAGACACGGTATAACACGGAACGCTAATTTAAGAGGCATAAAATATTGGTATGGTGGATAAATTTTACAAGATTTGGAGGAACAAGGTAGACTGTTGAGAGTGACAGATAGACAAGTAAGGCAAGTACTAGGGTCTACCCACAACACAAGCTTTAGATACCCTCAAGACAACAAAATAGCTAGCCAGTCTTGGAGTCTGACTACGATGTCTTCATTGAGTAAAAAAAAAACACACTGTCATAAGGCTACAAGGATTAAATACAGACAAGGGGATGATGATCGAGATAACATCAAAGATTGGAATAGAAACATCAAACGTATAGTTTGTTCAATCAATGTCGAAGATTACAATGCATTTCTTCTAAATGATATAAAATTAATGTGTCCCAAGGTGCAGAAATAAGAGTAATTAAGGCTTCTATTCATAATATAATGCACGTAACCTCGATTCGCGGGTGTACAGTGCTTATATAAAAATATTAAACTATTTTTTAAGTAAACCCAGTTGTTGAAAGTTGAAGATTATAATATAATAGGGCAACAGAAGAAGCATCTTGGTTAACAAAGTAATGTTTAAGAAGGTTCAGATTCAGCAGTGAAAATCTCAATATATTTGATTGGAACCAAACCACGACCGATAGTTTAGTGATTTAGTGAGTGATCACCAGACAAACAAAATTCTTAGATGTATGAACACATTTAACTTGGGAATGCAATTCCCCTTGATTTTGACTGGGTGGTTTCTCCAATTAGATGTTCTCAACATAGTCCCAAAGTTGTAGTTACTTCAACAAACTCATTAAAGACTAAGAGCTAGGAACACCCACCTGGAAAAGCTCAATAAATGTAAAGAAATTATTTTTTTATGATGTTATAATTTTCCTTATTTACATTACTTTTGACTTCAATTATGTAAAATTAATAAATATTATTATCAAGACATGTCAAAAATGTAATATATATAAATTTTTTTTATCTCTCTAATAATTGATATTATAAAATTTTTTTTTAAAATATTAATTATTATGTAATAGAGTTATTAATTATCTACCTTGAAATTAAGTTAGTTCATTAAAAATTTATTAATTATTAAAAATTATTAACTTATTAAATATTAATTATAAGAGAATCAACGATAAATATCTTTATGTTTTTTCTATCACGTTCTCCGATTACTTTTTACCACGGGATAATAGGTGGTTAAAAAATTAATTCTGTGAAGAGTCTGTGTATAAAAAATAATTATTGTTTAACTAATCAAAGCCTAATAGACTTGGGTTTAATTAATTGTGATCACGGTAAAAAAACAAATCATTAAACTTAATTTATGAGTTCGATTAAAATTAAAGAAATTTTCTTGTTAAATTACATATACAATGAATTCAAATATATCAAACATCCATACCAAATTAATTAAAATAATGAGAATAAGAAAACCAAGATTTTATGTGGAAAACCTTCCAATAAAATTCACTAATTGCAAAAGATTTCACTAATTAATAAAAAACACAATACAAATCTATAAAAATAAATTTTCAAATAACTAACATGTTGCTATCTTGTGAGTTATCACTAGTCTATTTGTAAAATTCTCTTCTCGTCGTGTGCTTCTTCTTAATTAAATCTCAATAGTCATAACACCATTTCCAATTCATAAATCCATTGTCTCTAATAGTCTGCAACTTTTCTATACAATGGATGTACGTGTTTAACCCGTTTTATACCTCAATGTAATTGTTGAGTATATAGACTTCAATTACAAGATATTGATTTACCTTACAATAAGAACTAACTATACGTATGAAAATATGTAACAAATGATATATACATGAAAATATTATCTCGAATTGCATATTTTTTCAGTTTATGTCTTCTTTGATGCTGATTTTTTTATAATAAAAAAATTAATTTTTTAAAAATATCCTCTCTTTTCAATCCTTTTTTTTTTAAAAAAAAAAAGTTAACAAAAATTTCTTAACAATTCTAATAAAAAGTGTAGACTCATGTGATAGCAAAATTAAAAGAATAATGTTATATGCATGACTCATCTTAACTCGTTAATGACTAATTTCAAAATTTTACATATTTTGTAACAATAAAATTGTCATCATAAAATTACCTTATTTTGCTGCAAAATTAGTTTAACAAATTTTAAATAGAATTAAAACAACATGTCATCAGAAAAAGATATAACTGGGTAACTTGAAGAACATGACCAAATGACATATACTGAAGATGATTTATATCCTCTAAAATAGTTTTCCTACAATTAGCTTTATATTGCTGTACCTTGTAAATATTGTTATTGTCATGCCCCGAATTCCAGCGAACCCGAGGCGTGAGTAACGAGACAAAAGAAATAAAATAATAAAGGAATAAAAGATAATTAATGACAATCACTTACATTCTACATACTGTTCTGATACGCACAGAGGGTCTAGTCCATCTATTCACAACATACAAAATAAAATACAGTCTGGGGCTTATGCCCTTACACAATATCAAAAGCGCCCCTTGGGCCTAACATAGTCCCTAATCAGATCATCTCCTCGTCTCGTACAGCTGGGATATCATCTGAAATGTTTGCCCCAATAAAGGGGTCAGCTCAACATGCTAGTACAATATAATGCTAATGCAAGAAACAAAACTAAGGTCGTGGCATGTGCAAGTGTACAGTTATTTCTATATGGCATTCGATATCATGATGGCAGCATATAAACAATATGCAGTATATGAACTGTATGCGTGACACACCCATGCAACTCTATGCCACCCATGTCTCATGATACGGTCATTCTCCGCTGGCATGAGTACCGCCGCGTATGTCTCGCTTCACGGTCCGGAATCCGTCAGGCAGGCAAGTACCTATTGGCCGATTTTGGGTTTTTCACCACAGGATCTGCACCCTCATAATGCAAAGCACCAAGTGCTTACCCACGCCATGTCCAAAGAATTACACTATGCCAATATGCTCTGATCTCATCATGTCACAATGCAATCTCAATGATGCATCTCATTCATACATAAAGCATGCCTTCAAGTACACAATTCATAATATCAACAGTTCTTTAAAGCATATAATTCACACACTACACTAACACATGCAATATACCCATAATCATCATACAACTTAACAAGATAGCACGTAGCACATAAGCATGTGAACACTCAAGCAAACATGTGAACAATCATTGCAGCAAAGCAAGTATTCCTAATCTCAATTCTATTTCTTACTTAGCACAATATATCGTACCTGATAATCGATCTCAACTCAAGAAGGTGTACTCGAAGTATGGTAGAATCACAGTGAGAATGCCGAAGGTCAGATCACCTTCTCCTGGCCCTCTCGTGTTCCTAAAATCATAACATGAGATTCAGTTCATTGTCATTTGAATTATGCTATTCATCAAATTTTATGTTTTTAATTCATAAGTTTCTACTTTGGTAATTTAGACTCCACTATTGAGTCCGGGACGTCGAAGAAACTAAGTTTGGGTTTTCGTAGAGTTCAATTCGGACACCTGGTTTCAAAAGGGCAAAACAGTCATTTTGCACTTTTCACGGGTCCCTACACTCCGAGACTTCTTTTAGCAAATCGGACTCCACGGTTGGGTCCGGAATGCTCGAGATAATAAAGTTTCACTATTTGTTTACCTAATTCGGAGTTCATTTGACTGTATCTCAATTCAGGGGTATTTTGGTAATTTTATATGTTGTTACGTGTCTTTTATTTTTCGGGACCCCGTCTCGTAAAACGGACCTCACCATTGGCCTCAGAATGGCCGAGATAGTCAAAATACACTAATGACTTGTCCCATTTGGACTCCGGATGATTTTTAGAAAATTTAAATAATTTAATTAATTTAAATAATTTAACTAATTAAATTAATTTAATATTTTATTAATATTTTATTCAGGAGGGTCAAATCAGAATTATTAATAGTTGGGGGGTCAATTTATAATTTCCGTAAGTTTTGGGTTAATTTTCAATTATCAAAAGTTCAAGGGCAGAATTGAAATTTTGAAAACCCTTATTCCATATTCGGATAACCAAACAAGGGATAGGGTTAAAACTGGGATAGGATATCCCTGTCTCCAATTCAATTTTCAATTTCAATTTATTAAACATGCAACCAAACAGACCCATTTGGGTTTTTAATTTAAAACAGGGATGCGACACGTGGCAGGGGCGGACCGGCCCAAGCCCAACCCGACCCGAACCGACCCGACCCAAGCCCGGATCAGCCCCCCTTCGTCCCCGATTATCCGACGAAGCTCCGGTAGGGTTCCGGCGCCTTCTCCGGCACCGGCGACCGGATTCCGGCAAGTTTTCAAGGTTTTTAAAATGCCATTTTCTTCCATTCTTCCCTACCCTTCATTTCCCTCAAAGCCTCTTCAACCTTCACGAAATAGAGCTCAAAGGCCCATGGCCGAACCTCCGGCCAACTGTATAATTCCGATTTCATGCTCATTTTTCCATTGTCTTTCATCATTTCTTTTTCTATTCTCTTTCTGCACCTCATAAGATTATTTTTAGGTCATTTCAATATGGTTTCTCACATAAAATGACAAGGTTCAACCTCCATGACCGAGACCTGCAAACCCCCTTTTCTCCTTAATCTTTCAACCATTTTCCTTCATTCTTTTTGCAAAATAATGCTTATAACATGCTCTCTAAGATTCAAAAATCAAATCAATTAAATAACTCAAAAACTTAGAAACCGAAACTAAACCCATTTACCTTGAAATCTTGATTTCCTCTCGGTGGGTTGTTTCTTTTCCCCTTCTGTTCCTTTTGGTCACTTCTGCTCCTTCAGAACTCTCTCTCCCTTGCTCTCAGTCTTTTCTTTCTTCTCTTTTCTTCTCCAACCGAGACCAACTCCCTTTTTCTCTTCACTTTCTCTCTCTATATCTCTCTCTCTCTCTAACCCTCACAACAGATCTGCCTCTCTCAACTCCCACCACACACACATATACATACAGACCACACTCATACACCTCCAACCACCCTCTTACACACACCATGCCTCCCATGCCTTGCTTGAGTGTATCACACTCAAACCTACACACACACACAACCGGGTACACACACACACACACACCTCACACAACCTGATATATATATATATATATATATATATATATATTCACATTTAAATATACACTCACCTTGTACACATATACACACACAATTAAATTTAAATTATATGTATATATATACATACACATATATACATACATCCATCATAATAATACTAATAATAATACTAATAATAATAATAATAATAATATTAATAAAAATAATAATAACAACTTGAAAATTTCATTTATTTAAAAAAAAAAAAAAAAAATTTCAGGTTGTTACATCCTTCCCTCCTTACAGAAATTTCGTCCCGAAATTTAAAATAACTAAAACAAAAGAAAATACATCACTAATCAAATAACTCGGGGTATCTAGTACGGACCTCGGCCTCACGCTCCCAAGTAGCCTCCTCGACCCCATGATGGTCCCAACGAACCTTGACCAAAGGGATGGTCCTGCCTCGCAAAACCTGGTCCCTCGAGTCTAATGTCTCTACAGGTCTCTGGTCATAAAAAGTGTTGCCCCCCCCCTAGCCGAAGATCTACCCAATCTAATACATGGGAGGGGTCAGGCTCGTACTTCCTCAGTATCGATACATGAAAGATATCATGAACTTCTAATAGCTGTGGTGGTGAGGCCAGCTTATAAGCCACCTCACCAACCCTCCTAAGAATCTCAAAGGGGTCTATAAATCGTGGCGACAGCTTCCCACTGCGCCCAAATTTCCTCAAACCTCGTTGGGGGATACCTTGAGGAACACATGGTCCCCAACCTCGAATGACATAACTCCTCTGGTGACTCTGGGCTGTCAACAAGCGCTACCTGATCACTTGTACCTTGTCTATGGTCTCACGGACTAAGTCGAGTCCCAAAACAACCATCTCCTCTACCCCAGTCCAACACACCGGTGAACGACACGGCCTACTGTACAACGCTTCAAATGGTGCCATTTCAATACTGGACTGCTAGCTACGATTGTAGGCAAGCTCTACCAAAAGCAAGGTGATCCTCTCAACTACCTCTAAAGTCCATAATGCAGTATCTAAGCATGCTCTCTAGGATCTGAATGGTACGCCCTGACTGACCATCAGTCTGGGGATTGAAAAGTAGTACTAACTTAGCTGAGTCCCTAAGGCTGTCTAGAGGCTCTGCCAAAACCGGCAGTGAAACGTGGGTCCCTGCCCGAAACAATGGATACTGGAACCCCATGCAGTCGTACTACCTCTCGACATAGTAATAAAAGATCAATGCAAAATGCATTGTAACATGTAGACGTGCAGCCTCACCTATGGATCACTCACCTCTCCCTTAGCCAGGCGATGTGGAATGCATTACCTCCTCCTATTACCATCTCCCCCGTAGGCTTCGCCTCACCGGTAGGCGTGCAGCGGCGTGCAGACATCTCCACACTCCCTGCTAGGGTCTGGTGCTAATCCCATCTGTAACGACTCACTCCACATGGTACAACACATAATGAAATCCTCAAAATACATTGGCTCATCAACGCCAATCCCTTTCAATTTCCATCCAAGTATCACGACTCACCTCAACAATTCAACACAATAAAAAGTAAAGGAAACTCCTCACTGATCACAAAGATACCCCATGGTCTCTCGCACATGTGATGTTATCTAACCCACCTCGAATTAATCCATGAAATCACCTAATGATTTATCCCAGTGGCATAAATACACATTTTCTGTATCACAATGTAATCTATCATCCAGCATTCTCTAAGTACCCTAATTACCCACAAGATATCAACAGTACAATCTAAAAGTAAAGTTATCATTTCCCACCTTAGTCTATATATAACCGAGACTAAGTGTCATGTACTAATAAGGACTAGCCTATTCATTTCATGTACGCGTATGTCGATTGGGTATATAATGTAAACAATGTAGGTTACGTATTCTAAACATGAACTTACATCAATATACCAAGGTTCAGAAGAAATAAAACACTAAACTCCCCACCAATTTCCACTACGATCACACATCAATTTTTTTTTTCACACACATGCATCAACACACACATGGAAACATGTTTAAGCATTCTCTCATATATGCATCAATAATAATCAGTCGGTACACATATAAAAAAAAAAATCAAAATTCGCAGCACTATAATGGTTACTAAACTAGCATGCTTATATAGAGTAAACGTACAATATTCAATAGCTAACACATAGCTCACCACGTCAGCACCCAGTACAAAATTTTTTTTTATTTCAAGAATACACATATATATATATAAATAAACACATAGTCTGTTGTACAGGTGACCAGGCACGTTCCCAACCTTACGGATATCCAGGCTCATAGCCTATCTCACTGACAACAAGCATGTAGTCTACTGTTTACTCTCAGTCGTTACACTGTATAAAGGCAAGCATTGAATCCTAGATCATCAATAACCAGTATACTCCACATTGTACCATTTCACAACTAAGGTAACTAGTACTCCTCTAATCATGTAATCCAAACCAACCCAATTCAAATTAAAGTCTAACCCCTTCTAATTCACAATAAAGTCAATCTAAAAAGGATCTATGGACATTCCATGGAATAAAGAAAATATCTCCCTCAAGAGTACACACGGTCTCTCTTCCCCTGTAGTAGCCTATACTTGTCTAAAGTGTAAATAACCGATCTATCTCCAACACAACACCAATACTAGACGCATCAAATAAGATGAAGAACCCAATTAAGACATGCAGTCAGCTACCCCTATCAAGTAATCTCTACAGATCCTCATCAGCATTTCTCTACCCCTAATGTCATGTCAACATTGTAGATATGAATGAATGAGATGTACTATAGTCTATCAGTATGCTAGTCCATAAACTAAACACAAAAAGAAAATGTACCTCAAGGCTCTGAAGGTCCAAAAATGATAGGTGACTCTAGGCTGACTACTGCATAACGCCACTCTGAGTGGTCTGGTCCTGCCTACCACCCCTCTGACTGAGAGTCCTGACACTCAATGCTGTAGGTGTATGCTGAAAATACGGTGTCGGAGGTCTCTGACCCAATAGTGGCTGTGGCAGAGGCACTTGGGTATACTGATAGTAATGTGGCTCCTCTAAGTCCTGGGAAATCGACCTCTGGGGACAATTGGCCCTAACATGGCCAGTCTGGTGGCACACATAACAAGTTCGTGGAGTCCCCCGTCCTTGACTCTGTACTGGTGATGGAAATGACTCCTGACTAACCTCGACCCTCTGTCTCAAGCTAGGGTCCCTCAAAGGACAAGTGGCCATCTTGTGGCCAGGCTGTCCACAAATAAAACAAATAACGGTCCCTTGGGATGTGTATGTGAATGTGGAAGAAGTACCAGTCTGGGACCTCTTCAATAGTCTCCTACCAGTGTGAGTATGGGCGGGTATTGATATCCGTGCAGCAGCAGCACGGGCTCGAGACCTCTTCGATGGCCTCCTACCAGTGTATATCGGGGTAGATCTAGGGATCTGTGCTAGAGTCGCCTCGCTTTGGGTCTGGGGTTCTCTGACTCCTCTAAGCTCAGCCAACTCTCTCTCAGCCTTGACGGCTCTCGTCACTACCTCCTGTATAGTGTGAAGGCATTCCCGCATAATGGTCGCTACGTCCCTAGAACCACTAGTCTGTCCTACCTCTACTGGAGCAGGTGTAAAAGTGACGGCCTCCTCAACTGCAACATCTGCCGAAGCAGCAGCTTGGGGCCAACTATGCCACGGTGGTGCAGTGGTCCTAGGCTCATCGTGTCTAGGTGGTATGTGTCTGGGAGTAGCTTGTCTCGGTGGCATGTCTACAAGTTCAAAGAGAAGAAAAAATTAATGCCCCATTAGACACAGGTGTTAAAAGAACATTAAGTAGGTACTTTTCAACACTTCACAATTTCGAAGTAACAACCACAATATATCATGACACACTTGCCTAATCAACACCTACATAACTAATGTCAATCACCACCACCCGTTGGTTATACTAAACAATGTACACCGAGTTCTCACATGGCCCTCTACTAAGAAGGATTTTTATCTAAACAAAGTAATACACGTATACTTAAACATTTGAACACTAGCAAGGTTTAACTCCCAGTGAAAACTATCCAAAACAACACATCTCTCCACAACCAGGGTTCTATCACAAGAACATTTCTATAAAATCTTAAAGATAACACCCTATGTATCCATCTATACACACAAGGCTCCACAAATCCAAATCCTTATTCTAGCATTTTAAGGTTTGATGTGTCTCTTATTATCTCTTACTTTTATAGCTAGGTGATAACCCTTCATGGATTACAGCTCCTTTCATTACTTGCTGATGGGGTACCATCCATTAGCTGTAACTCAAGACCTGAGACCAATCCAGTCTGTATAAATATCATAGTCATAGTATTATAATCCATGAAAATTAGTTACTAACCTAGCACACTCATATAGAATCCCTGAACAACAGTCAACCGGGTAAACAACTAGGTTCACAACCTGTCTCCTAAGTAACTAGGCATAATGTCTATCGTATAGATAACTAAGTGTACAACCCACACCTCAAATGACTAGGCACACCGTCTATCCCCTAAAGTATACGGTCTATCATATTGACATGAGTTTCTAATCTTAGTCAACCTCCACAAAAAAAATAATTCGTATGCTCCCTATCTACCGGAAAATCAGGCATAGTGCATACTCGTGCACACCAATACGACATGTGTATATATAAAATATTTGAGCTAAAAGCTCAGTCATGTTCTCATCCGCAACTAGGGAGTACGTATAGCATGTCATAATGTACACTTAACAAATTCTCACACATTATACATGTCATGCATCTCACTACATTAAATCACATAATCATATGTCGTAACATAGCATCTAGTACCATGTGATCACAACAATCATGCTTCAAACGCACATATAATCACATAACACACAAAATCCTATCGCATGCCACTAATAGTTCACTCTAAGTCTCATTCTCTTCTCTAGGGTCTCATGGTGTTAAACAACACCCCATGGTCTCTAGGTATTCGAGCCTAAGCTCTGATACCACGTTGTCACGCCCCGAATTCCAGCGAACCCGAGGCGTGAGTAACGAGACAAAAGAAATAAAATAATAAAGGAATAAAAGATAATTAATGACAATCACTTACATTCTACATACTGTTCTGATACGCACAGAGGGTCTAGTCCATCTATTCACAACATACAAAATAAAATACAGTCTGGGGCTTATGCCCTTACACAATATCAAAAGCGCCCCTTGGGCCTAACATAGTCCCTAATCAGATCATCTCCTCGTCTCGTACAGCTGGGACATCATCTGAAATGTTTGCCCCAATAAAGGGGTCAGCTCAACATGCTAGTACAATATAATGCTAATGCAAGAAACAAAACTAAGGTCGTGGCATGTGCAAGTGTACAGTTATTTCTATATGGCATTCGATATCATGATGGCAGCATATAAACAATATGCAGTATATGAACTGTATGCGTGACACACCCATGCAACTCTATGCCACCCATGTCTCATGATACGGTCATTCTCCGCTGGCATGAGTACCGCCGCGTATGTCTCGCTTCACGGTCCGGAATCCGTCAGGCAGGCAAGTACCTATTGGCCGATTTTGGGTTTTTCACCACAGGATCTGCACCCTCATAATGCAAAGCACCAAGTGCTTACCCACGCCATGTCCAAAGAATTACACTATGCCAATATGCTCTGATCTCATCATGTCACAATGCAATCTCAATGATGCATCTCATTCATACATAAAGCATGCCTTCAAGTACACAATTCATAATATCAACAGTTCTTTAAAGCATATAATTCACACACTACACTAACACATGCAATATACCCATAATCATCATACAACTTAACAAGATAGCACGTAGCACATAAGCATGTGAACACTCAAGCAAACATGTGAACAATCATTGCAGCAAAGCAAGTATTCCTAATCTCAATTCTATTTCTTACTTAGCACAATATATCGTACCTGATAATCGATCTCAACTCAAGAAGGTGTACTCGAAGTATGGTAGAATCACAGTGAGAATGCCGAAGGTCAGATCACCTTCTCCTGGCCCTCTCGTGTTCCTAAAATCATAACATGAGATTCAGTTCATTGTCATTTGAATTATGCTATTCATCAAATTTTATGTTTTTAATTCATAAGTTTCTACTTTGGTAATTTAGACTCCACTATTGAGTCCGGGACGTCGAAGAAACTAAGTTTGGGTTTTCGTAGAGTTCAATTCGGACACCTGGTTTCAAAAGGGCAAAACAGTCATTTTGCACTTTTCACGGGTCCCTACACTCCGAGACTTCTTTTAGCAAATCGGACTCCACGGTTGGGTCCGGAATGCTCGAGATAATAAAGTTTCACTATTTGTTTACCTAATTCGGAGTTCATTTGACTGTATCTCAATTCAGGGGTATTTTGGTAATTTTATATGTTGTTACGTGTCTTTTATTTTTCGGGACCCCGTCTCGTAAAACGGACCTCACCATTGGCCTCAGAATGGCCGAGATAGTCAAAATACACTAATGACTTGTCCCATTTGGACTCCGGATGATTTTTAGAAAATTTAAATAATTTAATTAATTTAAATAATTTAACTAATTAAATTAATTTAATATTTTATTAATATTTTATTCAGGAGGGTCAAATCAGAATTATTAATAGTTGGGGGGTCAATTTATAATTTCCGTAAGTTTTGGGTTAATTTTCAATTATCAAAAGTTCAAGGGCAGAATTGAAATTTTGAAAACCCTTATTCCATATTCGGATAACCAAACAAGGGATAGGGTTAAAACTGGGATAGGATATCCCTGTCTCCAATTCAATTTTCAATTTCAATTTATTAAACATGCAACCAAACAGACCCATTTGGGTTTTTAATTTAAAACAGGGATGCGACACGTGGCAGGGGCGGACCGGCCCAAGCCCAACCCGACCCGAACCGACCCGACCCAAGCCCGGATCAGCCCCCCTTCGTCCCCGATTATCCGACGAAGCTCCGGTAGGGTTCCGGCGCCTTCTCCGGCGCCGGCGACCGGATTCCGGCAAGTTTTCAAGGTTTTTAAAATGCCATTTTCTTCCATTCTTCCCTACCCTTCATTTCCCTCAAAGCCTCTTCAACCTTCACGAAATAGAGCTCAAAGGCCCATGGCCGAACCTCCGGCCAACTGTATAATTCCAATTTCATGCTCATTTTTCCATTGTCTTTCATCATTTCTTTTTCTATTCTCTTTCTGCACCTCATAAGATTATTTTTAGGTCATTTCAATATGGTTTCTCACATAAAATGACAAGGTTCAACCTCCATGGCCGAGACCTGCAAACCCCCTTTTCTCCTTCATCTTTCAACCATTTTCCTTCATTCTTTTTGCAAAATAATGCTTATAACATGCTCTCTAAGATTCAAAAATCAAATCAATTAAATAACTCAAAAACTTAGAAACCGAAACTAAACCCATTTACCTTGAAATCTTGATTTCCTCTCGGTGGGTTGTTTCTTTTCCCCTTCTGTTCCTTTTGGTCACTTCTGCTCCTTCAGAACTCTCTCTCCCTTGCTCTCAGTCTTTTCTTTCTTCTCTTTTCTTCTCCAACCGAGACCAACTCCCTTTTTCTCTTCACTTTCTCTCTCTATATCTCTCTCTCTCTCTAACCCTCACAACAGATCTGCCTCTCTCAACTCCCACCACACACACATATACATACAGACCACACTCATACACCTCCAACCACCCTCTTACACACACCATGCCTCCCATGCCTTGCTTGAGTGTATCACACTCAAACCTACACACACACACAACCGGGTACACACACACACACACCTCACACAACCTGATATATATATATATATATATATTCACATTTAAATATACACTCACCTTGTACACATATACACACACAATTAAATTTAAATTATATGTATATATATACATACACATATATACATACATCCATCATAATAATACTAATAATAATACTAATAATAATAATAATAATAATATTAATAAAAATAATAATAACAACTTGAAAATTTCATTTATTTTAAAAAAAAAAAAAAAAAAAAAAAAAAAATTTTCAGGTTGTTACAGTTATTCTTTGTTTTAACTTACTTACAATGGTTTTAAAACGTGTTACAATAGAGAGTATAGGACAACTATTATAGAGGAGCTACTGAAGCATGAGTCTTTTTATTTTTTGGGAAAAGAATCTTTAATCTGTCACAACAAGTTAAAGTGATAAGGGAAAATATCACTCATAAGTTTACAATAAATTATATGATGTGGCATTATATCTAAGTCAACTTGTCAATTCGACTTATCATTTTGGACAAAATAACACTAATTTCAAAAAATTATCTTTATATAAAACTTAAACTAAACTTTGATGGATTTTAAAAAGGACAGAGTAATTCGGGAGGTGTGGGAGTTATTGTTAGGAATGAGATAAGACATATATGTTAGGCAGTGTCTAGTTGGTATGAGGGTAAGTTTTCAATACTACAATTAGAGGCTTTGACTCTTCGTAAAGACTTGTCGTGAATTGATTATCAAGATAGTATCTGTTTTGATATTGAGGAGGATTTTAGGATTATTATAAATAACTTGTTGGGAGTTAAAAACTGTTTATGAAAGATTTATAATATCTTAAAAGACTATATTAATATCATTAGGGACAGAGGTTTAGAGATATTCTTTAGACACATTTATCGTGAGGCTAATTTAGTTGATTGGCTAATAAAGCTCGTTACGGAAAGAATAGAATAATAGCGTTAGATGGATTTCCTCAAGGCTTTATGTCTAATTACTTTGGATAATATTGGAAGTAGAGGTTTAGAGAGAATGATTTAATAATAAATAAAACCAAAAAAAAAATCTTGATATAGAAGCTTCACTCATCATATATTGTAAACTTGATAGCAAAAACACTAGTATAGATTTGATTTTGGTAAGTAATTAAATTGTATTAAAGACCAAACGAGGTATAACAACTCAGTTCATTATAGTATGTATAGGAATATCCCATTAAAGGCAAGCAAGCCAATTCTCAAAGGTCTTCCCAATTCTAGGCCATAAAGCAATCTTAATTATGATAGTTTGGGAAATTGTTTGAAATAGAGAAACAGTATAAGAGACAATTTCCTCTTGTGGGATAGGAAAGTAGAACCCTTCAAAGAGTGAACAGCAATTTGCAATTCAGTGATGCCATTGTCAGTAAAAAAATTTGTCTCCTATATAGTAAAAATTTGGACAGTTCTGACTTTCTCAAGAAAATAACATAAAAAATAAAATTTTAGAAGGACACGGCCACCTAACTAGTCCCTACTTATATGTGCCGTCGTTCATGACCAATATAAGAAAATTTGTTGCCGTGAGTCATGGCTCATTCCCGAGTTATTTTTTGTCATTGAGTTTGGTTACTAATTTCGAAATTAGAATTTTCTTATGTCAATTTTTTTTTCATATAATTTCTTGTTTTACACATCCCAAGTTGTCACATGAAGTTGACTTGGCGGCTTAGGTTTACTTACTGTATAATTTATAGAATCCAAGTGACATTTCTGGGAAAACCAAGGAATTAAGAAAAATTGGATAGAAGCAAACTTTGGTTTGGCGTCAATCTACAATTTATATTGACCTCACATGTGATCACCTTCTTTGGTTCCGTTGATTCCGGCTTTGCTGTTACTCTATCACCATACTTTTATAGATAACCTTACCTTATTTTTACTTTTTATTTTTTAAAATTTAAAGAAGAATTATGACGGTCCTTTTCAAGGAATTGTTAGGAAAAATTATATTTTATCAGAATACTATACTTGAAAAAATTTATAGCACTTTAATAAATACTATACTATAAAAATAGTTTGAAATAATTTCAAAATCATATAGAGTAGAAATAGAATTCTCAAAATACTATAAATATAGAAACAGAAATTAAATAGAAACAAATAAAAATTAGAACTTACAATTTTCCATAGAAAATATCAAAAGTAAAGCAATGATGATTGACCAAGACTAGTGTCTTACACTATATCCTTAAGACAATATCGCCATCGCACTAGTGCTTTCGAGTTTTCAATGGCGGTTGTTTCCCAGGATATAATGGTCACGCACAGTAGAAGGAGTACTTCAATCTTCTATGCACAGCAAACCAGAACTTGTATTTGAACTCTCTCAAATTATGCAAACTCATAGTATGCATGAATTTAATTCTAAAACTCGTGAATTGAATGAATTAATGATAATGAGGGCAGACTGGGTTTATATAGGAGACTTGGTGTTTGTTCAAAAAGACACGAACTTAAATGGTATATCTATTCACGCGAATAAATAAAATGCTTCAATTTGAAAAGATGCATCAATTGGTGAACAGATGCACCAATCTGAAGGGTGCAACTATTCTTTGAATTCAAAGGGACGCACCTGTTCATCGTAAATGATTAGTCAAAATTCAAAAATGTAACATTTTAAAAATATAATTTAAATAAATAAATTTTTTTTCAAAAAGATATATTTACAGCGGGCCAAAGCCCAAACCCAACCCAAGATAATTTTATATATACTCTCTAAAAACTTTGCTCCTAACCTATGTGAGACACAAGCTTTTTACAAGCTTCAAGCTTTGTTATCTTTTTCAAGTGGTGATATTTGGAGTCAATTTCTCATTCATTCCTTAATAGCTTTGAGCAACCCAATATATATTCTTAATCTCCTTATGGAGGATAACAGATTTCCATATGGACTCACCTAAAATAATGTGTATGGCCCATTTTAATTTTGGTTCAAAGATGACAAAAAATTCTTGTTTAATAATCTATTTTTCCAACAATCCCCCACATGAATGAAATTGATAGAAAGCAATGCAAATGATATGCAGACACTAAGAGAGTTCATTTGAAAATATCTTGTATAGAGAAAAGTAGTTTCTTACTTGGAACCTTTCCTTGTGAAATACTATCGGGGTTACTGGTTGATTAGTGAACATGATGTCTTGAACTGTTCAATCATTTATCTAAACCAAGACAATAACATTCACACAAAATCTCTCCTTACACAGTTGGTTCTCATGATTGTGTTCATTTTGGCACTGAACAATTTTTGGTTTCATGAGTGCTATTAGAGAATTTAACATTTATCATTCTCATAGAACCGACCTAATTCACACTCACATAGGTGATTTCTTATTAAAAGTATCCTGTTATACCCCACTTATGTTAACAAGGTATAAGAATCATTAAAACCTTAGTTTATCTTGTTCAACGCTACAGGCATCACTCTTCTTATTATAGGAATGAGTAGGAGATATTATCTCCATAGTGATATTAAGGAGTAACACATAATTCGGTTGTCCCTTTGAACCTAGATCTTGGGATCTTTAGTCAATTCGGTTGGGTTTCCATTATGGCAACTCTTAATGTATAGGCTTTAAACCTATTTCTCTCAATTTACTTATTTTCTTGTCAAATATTTCGTTTAACAGATCCATTATATTGACTTTTGACCTTATGTACTCAATGGTCATAATATCATTAGAGAGCAGTTATATCACTGTATTGTGTCTTTAACGTTTAAGGCAAGACTTACCGTTCTACATATGATTTTGTGCCCCTCCAATTACAAATTGGTTATCATAATGTATACATATTGCGGGCACATATTTTAACGACTTTGGGATATCGCCTAAGAGACAATAAAGTCACTCAGCTTCTTTGTGTAATAAATTTAGATTCCATTGTGAATATAGTAATGCACTTTGTTTAGAAGATTTCCAAGATAGTACTTATCCTCCAAGTGTAAAGAGATAATCACTTGTAGATTTTGAAGTCTTTGGTGTTCGATATTCAGTTTTTATCACAATAGTCTTCAAGCACAACTAGATTCCTTGAGTCATACAATGCATAACTTAGGGTGTATTTAATATATCTCAAAACTTTAACTATTGCCTTCAAGTAATCTGACCTTAGATTACTTGTGTATCTACTCAACTTACTGATAGCGTATGTTATGTTTGGAGGAGTGCAATTCATTACATACATTAAGCTGTCAATTATTCTTGCATACTTTAATCTAGAGAAATTTCTTAAGCATTCACTCAATATAAAACGATTGAGTTAATACTAGTCTATCCAATGTTTTAGAGATTTTCATCCCTAATATGATATCCGTAACACCTATAGCTTTTATGTTAAACTTATTGTTCAACGTTCTCTTTATAGCTTTAATGACTTCATTATTGATACCCATAATGAGAAAATCACTAATATAGAGACAATTAATGACATAGTCACTTTTATCATCCTTGAGATACATACACTTGTCTCTTTCCAATATAGAACTTCAGAATTGGTCATCATTTTCTTAAAGTTTTGTAGCTCATTTTTCTAACATATAAATTAGAAAATCTTGACCAAAGATTTTAATCTTCTAGCCCTCTTGATGTGTCTAAGTTCATCATTATCTTGTTGTTTCTCTTGGTCTTAACTACTACTATTTGTAGTGTCATGAGTTCCTTTAAAAGAACTCGTCTCTTATGTGGATTTGTAAGTAAATACATGTTCAAAGAATAATGTATTTCTTAATTCAATAATAATATTAACACGCATATCAAGAATTTTATGCTTATAAATAAGAAACTGAAATGTACTATTATTATTAACATACACAATTAACTGTTATAGGTCCCATCTAAATCCTTTTAGTAATAGGAACCACTACCTTAGCCAAGTACCCTTACATTTCTTAAGTATTTGTAAGAAAGTCTACAACCTTTCCACAATTCAAAAGAGGTTTTATTGGTTTTCCTTTTGAGTTATTTGGTTGAAAATATAATTTGTGTAAAGCATAGGTTCCTCCACAAATTCTGAGATAATCTAGAACTTATTAACATAGTATTAAGTATATCTTTAAAAGTTTTATTTTTTCGTTTATCAACTTCATTTTTTTAAGATGACTAAGGTATAGAATAGTACCACGTTATAACAAAACTTACCAATGAGTGATTTGTATTCATTATTTCTTACCACCTTAATCTTCCCATTAAGTTGATTCTCAACCTTACTCTTGTAATGTGTAAACATTTTCAAGATCTCATCTTTACTTCTCAACAAGTAATCATAACAATAGCTTGTACTCTCGTCAATAAATATAAGAAAATATTTTTTACCACATCTAGTTTTAACATACCTTCGAATCACAATTATTTGAATTAATTCTAGAGGTCCAATGCTTCTTTCAAGATTGAAAAGAAGTCATTGTCAACTTTATTTCCACACATAATATGTCATGCTAAATAACTAAATGCTTAACAATAATCTAAACATTTATTTTTGCATTTTTTAACTCAACAATAAACTATGTTTAAGATTTTCTCAAATATCTATCACATGTAGTAAAGGAAAATCTTCCTAATAAATTCAATAAGGAATTGCATATAAAAATTAATGCAATATATCTAGGGCAAGCATGACTTCAAAGAATGATCATCATATTCTAAATTTACCAATATTAGATAATCACATCGTAATAAAATATTATTTCAACATATAATTGTATATGTTATCTATAAAAAAATGATAAATAATCTTTCTTTTGTTAATAATATTATTGTCACACTTTATATGACTCATGCATGTGAAGAGATATATATATATATATATATGTTTTAATTATTAGACAAAATAATTGTCATATATTTATTTTGTGAAAACTCATTTCTTATATACCTTTTGTATATACATATATCAAACTTAAAAGGTATTTAATTCAAATTAGCAGACACAATATAATATATGTGTGTGTGTGTGTGTGTCTGCTACGCCAATTTGAATTAAATAGACATAGTTTTTCAATTTGAATTGAAGAGTCACGTCGTTTCAATTTGAATTGAAAAGACACAATATTTCAATTTGAATTGAAAAGACACAATATTTCATTTTCGAAATGAAGAGTCATGGTGTTTCAATTTCAAATTGAAGAGTCAAGACGACCCAAAACCCACCCTATGAGGATCTCGCATTGCGGGGCCGACCCTGTGATCGTCCTTACTTTTTCTTTTCTTTGTATCAATGACAACAATGTATTATATAAAAAGTAAAGACATGAAAAAAAAATTTTTTTGAGATGAAAATTTTTATTTAATTATTGTTTGTTATTTTTTTTTTTTATTATTATTATTATTATGAGTGTGATCAAGTGTATGCATGTGTGTGTAAATTTAATACACTTAAATATATATATATATATATATATATATGTGAATATGTCAGACTGTGTATATATATATATATATATATATATGTAATACTAATCCAGTATTAGAATTTCATATTAAAACATTATTATCTTCTTGTTTTAAATAGTAACATGACAAAATATTTATATTGATAAATTAAATATCATGCCAAGTTCAAGTAAAGCATACAATTTCTAGTACACATAAAATTGAAATTAACCAAGTATTATATCTCATAAGTAAACTTGATATAAATATACACAGATTAAAATCTGTACATTAACAAACTAGTAAATAAAATATGGAATCTGAAATTCTATAATTTGAATTTAAAGTAATCAAAGCAGAACTAATTCTGGGATGCTGTAAATTACTATAGTATATAAACCGATAAAGATAAAGTTAGATATTGTCTTAAAATTATTAGAAAAAATTATATTTTATCAAAATACTGTACCTGAAAAAACTTACAGCACTTTAATAAATAATATACTATAAAAATAGTTTGAAACAATTTCAGAATCATATAGAACAAAAACAGAATTCTCAAAATATTGTAAATACAGAAACAAAAATTAAATGGAAACAAACAGGAATTAGAACTTACAATTTTTCACAAAAAATATCAAAATTACAGCAATGGTGATTGACCAAGGCTAGTTGTTTACACTATGTCCTTGAGACAATATTGCCTTCGCACTAGTGCTTGCG
Organism: Nyssa sinensis; assembly: GCA_008638375.1. Lineage (NCBI taxonomy): Eukaryota > Viridiplantae > Streptophyta > Magnoliopsida > Cornales > Nyssaceae > Nyssa > Nyssa sinensis. Next base: position 18,743,766 of record CM018031.1, read on the forward strand.
AGTTTTCAATGGCAGTTATTTCCCATGATATAATGGTCACGCACAATAAAAGGAGTACTTCAATCTTCTATGCAAAGCGAACTAGAACTTGTATTTGACCTCTCTCAAATTATGCAGACTCATAGTATGCATGAACTTAATTCTAAAACTCATGAATAGAATGAATGATGACGAGGGTGGACTGGGTTTATATAAGCAACTTGGTGTCTGTTCAAACAAACACAAACCTAAATGGTGCATTTGTTCACGCAAAAAAATATAATTATTCAATTTGAATAGATGCATTCATTGGTGAACAAACGCACCAATTTGAAGGAGCATAACTATTCTTTGAATTCAAATGGATGCACTTGTTTATCGTAAATGTTCAGTCAGAATTCAAAAACGTAACATTTTAAAAATATAATTTAAATAAATAAATTTATTTAAATAAATTTTCTCCAAAAAGATATATATATATATATATATATATACAGCGGACCAAGGCCCAAGCCTAATTCCAATCCAAGGTAATTGTATATATACTCTTTAAAAACTTTGTTCCCAACCTATGTGAGACACAAGCTTTTTCCAAGCTTCAAGCTTTGTTATCGTTTCCAAGTGGTGATATTTGAAGTCATTTTCTTATTCATTCCTTAATTATTTTAAGTAACCCAATATATGTTTTTAATCTTCTCATAGAGATGAATATATTTCCATATGAACTCACCTAAAATAATGTGTAGGACCCATTTTAATTTTGGCTCAAAGATGGCCAAATATTCTTACTCAATAATCCATTTTTCCAAAAGGAATAAATAAATTTGGTGATTCTTTTAGGTATATATTGTTATTCCAGTATATATGTATATATATCAGTTTGAAACAGAAACCATAATATATATATATATATATATATTTATGATTGAAAAATAGTGTACTATTTTGATAAATCAGTAATAGAAATCAGTAACAAATAATAAGAACAAAATTGACAGAACAGAAAATAAGAACTTACGAAATAGAAGAAAACAGAAATCTGAATTTGATCAAGGCTAGTGATTTTCACTATGTCCTTAAGACAATTTTCGCCCTCGCTATGGTGCTCACGATTTTGGACGATTGCCTCCCAGGATACAATGATCTAACTCTCACAGAAGCAGCACTTCAAACTGTGAGTCTGTCGAACCAACAGTATTTGACTCTCTCTCAAATACGAACACTACACTGAATGCAGAATGCTAGAAAACTTATGAAAAAATAAGTGCGTGAATGTATGATATTTATAGGCCTCTTCATGACTGTTTGGTACAGTCATGAAGGTTCTGTTGTGTCTGTTCATGGCGAACAGACATAAGCACAACCATGGAAAGGGACGACTGTTCAGTCAAAATTCAAACCAACGTCGTCGCAAAACGATGTCGTTTTGGATTTAATCCAAAACCAAAAAACCGTACTCGCAGAACGGTGATGTTTTGGTTCTAATTAATCTGGTAACTAAACGCAGCGTTTTGATTTGTTTTAACAGTAACAAAATGACAGCATTTAATGAAAAATTATTTAAAATAATTTTCTCCAAAAAGATATATATACGACGGGCCAAGCCCAGAGCCCAGAACCCAGAACCCAAACCCGACCCCGAGCCCGAGCCCGACCCGGCCCAGTTCGGTTCGGTGCGGGGCGGGGCGGTGGCGGCGGCGCGCGCACGCGTGTGTGGTGGTCTAAGCATTTGCTTAGGTCCTCCCTCTTCCATAAAATTGGGGTGCCCCTTGGGGCCCAAACCCCAAAGTAAGGTATGTGTATATATACTCTTTAACAGCCTTGTTTCCATCCTATGTGGGACACAAGCTTTTTGCACAAGTTTCAAGGCTCACAAGTTTCAAGGCTTAGTTGCCATTCCCAAGTGGTGATGTTTGGAGGCAATTTCTCATTCACCCCTTAATGGTTTTGAGCAACCCAATAGTTAATCTTTATCTCCTCATGGAGGAGAACACATTCCCATGTGGACCCACTAAAATTAATTTATGGGACCCACTTTAATTTTAGCTCAAAGTTAGCTATTTATTATGCTCAAACCCATTATTTTCCAACAATCCCCCACATGAATGAAATTGACTGAAAGTAATGCAAGTGACATGCAGACACTGAGAGAGAGTTCATTTGAAAATTTCCTGTATAGAGGAAGGTAGCTTGTGGCCTTGAACCTTCCCTTGTGAAATGCTATCGGGTTTACTGATTGATCAGTGAACATGATGTCTTGAACTGTTCAATCGTTTGTGTAAACCAAGACAACAGCATTCACACAGAATCTTTCCTAACACAGTTGGTTCTCATGATTGTGTTCATTTTGGCCCTGAACAATTCCTGGTTTCATGAGTGCTCTTAGAGAATTTAGCCTTTATCATTCTCATAGAACCGGCCCAGTTCACACTCATATAGATGATTTCTTATTAAGGGAATTCTGCTATACCCCACTTGTTTTCAACAAGATATAAGAATCATTAAAATCTTTTGCTTACCCTGTTTAACGCTACAGACATCACTATTTTGATCATAGAAATGGGTAGGAGATTTGATCTCCATAGTGATCTCAATCAGTCACACACAATTTGGTTGTCCCTTTGAACCTAGATCTTGGGATCTCCAGTCAGCTAGGTTGGGTTGCAGTTATGGCGACTCTTTAGTGTATAGGCTTTAAACCCATTCCCCTTGATGATTTATTCACTTGCTCTCTGGTCAAACCTTTGGTTAACGGATCCGCAATGTTATCTTTTGACCTTATGTATTTAATGGTCATAATACCATTAGAGAGAAGTTGTTTTACGGTATTATGTCTTCGACGAATATGTCGAGACTTACCGTTATACATATGACTCTGTGCCCTACCAATCGCTGATTGACTATCGCAATGAATACAGATAGCGGGCACAGGTTTTGGCCACATTGGAATATCTTCTAGGAAGTGACGAAGCCACTCGGCTTCTTCCCCAGCTTTATCTAGTGCAATAAACTCAGATTCCATCGTGGATCTAGCAATGCACGTTTGCTTAGAAGATTTCCACGACACCGCTCCACCACCAAGTGTAAACAGATAGCCACTTGTGGACTTCGAGTCTTTGGTGTCGGATATCCAATTTGCGTCACAATATCCTTCAAGTACTGCTGGATATTTTGAGTAGTGCAATCCAAAGTTTTGGGTGTATTTCAGATACCTCAAAACCCTAACTATTGCCTTCTAATGGTTTGGACCTGGATTGCTTGTGTATCTACTCAATTTGCTAACAGCATAAGCTATGTCTAGACGGGTACAATTCATGACATACATTAGGCTGCCAATTATTTGTGCATATTCTAGTTGTGATATGCTTTTGCCAATATTCTTGGATAAATGTAGACTTACATCTACAGGTGTTCTCGCTGAACTGCTATCATCTTGTTTAAATTTCTTGAGAATTTTCTCAATGTAATGTGATTGAGATAATATTAGTCCATCTGATGTTCTAGTGATCTTTATCACAAGTATAACATCGGCAACACCTAAGTCCGTCATGTCAAGCTTATTGTTTAACATTTTCTTTGTAACTTTAATGACCTCATTATTACTACCCATAATGAGCATATCATCAACATAGAGACAAATGATGACACAACCATGTTCGGTGTTTTTGACATATACACATTTGTCACACTCGTTGTGTATAGCTGCAATAGCTATTAACATTCGAATGGATGATATTCTCGTAACTGGTGAATATATATCAAAATAGTCCAAGCCTTCCTTTTACTTGTAACCTTTGATAACCAGTCTGGCCTTATATTTATCGATAGATCCATCTGCTTTCATTTTCTTCTTGAATATCCATTTATATCCAAGAGGTTTTGAACCTGGTGGAAGATCCACTAGTTCCCATGTATGATTTTGCAGAATGGATTCTACTTCATCGTTAATAGCCTATTTCCAATATGGAGCTTCAGGGCTCGACATTACTTCTTTAAAGCTTCGAGGCTCATCTTCTAACAAATACGTTAGAAAATCTGAACCAAAATATTTTGATGTTCTAGTTCTTTTGCTGCGTCTAGGTTCATCATCATCTTGTTGGCCTTGACTACTGCTTATTGCAGTATCATGAGTTCTTTTACTTGAGTTTGTCTCCTGTGTGGATTTGTAAGGAAACACATTTTCAAAGAAAGATGCATTCCTTGACTCGATAATAGTATTGACATGTATATTAGGAATTTCAGATTTATGAATCAGAAAACGATATGCACTACTATTATGAGCATACCCAATGAAAACACAATCAACTGTTTTTGGTCCTATTTAACCTTTTTAGGTATAGGTACCGCCACTTTAGCCAAACACCCCCACACTTTTAAGTATTTGTAAGAAGGTCTTCGACCTTTCCACAACTCGTAGGGGGATGTATTGGTTTTCTTTTGAGGTATTCGGTTGAGAATATAATTTGCGGAAAGAATTGCTTCCCCCCACAACTTCTGAGGTAGTCCAGAACTTAATAGTAATGCATTCATAATTTCTTTTAAAGTTCTGTTCTTTCGTTCAGCAATCCCATTTTGTTGAGGTGAATAGGGTGCAGTTGTTTGGTGTATTATACCATGTTGTGAACAAAATTCACCAAAAGCTGCTTCATATTCACCTCCTTTATCACTTCTAATCACCTTGATTTTTCTATCAAGTTGGTTCTCAACCTCATTCTTAAAATGTTTAAACATGTCTAATGCCTCATCTTTACTTCTCAATAAGTAAACATAACAGTATCTTGTGCAGTCATCAATGAATGTAAGAAAATATTTCTTACCACCTCTAGTTTGAATAAATTTCAGATCACAAATATCTGAGTGTATTAATTCTAGAGGTTCACTACTTCTTTCAATTAATTGAAAAGAAGTTCTAGTAAGTTTAGATTCCACACAAATCTCACATTTATGATTTGGATCTATTTCAAATTTAGGCAAACATTCCATATTAATTAATCTACGCAATGTATCAAAATTAACATGTCCTAGTCTACCATGCCACACATTTGAAGACTCAAGCATATAAGCAGAAGATGTGTTCTTATTATTATTATTCTTAATTGGAGGTACAATGGTCATTACATTCATCTTGAAGAGCCCATTGCTCATATACCCCTTCCCCACATACATCCCATTTTTGGTGAGGATAAACTTGTCAGATACAAAGACCAATTTAAAACCCTTTTTACTCAACAATGAGCCTAACACGAGATTCTTTCGAATTTCTGGCACATGCAGCACATCATTGAGAGTAAGCTCCTTGCCTGAAGTCATTTTCAATACCACCTTCCCTTGGCCTTCAACCTTAGAAGAAGAAGAGTTGCCCATAAAGAGTTGTTCCCCATTATCTATGCTTTGATATGATGAGAACATCTTCTTGTCTGTACAAACATGACGAGTAGCCCCTGTGTCTACCCACCATTCCTTGGTATTGCTGCCAATGAAGTTCACTTCGAAAACTACGGCTGAGAGATTCATGTCTGAGACATTATCTGACAGGCTGTCCATTTCAGTCACATTGGCTTGAGGGCGTTTCTTCTTTGGGTTTCCTTGGTCCTTGCGGCTGTGGCAATCTTTAGCACTAGTGCCCTTGTTTGTTGCACACATAGCACTTGCCTTGAAATTTCTTATGTGCACCTTGCTTGGGACCATTGCCATTATGCTTCCTCTTCTTATTATTGTGAGAACTTTGCCCTTGTTCCACAACATTGGCCTTGGATTCCATGACCATTTTTCCTGCCTTCTTTTCGGAAGCACGGTTATCTTCCTTTATCCTCAATCGAACAATCAAGTCTTCAAGCTTCATCTCCTTGCGCTTATGCTTAAGGTAGTTCTTAAATTCCTTCCATAATGGTGGCAATTTTTCAATGATTGCAGCCACTTGGAATGATTCACTCAAAGACATTCCTTCAGCATGAATCTCGTGTAGGATGACTTGCAAGTCTTGAACTTGATTGATGACTGTTTTGGAATCAACCATCTTGTAGTCCAAGAATCTGCCGACAACAAATTTCTTCATTCCGGCATCCTCAGTCTTGTACTTTCTGTCAAGTGAATCCCACAATTCCCTTGTAGTCTTGATGGTACAATACACATTATATAATGTGTTGTCTAACCCGTTGAGGACATAATTCCGGCAAAGGAAATCTGCATGCTTCCATGCCTCCACGGCGGCAACCACTTGCCTATCCGTCTCATTTTCCCTCAAAGCAGGAGCATCTTCTCTAAGGAACCGAGCCAAATTCAGGGTGGCAAGATAGAACAACATCTTTTGTTGCCATCTTTTGAAATCAGACCCATTGAATTTCTCGGGTTTTTCTCCATGGTTCACTGGCACAGTTCCGACCATTGGAGCAGATGACATAACAGGAGCAGGGGTCACCACAGTAGTAGTAGGGGCAGGGGTAGTATCAATGGCCATTACTGTTAATAGTACAGAATACTCAAATTCAGTCAAAAAATTCAGAAACTAAATCTGAATAAATTACAGAGTTAGTTTAAGGATTTCTACAGTAAACAAATTAGTATAATAGACACCAAAACAATGTTTTGAAAAACTTGAATAGTAAAGTCTTTTCCAAAACCAGATTTCATTAGTTTATAGATATAAAGTTTCTATTTAAAACAGAAAGGTATTTAATGTCTGAATATCAAGTACTGTAAATCTGATATATAAAACTGATATGTTTCAATTTCTGAAAATCAAGATAGTATACCAGTTTGAAAATTTCAAGTTGAATAATATTCAGAACAGTAAAGAACTGAAACTGAAACTGTAAAACTGATATTTATATATATATTGTAACAGAAAATTGTCTTAAGATTGTTATTCCAGTATATATGTATATATATCAGTTTGAAACAGAAACCATAATATATATATATATATATATATTTATGATTGAAAAATAGTGTACTGTTTTGATAAATCAGTAATAGAAATCAGTAACAAATAATAAGAACAGAATTGACAGAACAGAAAATAAGAACTTACGAAATAGAAGAAAACAGAAATCTGAATTTGATCAAGGCTAGTGATTTTCACTATGTCCTTAAGACAATTTTCGCCCTCGCTATGGTGCTCACGATTTTGGACGATTGCCTCCCAGGATACAATGATCTAACTCTCACAGAAGCAGCACTTCAAACTGTGAGTCTGTCGAACCAACAGTATTTGACTCTCTCTCAAATACGAACACTACACTGAATGCAGAATGCTAGAAAACTTATGAAAAAATAAGTGCGTGAATGTATGATATTTATAGGCCTCTTCATGACTGTTTGGTACAGTCGTGAAGGTTCTGTTGTGTCTGTTCATGGCGAACAGACACAGGCGCAACCATGGAAAGGGACGACTGTTCAGTCAAAATTCAAACCAACGCCGTCGCAAAACGACGTCATTTTGGATTTAATCCAAAACCAAAAAACCTGTACTCGCAAAACGGTGACATTTTGGTTCTAATTAATCTGGTAACTAAACGGCAGCGTTTTGATTTGTTTTAACAGTAACAAAACGACAACATTTAATGAAAAATTATTTAAAATAATTTTCTCCAAAAAGATATATATACGACGGGCCAAGCCCAGAACCTAGAACCCAGAACCAGAACCCGGCCCGGTTCGGGGCGGCGGCGGCGCGCGCGCACGTGTGTGGTGGTCCAAGCATTTGCTTAGGTCTTCCCTCTTCCACAAAATTGGGGTGCCCCTTGGGGCCTAAACCCCAAAGCAAGGTATGTGTATATATACTCTTTAATAGCCTTGTTTCTATCCTATGTGGGACACAAGCTTTTTGCACAAGTTTCAAGGCTCACAAGTTTCAAGGCTTAGTTACCATTCCCAAGTGGTGATGTTTGGAGGCAATTTCTCATTCACCCCTTAATGGTTTTGAGCAACCCAATAGTTAATCTTTATCTCCTCATGGAGGAGAACACATTCCCATGTGGACCCACTAAAATTAATTTGTGGGACCCACTTTAATTTTAGCTCAAAGTTAGCTATTTATTATGCTCAAACCCATTATTTTCCAACATATATATCTAGCATAAATATTTAGACTATGTTCATTACTTCTATGTTTTACAATAAAAAATAGTGTTACATCATTAATAATAGTTTAGTAATTGTAATACATGAATTGTAACACCTCCTATCACTTCTATAAAAAAAAAAAAAAAAAAAGTAATAAGCTAACTAGACAAAAGAAAAAATAATTCATGAATTTGCAATAAATTACATAGTGTGCCATTATATCTAGTTCACTTATCAATTGACTTATTAGTTTAGACTAAATAACACTTGATATGCCATAAATAAACACTAGCTTAAAGTCTTGACAAGTGTTCACCAAGATCTGAAGTCTAAAGACCAAGTACATCAAGAGACTAATCAGACTAGTACCTCCAGAACAAGTGGGGTACCGAATAGTACACCACCTCTAGAATAGGTGAGGTAACGAGGAGTTCACTACAAACCTCATAGTAAGGACTATAGAATATTTGCAAGAAAAGGTTCCAAACTAATCACCGCCTTCCATGTACTTCCAACCTCAGAATAAAAAAATAGTGTTCAATATGGTAAGTACTATTCATGAATATCGTCAAACTCCTACTTTCATGATTCCTAATCCTACTCAACTTGGGAGATCTATAACCTATAAATAAGGCCATAAGGTATGTTTTTAATTCATATTCAATTCTTCTCTTGAATTAATGTCTTTATTTCTTCACTAACTTTATCATCGGAGCGGCTATCACCGGAGCCTTTTGGGTGACTTTCTAACCTCCAGTTTTTAACAAGTAGGTCGAGAGAAGAAGCCTTCAGACCAGAAAAGTGCAACATCAGTTTGGCGCCGTCTGTGGGAACGACTATCATTCTTTTTATTTTACGTAAAAAACTAAGTTTGTTTTCTTAGAAAACCAATGTCTCCAAACCTTCGTCCCATAAGGAATCCTCAAAACTCTCGAGATCATCCTCTTGCTAGAAGAGGAAAGGAATGAACACCTGTTCATCTATAACAACAGCTTGATCAAATTTAGCGACAATCTGATCAGATGCAAGAGCAACTCACAGCCATGTCACAGGCTTTGGCCTTACTAGCTCAAAGCCAACAAAATAATCCTTTTCTCCCAACAAACGTTGTTCACAAAAGAACTCAACCTCTTACCACCACCATGGGCAAAGGACCTCACAATGAAGAGCTGCCCAACACTTAGTCGGTACAACTCCATGGTACCGCCTAGATAAGGGCTGATCCATAAGCCTTAACAAATTTAGGTAGATGTATGCCGCCATTCTGTCCTACCGTGCCCTATTAAAGTTTGACAAGAATATCAATTCTAATAACTTCTAAAGCAAAGCCAATAAATCTAGAGCTTCAGCCACTTGAAGCCCCACACCTTTCAGTCCTTGAGGAGTAACACCCTACCGTTGTTGCAAGGCAAGATCCCCCTATAGTTCCCGAACTAGAAAACGTAGGGTGAAGTCACCTCTCTAGAAAATAGTGTTACATCATTAATAATAGTTCAGTTAATTGTAATACATAAATTGTAACACCTCATCGCTTCTATAAAAAAAAAAGTAATAAGCTAACTAGACGTAAGAAAAAATAATTCATGAATTTGACCAAATACATTAGGACACTAATTACACTAGTACCTCCAGAACTAATATCTCCAAAAATAGCACTTCCAGTACCACCTCCAGAACATGTGGGGTATCGAGCAGTTCATTACAGACCTCATAGTAAGGAATACAGAATATCTGCAAGATGGGGTTCCAAACTGGTCACCGTCTTATAGACTTTCGACTTTAAAATAAAGAAACAGAATTCAATATGTTAACTACTATTCAAGGATATCGTCAAATTTCTACTTTTATGACTCTTAATCCTATTGAACTTGGGGGATCTACAGCCTATAAATAAGATCATAAGGTATGCTTTCAATTCATATTTAATTTTTCTCTTGAATTACTGTTTTTATTTCTTCACTAACTTTATCATCGGAGCGACTACCACCGAAGTTTTTCCGGTGACCCTTTGACCTCCAATTCTTAACAAGAAATTCGAGAGAAGAAGCCTTCAGACTAAAAAAGTGCAACATCAACACTAAACTCTAATTTTTATCCTCTACAATATCATCCCTATATCATTGTAGCTTGTAAATTTTTTTTTCTTTGTTTTTTTTTTTTAAATGACTCTTCAATCCTTACATAAAGTGTTTCTTAAACATGTTATATAGAGAAGACCTACTTAAAATACGTGTATTTTTTTATTTTTTTGAACAATAAGTTTTCTCCTACACAATAAGCCAAAATGATAAACAGACTAGACACATGATAAATTACTCATGAATTTTCAATAAATTGCGTGGTATACCATTGTATTTGCCAGGTAACGTGTGATTTTGAGTCCTATATCAAATAATGTGTAATAAAAATAGACCCAAGTAATATACATACGTGTAATGTACTTGCTAATTTGAATTTTCATTTTAGACTAATTAACAAAACTTTTCTTTTTCTTTTTCCCATTTTGAATGCTAATTTTCAAGAAGCAAGTTGGACACAATTGACTCAATCAAACAAATGTTCCACAAACCTTCATAAAAAAGGTCCATTAATTTTATCAATCTATATAATTTATTCATGCACAAAATATCAGTTAAACAAAATTACAGAACCTTGAAGATACAATAGATCCTTTGATACATTACTTCCTTAACCACAATGTGACATTATTCTAGCAGTACTACAACTAAAATTAGTACACATCTATATATTAGACCCTATTTTAATTAAGTATAAACTATGAATTAACCACTTTGCAGTTCTTCCTAACCTCCCCACTTAACCTAATTAGGGGATTTATTTTCCCCATCTTGATCATAGAATAAACGAAGTCTTGTTCAACAATACTTTTGGTTGTTGATGAAGCCTGGCCACCAGAAAATAGAACTTGGTCAGATTGAAGAAGACTCTTTCTGTTGAGCAAGTTTTAAAAGTAATGGTTGTCAAAATAAATCTATAGAGTTTCTGTCAAGAGCACTTGTCTTGCTTCCATCACCATTTAATACTGGGCATAGTAGATCAAAGACCATGCTAGTGTCTATTGTACTATCTGGAGCTGCTATACCTAAGAAGTTGAACAGTTGGTTGCTGAAGAGAGCACACCTTGCTAATTGTCACAGGGTAAAAATCTGACACCAAATTTTCTGCCTGTGCGGCATCAAGACCGTTGCCTTGACCAACCAACTACACAACCCAAAGAGAGGTTGAATCCCTAGAATAGGATTCCAACATCGAGTCCGCACAATTTAATGAAAATAGGAACTAAGGCATATGCACACGCAAGAACACAGCCATTACAGGGAAAGACCCCCAACCTTTTTATTCACTATACTCAAATATTGAATACAAAGGACACTCGGCCAAGGTTACAAAACAGACTTTCTCCCACAGATTCGTCCTCTCCACACACACTTGTGTTTACACCTCTGTGTATATTTCTGTGTATCCATCTCGCAACCCTAGCATGTATATATAGGCAGTTGACACCCCTAACTGCCAAAGGGCTTGCTGGCACCAACTAGCCACTGCCACATACCCTGCAATACATACACACGCACACGCACATATATATACTGATAGAATGTTACAACCGCCCATGTGTGTGTGTGTGTGACATGCACATGGCCTACAGTTACACCCCAACTGCTAGGGTTTTGTCACAGTCTGCCACCTGTGACTTGCAGTTGATACCCCAAACTACTAGGGCTATTTGAAGCCTTGGATTTGCACCACCTATGAGTAGTAGTTCATCTTATTGTCGCATACAATGTGAGCCCTTAGATCAATGAGCCAACAGAGTAGGCAGTTACCCTTGCATGCCCTTAGCTAGCCTTGTCTTCTGCCAGCCCAGCAACTACCGCCACATGTGCTGCCAACTGTTGCCAGCGTTAATGCCAGTCCAAGCCCTCACTCACAGACATGGCTAAGTGTACTCAGCCTTGAATCAGCGCACCACCTGATCCAACCAATACTTCCGTGTCAGCCCCTATTGCCAAATCATGCCCCCACATGTCTTGGTCTTCCTTAGCTGCATGGGTCACTCGCCCATGGGCGCCTTAAGGAGGTGTTCCCCTTATATATGTCTTATAAAGATTTTTCCACCTAACAAGAGTGGATATAACAGCTTGTAGAACCAGTTCTTCCCCCTGTGCGCATTTGCCTAGCCAAAAGCCATCTATGCGCCAAACTATTCACAAAAGTATTGCCTTGACCGTTGCTGTCAAAGGCATATGCACATCAGTTGCACCAAATCTGAATTGTCTAAGTATCCCTCCAATACTTAGAACATCTTCAACATATCCACAAGGATGCCTATGATAGGCCACCCTTATCTTGGCCTTGGCATTGGTTGAGGCTCACCAACTTGGCCAACTTTGGAATGTCATTCCAACACTAAATGTCATTCCAATCTTGAATCTCATTCCCCTCTTGAATGTTATTCCAATGGCAATCCATGCCTCCCCTATGTCAAGCTATCAAGGCATGGCATGCCTCCCCATGCCTATGTCGCCGTGTCAAGTAGAAAAAGGTCTAACAAACCACCCCCACTTGAAGAGTCTGATACCCTCATCGGATTATTCCAATGCTGCAAGTTCATTCTCACTGCACTTGGAAAACTGCACCAATGTTGCGCCTAAAACAGCCCCCAAACAGCATCATTCTGCACTAAACCTTAAACACATCAAAGCCCACTGCCTTTGCTCAACTGTGACTGCTATCACAAACACCCACTATTCTGATTCCTCGCAGCCATCATGCCACAAACGCTCACCGCCTATGACTTCCAAGTCTGGACATTGCTAAAGAGCACCCCTGGTTGCTTTTGTCACTGAGTTGGCCATTGTTTTAAGTATCCCCCTGCTCTTGACTGATTACCACGGACACCCACTATCCATAACCATGCTTGGTCCCGCCCTAAGCTCCAACAGTCGTCACTGGCTCACACATTGCTACATCAGACACGTCTGTCAACCACAGCACTACACTTGTTCAAGCCCCACTACACCGCTGCAGATATCACTTTTGAACAAGTTCTTAGGAAAATTACTACCAACAGAGCCCATTGCTAGTAGTTGAGGGTTGTGAACACCTTTCCTATGGCCAACACACCCTTTGCCACAACCCCTCACTCCTTTGAGTGCAGGTCTTTCTCAACCTGTATGCAATTCAGTAGCACTATCGAGTTCACTCGAACGGCAACACCATCATCAGTATTTGAGGACCCCTCATCAGAGCCCTCACGAACCATTACAGCAAGCTTTTCCCTTGCTAGACAATCCCTCATCCGGTGTGGTCCCTTGCAAATGAAACAGCTACCAGTCCATGGTTTCTTTTGGTCTGCTGCCTCCATTTTGCCCTTATCCTTACCCTTCTCTGCCTTTGTCCCACCCTCATTGGCCTTGCTCAAGGATTTTTCAAACTTCCTGGACTTGCTGGTGGTAGAGTTGGATTTGTCAAGAGAAAAGTCCACCAAAATGTCCGCTACTGCTACGGCACTGGGAAATCTCGAACTCCCCTTCTTCTCAGTTCTGCCTGAGCCCATCCTTGTAGTCCCAACATGAAATTGAACAACTTGTCTTTCTCAGACATATTCTTCACTTCCAGCATTAACGAACTGAATGTTTTGACATACTCACGCACTGCATTGGTGTGCTTGAGTCATTGCAGTGAGTCTTGAGCCACCCAACTCGAGTTAGCAGGAAGAAACTGCTCCTTGAGTTCCTTCTTCAAATCTTCCCAAACTCTAATCTTCGGCTGCCCCTCATCTGCCACGCGAGTACGCCACCAAAGCTTGGCATCACCAGCCAAGTACATGCTGGTCATGGTGACTCGTTCACCATCAGGAATATGGGCAGCAGTGAAGTATTGCTCCATGTCCCACAAGAAGTTTTCAAGGTCCTTGGCACTCCGAACACCGTTGAATGCCTTCAATTCAGGAACCTTGACCTTCCTTGCACCATCCTACCCACTAATCTGATGCATGGCCCTTTTGATTAGACCCATCTCCTCCTCTATGCCGTGTAGAGAGCCCCTCGTTGAGTCTGTCAGCGTACCCACATCACTGAGCATATCGTTCAAACGACCATTGATGCCAAAGATGTAGTCCTCCACTTTCACCTTCAACTCCTCCACTTCCAATGCTATATGTTGGCACTAAACAGCAAGAGATAATGCCCCATCTGTCAAAGGAGCCCCGACAAAATCTTCGAGTCTAGAAACCCATTCTCGTAATGCCTCACCGCCGGCCATTTCACCACAGCCTGCACTCTAATACCAATTGTCATAGGGTAAAAATCTGACACCAAATTTTCTGCCTGTGCGGTGTCAAGATCGTTGCCTTAACTAGCCAACTACACAACCCAAAGAGAGGTTGAATCCCTAGAATAGGATTCCAACACAAGGTCTGCACAATTTAATGAAAACATGAACTAAGTCATATGCACACGCAAAAACACAACCATTACAGGGAAAGACCTCCAACCTTTTTATTCACTATACTCAAATATTGAATACAAAGGACACTCGGCCAAGGTTACAAAATAGACTCTCTCCCATAGATTCGTCCTATTCACACACACTTGTGTTTACATCTCTGTGTATATTTTTGGGTATCTATCTCACAACCCTAGCATGTATATATAGGCAGCCATGCATAACTGCCTGGCAGTTGACATCCCCAACTGTCAAAGGGTTTGCTGGCACCAACCAGCCATTGCCACATACCCTGCAATATGTACACACGCACATATATATTGACAGAATGTTACAACCGCCCATGTGTGTGTGTGACACGCACATGGCCTGTAGTTACACCCCAACTGCTAGGATTTTGTCACAGTCTGCCACTTGTGACTTGCAGTTGACACCCCCAACTGCTAGGGCTATCTGAAGCCTTGGATTTGCGCTACCTATGAGAAGCAATTTATCTCATTGCCGCATATAATGTGAGCCTTTGGATTAATGCGCCAACACAGCAGGCAGTTAGCCTTGCCTGCCCTTAGCCAGCCTTGTTTTCTGCCAGCCCAGCAATTGTCACCACATGTGCTGCCAACTGTTGCCAGCGCTAACGCCAGTCCAAGCCCTCACTCACGGACATGGCTAAGTGTACTCAGCCTTGAATTAGCGCACCACCTGATCCAACCAATGCTTTCGTGTCAGTCCTCATTGCCAAACCATGCCCCCACATGTCTTAGTCTTCATTAGCCGCATGGGTCACTCGCCCATGGGCGCCTCAAGGAGGTGCTCCCCCTATATATGTCTTATGAAGATTTTTCCACCTGACAAGAGTGGATATAACAACTTGCAGAACTAGTTTTTCCCCCTGTGCACATTTGCCTTGCCAAAGGCCATCCATGCGCCAAACTGTTCACAAAGGCATTGCCTTGACCTCTGTTATGAAAGGCATATGCACATCAGTTGCACCAACTCTGAATTGTCTAAGTATCCCTCCAATACTTAGAACATCTTCAACATATCCACAAGGATGCCCATGACAGGCCACCTTTATCTTGGCCTTGGCATTGGTTGAGGCTCACCAACTTGGCCAACTTCGGAATGTCATTCCAACACTGAATGTCATTCCACTCCTGAATCTCATTCCCCTCTTGAATGTTATTCCAATGGCATCGTATGCCTCCCCCATGTCAAGCCATCAAGGCATGGCATGCCTCTCCATGCCCATGCCGCCGTGTCAAGTAGAAAAGGGTCGAACACTAATCCAATTGTATGGGCACCTACACATAAATACCCATATGTTGATCATTACAACTATGCTTATAATAAGTTTATATATAGCTAGTAGCTACACACATATGCTTGTCATAATCTTGTGACTAATGCTAGATACATTATGGGTAACTAAATTCAACATATCAAGCCTTGTTTTCGGGCAGAACTAGGGAAAAAAAAAATTAAAGGGGGCTAGAATTTTTTTGGGTACAATTTTAGGAGGAAAGTTTTTTTTCCTAAAAATTAGAGGAAAATTTACTTTTTTTTGTGCAAATTTTAGGAGGCGTTACAGCTGCCCTAATGTCAATGTAGTTCCGTCCTTGTTGATATACCAAATTTTATCTCCCATTTTGATTCACCAATGGATTAGTGTTATTTTTGAAATCAATGGATAAGTTTAGTTATTTTGTTTAGATTTAAAGAAGAGTTAAGGTAATTGAGGTTAATAGACAAATAAATTTGGGACTTTATTTTAAATATATGTAAAATTACTGGTGAACAAAGATAGGTAACTAAGCATTTCTATAATCTTGTTTGTCGGTCTAAGATAGTCTAGATAGAGAGCTTGAGTATAAAACTTTATTCTTGGTAACTTTGGCCAAGATATGCCAAGGAGATCACCAATAAAGAGCACAAAATATATCTATATATACAACCAATTACTTAATAAGGACACAACATCTATGAGGTTAAGGCCTACAGCAACAAACTTGGCAGTGATCACATCTAATGACTCAAAGGGAGAAAAAGCCTATTATTTGCTCATGTTTGATTTGCCACTAGTCCATTCCTTCTTCCAAGTAAAACTTCCATGAAGGTCCTCCACTCTAAAAATTAAAAACATCATTGTTTAGTTTCAATCGTCCTGTCACTCATAATATTCACAAGGGTTTTTGTAAATATCATTTTTCATGACAAACATCAAACTGATAATTTTTCCAAGAAACATTATAGATGGCCACTATCATAGATTCTCTCTTGAAGATGTTTCATAATACATTCTATGATGTTCTAGAAATTGTGGTTAGGATGGGGGTAAAGTGTTTATGTTATAAATTTTAAAAGTCTTTCTGTGAAAATGTAACATTTTTTTCTTTGGGGGGGGGGGGGATTCCTGAAATAGATCAGTATCAGCTATAACTAATACCTTGAGTTTGAGCAGAACTATAGCAAGAGGAGAAGAGGAAATAGAAGAAGAGAGAGAGACTAAAGAGTTGAATCTGAAAAATTGTATTGTTGTCTATCACGTATTCTCTTTATTACATTGATATATATATATATATATATCATTTATACATGAGGTTAGCAACTTACAACTCTAACTGACTTCACCTCCTCTTAGCTGTTAATGTAACAAACTCTAAGCTTCTTCACTAAGTTTCCTAACTAACTCTAACTTTCTTGTTGATACAGCTATCAATTGATCTTTTAGCTTGTTCTATAAGCTTATGGATGAATCTACTCTCTTCTCCTAACATCCCCCTACAAATTGAAGGTGGCCTTGGACACTAATAGTTCGTCCTTAAAGGTTAGGAATTGAGCAGAAGTGAGCCCTTTTGTAAAGATATCAACTAGCTGGGAGTCTGTAGGAGTATAGAGAAATTACAAGTTTTTTCTAATGACTTTTTCTCTTACAAAATGATAGTCAACTTCCACATGTTTTGTACGAGCATAAAGGATAGGATCAGAAGCCATTGCTATGGTTGAGAGATTATCATATCATATGGTTGGGATGGAGTAAAAAGGAAGTTAAAGGTCATATAGGATCATTCTGAGCCATGAGAACTCTTCTACAGTGGTGGTTAGAGCCTTGTACTCAGCCTCTGTGGAGGATCTAGCCACTATTTGTTCACTACAAAAATAGTAATTTTTTACGACGCGCATTATTTGCGACGCACGGTGTACGTCATCAAAAGACACTATTAGCGACGTATACCATGGGCGTCGCTAGAAATGACAAAAAGAAATCCTTTCCCTCGCGAAAAAAAGGGCACAAATTAATTAGCAACAGACCAACAAATATTAGCGATGCATATGTGCGTCGCCGAACATTAGTGACGCTCAGTGTGAGTCGCTAATGTTTGTTTAATTGGAACGACATCGTGTTAGGGGAATATTTTGACGTGCTTAGACTTGTTAGCCATGTGCAGTGTGCGTCGCTAAAAATCCCACCATTTATGCGCTTTCTTCTTCTCCTCTCGATCAGTTCCACCCCTCATATTTCCTCTTCTCCTCTTGATCTGTCGATGGCGCAGCAGGTTTCTTCTTCCCTATTCTCACTCCTCTCGACGGCAGCGGTTTCTTCTTCTCTACTATCACTCATCTCGGCAGCAGCGGGGGAAGGCACATTCTTGATGGCGACGGCGACGGCGACGGTGGTGGAAATTCAAACGTAGACCATCTCCACGGCGACGGCGACGAAGAAAAACTCTTCAAGTCCTCGTTAGGTTTTCAAAGACCCCAGCTACATTCATGGATCGAACCAACATCGTCTTCTAAGGTTTGTATTAAATTTATTATACTGTTTGGGCTTTTACTTGTTAATAATTTAGGTTAGTATGTGATTATCCCTTCGATTGTGTAAATTTATATATACATGTGTAAATATATACATATCATCTTTAACTTGAGTCATGTCTGAAATATATTTTTTGTGTTTATTATACTATTTTTGTGTGTTGTATTTCTTTTTGTGATCAAGACAGGATTAATCTTTGATCATTACTCCTGTTGACATATATTAATGGCTTTTTAAGTATCGTCACAAGTAGGTAATTTTTCAGCATAAACAAGGTGGGTCTTTCCCCCTCAAATAATGGATTAGATGCCAACTTCCTAAGTTCCTATATGAGAATTGACCTTAGTGTTACTCATTAGCAATATAATATAAGATAACTACATATAATATATTATATATAATCGGATGATTCATTGAAGAATTATATTAGTTTCATCTGTATCCAATTCATTTAACTAGAAATGTCATGAAATCCTGATTGAATCATCAGATCGAATCATCAGATCAGATTCTTTGGATCAAATCTAGATAAACAGTTGATCGAACACCCAACATTCATTGTAGGAGAGCCACTGTTAGAAATAAACAAGGTAATATTTGTTGGACATTGTCTAGTTGATATAATGAAAATTTATCGGTCATTCAATTGAAAACTTGGACTCTAAAGAAGGCATTTTTAAGGATTAATAAGACTTAGATAAAGCTACCAAAAGCTTTTAAGGAAGATTTGGGTTGTCTAAAACTTGTAGGTTTAGGTTCTTAAACAGTTAAACAAAAGGTTTATTTGGATGGGCTTCAGTCACAAAATTGAAGGAAATTCAGAAACAACAGCTAATTTTGATGTTTGGATGTGAAATTGGAGGGTTGATTAGCGTTCATAGAGTAAGGGTTTGGGACTGAAATATGAGCGATTCTGGGGTTATGAACAGTAACCCAAGAAAATAATTTTGGGGGAAAAAGAGAAGAAAATAAAATCTAAGAATCCCACCTCCAGTTCTTAAAGAATCACCCCTTAAGGTGAGTTTATATCACACATCAATTAATTTCAATTCTCTAAACTTAAACTTAAACTCTATTGAGAGAAAGGAATTACGTAGATGTTTATAAGTTGAAATTACATTTTTAGACTTTCACTACTCATACTAGGACTAGGAATGAAAAATAATAAATTTTGAAATTTTGACTAATAAAGAATATACTAAATTCTAAACTAATTAGAACTATAAATAAAACTCAGATAATATAACTTGACCTAAAATAAGACTCATAGATCACAGGTACAATTTATGTCTACCAATTCTAAAAATTACCAAAATCCCCTAATTTCTAAAATTGATAAAATAAAAATAAAGATGACCAACAACATAATAACTTAAAAAAAAAACATAAATAAAACTTAAAATTAACCCAAAACTTGATTGTACAAGATCTAAGTTGTGCTCTATATAAAATCTCAATTTGCTCCTTTTTTTGTTACTATGCTTTGCATCGTCATGCTTCTTTTCCTCCTATCCTTCACCCTGTCTTCATCTTTATTCTATATTGGTATTTTTGTAGTCTATTCTATATTTGACGTCTATATTTAGGTAGATACGTCACGTATGACATTTAAAGATGATCCGTATATTTTGGCATCTCAAGCAAAACAAGTTTTCTATTTGAAGGACACAAAAATCAGAGGTGATTGGCATGTTGTCCAAAAAATAAAAACTAGAAATGTTTATGATGTCCTAGAAGTTGGTGAGGGAGATGAAGATTTGGAGAGGATTGAGGAGGCACTACAAGAAGAGTCACAAACTACCCACGAAGGTGTTGTCTGGCATGATCAAGAAGATGTTACTTCGTATTGGTTGAATAGAACTGATGTAGAACCAGATCACGTCGTAACTTCTGACGTCAGCAATACCACACAATTAGATCCGAGGGATGCAACGTTTATTAATGATGATGATGACGAGGAAAGTGATTTTGATGATGACACGTTATTAGAGTATTGCACCTAGAATGAAGAAAATTCAAGTTCAAATGATGATACAAACTCAAATGAATAATTGTAATAGGTGTTACATGTGTTAGTATCAAGTGTAATGGATTTCAGCTTTTATAATGTAATGGATATTCAATTTTATGATGTAATGGGTATTCATTTTTACTTCGATAAGGATTTTAATTTTTATGATTAAATAGAAGCAATTTTATTTTTAAATTTTTTTTGTAGATATGGTTGGACCAGGTTCACGCAGGCGCACAGTTATGCAGGACCCATCGACCCCTTCCCCCTCATCTACAGGGTCAACCGATCCTTCCGTCGATGGTATGCATAGTTTCTATTTTTATTAATGATTATATAAATATGGTACTAATTATTTCTATTTTATTTCTTCTAAAGTTTCAGCCACCGCCCCTAGACAAGGGCATGGTAGGTCGAAGAATCGTAGCTTGCAGGTTCAGATGGAGGCAGCGGGAGCGCGCACCTTCAGATTAAGATACCTCTAGGCTTGCTGAAACCCGTTGCTAGGTGGGCAGAGCAGTTCACTACGGAGGTCAGCATCATTTATCGGCTACGCGCCCCCACTCCATGTTAGTGACTGGAGTCAGGTCATTGATGCGGAGAGACGGGATATTCATGTGCATATCCTGGTATGTCTTTTATAATTGTGTTCACCTAAATTTTAACATATCTAATGCCGTAATGTTTTGACAATGACATGCTTTACAGGAAAAGTTTGACATCGACCTCGACTTGCCTCATGTCGTGAAGGCGGTGGACCGTTACTTGGGAGTCCGTTTCAGGGACTATCAACATAGGCTCCACATGCACTACCAAGCAGAGGTGGCAACCAATAGAGAGCCTCGCGACAAACCCTATAGGGGGTGGCAGTGGAGGATTGGATGTTACTATGCAACCGGTTCGCTAGTGATGCATTCCAGGTAAAAATTGTCAAAATTAATTTTGTTATATGATAAATCATTGTCATTTATACTAACCTTCTTGTTTTGGCCAAGTGTAGGAACTTAGCAAGAAAAATAGTGAGAGCAGAAGCAAGCAACAGGTGACCCATTGTGGTGGATCACGATCTTTTATTAGGTATAGGCATGAGATGGTAAGTTAATACATGTATCAAGTTCTTATTGTATAATCTTTTCATGAAATTAATTTTCACAAGCTACTGTTTATTTGCTGCAGTGAGACCAGGAGACCGGTGCACCACCCAGCCTCATTGAGTTGTGGCACAAGATGCGTTATAGTCCCTAGAAGGGTTGGACTGGGCCTGAAGCTCAGCGGCTTTATGTAAGTTATTTATGTATATATACCAGTATTGCTAATTTAATATTAATCTAAAGTTATAAAAGTAGTAACATATATTTATGTGCTTTTATATGAGGAGATGGTCCAGCTGCGTGCTCAGCCGACTCTTTAGGGTAAGCAGCTGCCGACCGATGACTAGATACGGGAGACTATTTCGAGCAAAAGGCGCTAATATATGCGTGGCTTAGAGAGTGGGATAGAGTTGACGGCATCGTCCTCTAGCGTCGAGAGAGATGTTAGGTTTCACGCAGCCACCCAGAGAGCTGAGGCAGTTGAGCGAGAGAATGCAGAGCTGCGGCAAAAGATGACGTCACTCAAGAAGCACCAGGCCCAGCTAGAGGCTCCTGTGTAGACGATGCTTAGCCAACAAAGAGGCTCTGTTTAGCCTTGGTAAGTTTTTAAAATTATTTACTTTGGTGGATTTATTATTTATAGAAAATGTTATGTAAAAAAATATATATTTGCACGAACTTATTTAATTTCATCGGTTCGAATGACCGTTAAAAACTTTTGCAAGTGTTTGCTCCAAAAAGGCCCATTTTGGGGTTTGACTAATCAAAACATTGGATACCAGCCTACCGACCCCGAAACCCCATCACACACCTCCCAAATGATAAAATAGACTTGCACGAACTTACGGCACTCAGTTCGAATACCCGGTTTGAAACTTTTGCAAGTTTCTGCTCTAAAAAGGCCTATTTTGAGGTTTTGACAGACCAAAACATTGAATGTCAGCCTAACTATCATGAAACCCCATCACACACCTCACAAATAATAAAATAGACTTGCATGAACTTACAACACTCGGGTCAGATCATCGGTTTGAAACTTATGCAAGTTACTACTCCAAAAAGGCCCATTTTGGGGTTTTGACGGACCAAAACATCAGATACTGGCCTACCAACCCCAAAACCCCATCACACACCTCCCAAATGATAAAATAGACTTGCAAAAACTTACGGTACACAGTTCGGATCACCGGTTTGAAACTTATGTAAGTTTCTGCTCTAAAAAGGCCCATTTTGAGGTTTTGACAGACAAAAACACCGGATACCAGCCTACAGACCCCGAAACCCCATCACACACCTCCTAAATGATAAAATAGACTTGCATGAACTTACGGCACTCAATTCGGATGCCCGGTCTGAAACTTTTACAAGTTTCTGCTCTAAAAAGGCCCGTTTTGGGGTTTTGAGGGACCAAAGCACCGGACACAGGCCAACCGACCCTGAAACCCCATCACACACCTCCCAAATGATAAAATAGACTTGTACAAACTTACACCACTCGGTTTGGATGCCCAGTCTGAAACTTTTACAAGTTTCTGCTCCAAAAAGGCCCATTTTAGGGTTTTGACGGACCAAAACATCGAATACTGGCCTACGGACCCTGAAACCCCATCACCCACCTCCCAAATGATAAAATAGTCAGCGGCGGTTGCACGCATTAAAGAAATTAAAAGGGAATCGACAATTGTTGATAGTGAGAAATCAGAGACTGGAGGCGAGAGAATTTTGTTGGATGTGTTGACAATGTGCTGTAGAAGGATGGATTCAGCCGAGTTGCTGTGGTTTTTATCCAAGTGGACGGACTGGGATGGTTTTAGAGCAGAGTTTTCTGCAGCCCTGGAGGAGTCTGTGGATTCGATGAGGTTGGTGGTGGATGCGGTGGAGCATTTTGTGGAGATGAAAAGGAAAGGGAGTACTAGGAAGTGGTGGCTATAATGGGTGTTGATACGAGAAGTGTTACCGGTGAGGGAGTTGTGTGTGGCGACTAACATGCGGGAGAGGGCGGCCGGGGTGTTAGAAAAGTGGAAGAGAGTGTTGGATAGGGCTGATGACGCCGACAATGATAAAGATGCAGGGACGATGAAGTGTTGCGGATGCTGCTAGGTTTCTGTCAATGTTATGGGTGCTCTATTTAGTCCACTGGTGGTTGTGACTAAAGGTAATGAAGATGGTGGTAATGAGCATGAAACTTGATTTCGTCTATAGTAGGGCTACCATGGCTGTGCTAGGATAGAATGAACAATCACATGAAACTTGATTACCATGTGATTGATTTAGTCCAGCAAATGAAGTATATAATTGATTCAGTCGCTGTGATGTTGATTCACTCTTCGTGCAAGTACAAGATCCCTCTCGCAATCCCAAAGGCAATTTGGGTTCTCTACCTCCAGCTGGGTTTTGGATTTCCAAAAAGGAAGCTTGCTAAATATCCATTATTCAGGAACTCATATACAAGTAAACGGTGTGGCCCCTCATCACAGAATCCCAGTAGTCATATTAGATTCTTGTGATGGGTATGCAACAGGTGATGAATAAATCTGTAACGGTTATTGTGACTTGATGATTGGTGACGATGGAGAACCCTGAGGTGGCAGTATGAAAGTGGGTTAGCATTGAGTTGCTGTTGTAATGGTTATTGTGACTTGTTGATGATGATGCCGCAACAACTCCTATGGTTCCGTGATGCGTGGCTGATGAAGTGGCTGAGTAATCTCGGATGTTCGAGTCACGGTGGATGGTGGAGGTCACTAATCAAGATGGCTCTGATATCATGTTAGATTTAGTGGAATAATATAAAAGAGACAAAAAATAGAAAAAGAAAGAGAGAAAAAGGGAAAATATCCAAAAAAATTACATTGTATTAGACTGAATTATATTAAAACTAAATAAGGGAGCTTTTTATATAGGAGGGTGATGAGATTGTACATGAAAAGTGTAAATAAAGAAAATAAATCATAAAACTCTAATCCTACTAGAATTACACAATACTACATATGTGAACTATAATATACTGTAACACTTATATATGTAAATGATAATATACTTCTAATAGGGAGATACATAATAGGAATGTAACAAAGAGGAGGGGTTGAATTGGTGATTGATGAGGTAGTGAGGCTGGCTGAAGTGTTAGTATCTGTGGTAGAGGCAAGGGACGAGGTGTAGAGGAGTCAAGGGTTGGTGTTACAGGACTCTGATGATTGAAGAAATGCAGTAATAGCATGGTAGACTATTTCATTAAATATAACATGTCTTGATATGTAGATTTTATTCGTTTAAGGACTAAAATAAAGACAAACTTTGTAATTCAAGGAATAACCAAGGAAGATGCACTATGAGGTTTTAGGTTCTAACTTGTTTTTGGCATAAGGTTTTAGTAATGGATAGCATGCACAACCAAATGTTTTAAGGTCTGTATAGGTAGGGAGTTTCCAAAGAGACACTGATAAGGAGAAACAAAGTGCAGGACTGAACTTGGCAGTTGTTTATGAGGAATACAAAAGTGGCAAATGCACGATTCCAATTACTTGAAAGGTAGTGCAGCTTTGGAGAGTAATGTCAGTCCTATTTCTACTATATTTTTGTGTTTTCTCTCTTCCACCCCATTGTAGGACCTCTGATAATCTATTCTATATTTGAGCAATAGCTCTTGAAATTCTAATTTATTATATTCCCCACCACCATTAGTCCATAGGTTTTTCAGCCTTTGGTTTAGACTAGTTTCAATATAAACTTTGAATTGAGAAAAAAAGTGAGTAAGCATCATATTTAAGTACAAGAGGATATATCCAATTGAATCTGGTGTAGTCATCAATGAATACAATGTAATAGCTAAAACCATTATAGGATTTATATGGTGCAGGTCCCCACAAATCACTGTGCACTAGTTCTAATGGAGCTGAAATAGTGGTTTGGGATACAGGATATGGTAACCTGCATATTTTTCCAATAGGCAGTGTTCACATACAAAGTAAGTTTTTATTTATGGTAGCTGATACACCCAAAAAATGATGGACTGACCCTAACTTAACACGTGTATAGTTTTTTTATGTGCAGGTCAAGAGGTTGCTTGGTCACTCAAGTCTAACATCCGAAGGGTAGGAGGTTCTCCCTATCGAGCAAAATATTCAGAATGCACTCCAAAATAGTAACTCTTATACTGAGCTCATCACCGCCTTACCTTCCCTACCGACCTCAAAATCAGGAAATAGAATACGATATAGAAGCTGCCATTACGGGATATATCTCAATCCCTATTATCACGAGGATCAAGACAAAAATTGCCAGTTGCTAGTAACCATGAATCCCGAGTCTGGCAACACCTAATCCCAACAAATTTGGAAGGAACGTCCTATAAATAAGACCCCAAGGTATGCCTTTGATTTACAATCAATTACATTCTTTCAGTTTATTCTTTATTGACTTTACCATCCTAGCGGCCCTTTTGTTCCCCTTTTTTTAGAGTTCGAGATGGACGATGAGGAGCAAAGCCCCCACCGATCAAAAAAGTGCAGCATCCAGCTTAGCGCCGTCTATAGGAACGACAATCGTTCCAGTTAATCTCGCTGGCTTAGAAGCACCTTCTTGGTTATGGCTCCCAATCTTCATCCAAGGCAAGGTTCCCAAAACCCCTAAAACTCGCCTTCAGCCGAGAACAAAAAATGGGGGGACTTCTAATCATATATAGCAGCAGCTTGATCAGATTCAGCGACAATCTGATCTAATGCAGGAGCAACTCCTTTCCATATCCTAGGTTTTGGCTTATCTGACCCAGAACCTGCAAAGGAATCCTATCCATCCTCCACCAGTCGTACCTAATGAAGGGACTCAATTCCCTGCTACCTCGGGTAGGAGGCCCCATAATAAGGAGGATCCTGACGTAAATATGGCACAACCCCTAGGTGCTGCTCATGCTTGGGGTGACCCCCAATCCTCACACATTCTTGGAAGAGGGATGCCAGTTCCTCAACCTGCCGTCCATTATCACAACAAAACAAGAATTTTGAACCCTACAACTTCGGGGGCCAACCCGGTGCCGTTAGAACTTCAACTGCCACATACGCTAGTCCCCCCTAGTTCGAGGGCAACGCCATCCTACTACTACTAGGCCAGGGCACCCTTCGCATATGGGTCCCGAGGCCGCAATGCAAGGGCAACATCAGCCAACCCCGTATAGAGTACCACCGAGGATGGAAGAAATAGCAAATTCCATCGAACAAACTCCCCTCACTAAAGGGACCCACCTCCCTCCCGACTAGGATAAGCTAGCAAAATTACTCAAGAGATTCACCACTCCATTCACTTCTGAAATAATGGCAGAGGAACGCCCTAAAAAATTTGTGGTCCCGAAGTTCACCTTGTACGACGGGTCAGAAGACGGGGACCATCTCTCCCACTATCAGCACATGATGGCTCTGCATGGGGCTACCGATGCCTTCATGTGTCGAACGTTTGTAACAAGCCTCAAGGGTACCACTCTGAAGTGGTTCCACAGCCTCCTTCAAGGGTCAATAGTTAACTTTTATGAGCCTAGCAAGCGGTTCCTTGACCGATTCCTGACCAGCAAAAGGCTCAGGAAGGGCCCTGAATTTTTCCTAATGATAAAGCAACACAAAATGGAGTCACTTCGGGAATACATCGCTCGATTCAATTTTGAGCTTACGGAGGTTATGGACTGCAGCCCGAGCTTCTTAGTAGCAGCCTTCCACGCAAGTCTGGGTACTGGGCAATTTTAGGACTCCTTGACAAAGAATCCTCCTATCGACATGGCGTCACTTATGGATCAAGCGTGGAAGTATATAAACCTAGAGGATACAAAGATATCTTTCTAGAAGGCCAAAGAGCAAGCTCAGAAAGATAACCATACTCAAAAAATGGACTTCAGTACCACCAGGAAGAGGGGCAGAAGTCTAGAAAAGAGGTCGGTACCCAAATCCCAAAACAATCTCAACCCCAGAAGGTACAGAGCATTCACACCTCTGAATGTCTCCCTCACTCACATACTCCAATAGGTCCAGACTTTAGAAGATCTAAGGTGGCTAGAACCTTTGAAAAATAGTCCAGACTCTAAAGATCACAGGAAATATTGTGACTTCCATAAGGATCACGGGCACACCATCGATGAATGTAGAGCCCACAAACAAGAAATTGAACAGCTGATCCGAATGAGGCATTTGAGGGAATTCATCCGACAGAACGAGAGGCAAAATCCCCTAAACGACAGACCACAGTAGAGGAGACAAGATCAGAGGCCTAAACAAAGAGAAGCTCGGAACGAACAACCACATCTGAACAGTCAAGTCATCTTCGTCCTCTATACCGATAACTCGCTGGCTGGGATGTCCAACAGAGTGAGAAAGCGCTATGCTAGGGAAGCAAGGGTAGAACCCAGTGTCCTCTAGGTCTCCGTAGTGGAGAAAAATCCAAGGCTCGCATTGCATATCCAGTTCTTAGAACTAGACCTTGTCAAGGTACACTGCCCTCACAGCAATGCCCTCGTCATTTCACTTGAAGTTGTAAATTTTGAGATTAAGAGGGTGTTGGTGGACACAGGAAGTTCTACCAACGTACTGTTTTATGAACCCTTCCAGCACATAAAGCTCAGTGTCAATGATCTTAGAGCCACTACCTCAGTAATGGCAGGATTCGACGGAAACCTAAGCTCCCCAATAGGCAGGATAGAACTCCCGACCACAGTAGGAGAGAGGGATGCCCAAAAGACGCTAATCTCGGAATACATGGTCCTAGACTCCAAATCTCCCTATAACATCATCATCTCCCTACAACATCATCATTGGAAGACCATGGCTCCATCAGATGGGGGCGGTCACCTCGACCGTTCATCAATGCCTGAAATACATCCAGAATGATAGGGTCTGCACCATCAGAGGTTGCCAACCAATAGCTTGAGAGTGCCACACCTTGAAATTAAAAGAGAAAGCTCAGAAATAGCAATTACAGAACCCACGGGAGGAAAGAAATCCTGCACTCTCTAAACTTCGCGAAACCACGGAGTGCCCCTCCGAAATTGAAGAGCCACTAAGTCCCAAGGAGAGGGATAGCTTGGCCAAACCAATACAAGAGCCCATCAAGGTATTAGTGAGTTCTGAAGGAGGGAGGTGTCACGTACAACTCGGCGCAGACTTGTTCTTGTCCGAGCAGAAATAGATCGTTGAGTTCCAAAAAGATAACATATCAGTGAGACAGAAGATAAGGACTTTCACCCCCGAGCGACACAAAATCATTAATGATGTGGTCCAGAGGCTACTGGATGCCAAGATGATAAGGGAGGTATTCTATCCAGAATGGCTGGCTAACACAGTTCTTGCCAAGAAGAAGAACGACAAATGGCAGGTTTGCGTCGACTATACCAACCTCAACAAGGCCTACCCTATAGATAGTTTTCCCTTCCCAAGAATCGACTAGCTGGTTGACGCAACCGCAGGCCACGAGCTGATGAGCTTCATAGATGCATATTTGAGGTAGAATCAGATTCAGATGTACCCTCCAGACCAGGAAAAGACAGACTTCATATATGAACGGGGTCTCTATTACTACAGGGTGATGCCATTTGGACTGAAAAATGCTGGTGCTACGTATCAGCGAATGGTGAACAAGATGTTTAATCCATTGATCGGTAGCACGATGGAGGTCTACTATAGACGACATGCTGGTCAAGAGCCTAAAAATAAGTGAGCATATCCAACACCTAAGACAGACGTTCAACATATTAAAGCAGCACAGAATGAAGCTGAACCCTTCAAAGTGTACCTTCGGGATCACTAGGAGGAAATTCTTGGATTTTTTGGTTTCTCAAAGAGGAATAGAAGCAAACCCCTTACAAATTAAAACACTAACTGAGCTGGAGTCACCAAGGACTAAGAAAGACGTCCAGGAATGGAAGAATAGCAGCTCTAAACAAGTTCATTTCTAGATCTACCGATCGTTGCCTCTCGTTCTTCAAGGCCCTGGGGGGGAACAAAACCCATGAGTGGACCCCTGAGTGCAATGAGGCCTTCCAGGAATTAAAGTAATACATGGCATCCCCTGAGCTCCTATCCAAACCAGTACAAGGGGAAAAGCTTTTTTTATATCTCGTAGTATCAGATAACGCCGTGAGTTTTCGACACTTGTTCGAGAAGAAAGGAGGATTCAAAAGCCTATATTCTATGTCAGCAAAGCACTCTTGAGTACCGAGAGAAGATATCCCAAGGTCGAGAAGTTGGTCTTTGCCCTAGTAGTGTCCGCTCGAAATCTCAGGCCTTATTTTCAAGCGTATCCCATTGTGATCCCTACATCCTACCCTTTAAAGGCGATTTTGCACAAGCCTGAAGTCTCAGACGGTTGGTCAAGTGGTCGGTAGAACTAGAAGAGTTCGACATATCCTATGTGCCTCGTACTTCTATTAAAGGCCAAGCATTAGTAGATTTCGTCGGAGAGTTTACTCCAGCACTACGCGAGGAATTCTAAGTCGATACGGATGCGGTGATATGACAGATCTACGCTGACGATTCATCTACTGACAAAGGTTCTAGAATTGGCATCATACTCCAGTCCCCAAATAGGACTAAACTAGAGAAGGCGATCACCCTGGGGTTTAGAGCTTTGAATAACGAAGCAGAATACGAAGTATTAATCCTCAGAATGAGAGTAACTCTAGAATGTGGAGCCCGGAACCTTGAGGCATTTTTGGACTCCCAGCTTATGGTGAGCCAAGTCTTGGGGGAATTTATCACCAAAAATGATAGGATGATCAAATATACAGAACTGGTGGACTTGCTGATGAAATCTTTCTCAATGTTATATTATCCATAAAATCAAAAGAGGTCAAAACACCAAAGCTAACACCCTGGCGAACATGGCGTCTCATCTCAAGCCGGAGGGGGATTCTAAGGTCTCAATCTTTTTCCAAGCAAGGCCAAGCAATGAAGAGATACAGTTCACTCACACCTCCGAGCAAAGACAGGACTAGAGGTCACCTATCGTCCATTACTTGAAAGATGGGCAACTTCTAGAGAACAAAAATAGGGCCCGGAGTGTACGGATTAGGGCAGCGTGGTATCTTATCTTAAACGGGAAGCTTTACTGTAGGTCCTATACCCAACCTCTCCTAAGATGCTTATCTCTAAAAGAGTCCGAATACGTCTGGGCTGAAATTCATAAGGGGATATGTGGAAATCACAACGGCGGTAGGACCATCGCCCACCAAGCTCTGACTCAGGGCTACTATTGGCCAAGCATGCTCAGACACGCTAAAGAATATGTGCAGAGGTGCGATAAATGCCAATACTTTACTTTATATCAACATCAAACGTACCATGAGCTCATCCCGATGACCAATCCTTGGCCCTTCACCCAATGGGGGATGGACATTGTAGGACCACTACCAAAGGCCCAGCAGAACAGAAGATTTTTTCTCATCACCATAGATTACTTTTTCAAGTGGGCAGAAGCTGAGCCCCTAACTCACATCACTGAAGCAGAGGTGAAAAACTTCCCATGGAAAAATATTTTCTACAGGTTTGGTATTCCCCACGTTATTGTCTCTAACAACGGAACGTAGTTCGCTAGAAAAGTGTTCAAAAAGTTTTGCAATGACCTGTGTATTAGCTATCATTTCTCTTCTCCAAGACACCCTCAAGCTAATAAACAGGCTGAGGTCACTAACTGCACAATTCTTGACACCATCAAGAAAAGATTGGAACAGGCAAAAGGAAGGTGGGTCGAGGAGCTCCTAGGAGTACTCTAGGACTACCAAACCACCAGAAGAATACCAACCGTCAAGACGCCATTCTCACTTGCATATGGTACTGAGGCGGTCATTCTAGTCGAGATCGATATGCCAACACTAAGGTCGAAGGCCTTTGACCAAGGAACCAATGATCACCACTTGGCAGAAAACCTCGACCTATTAGAAAAGAGAAGATAGTAGGCCGGGATCAGGACTGAGGAATATCGGCGCAGAATGGCCAAAAGCTTTAATCAAAAGGTGAAGCCTCTAAATTTCCAGCTCGAAAATCTTGTCCTGAGAAGGGTATTTCTTAACACCAAGGATCCCACCATAGAAAAGCTCTCCCCAAATTGGGAGGGGCCTTACAAAGTCGTCAATATTATCAGGCCCACAACCTACTGGTTAAAGGATATATCTGGCAGGCCCGTTCCTAGACCTTGGAATATCGAGCATCTGAGAAAATATTATCAATAAAATTCCCCTTTTCTTTAGAATATTCTCAACCTTAAATTCACAGATCTCCAGATCTTGTCCATTTCAAATTACTCTCATAAGCCTTGTATCCATTACAAGTGCCATGGGTTTGGTTTATTCTTAAATGCACAGATCTCAGATCTGGTCCATTCTAAATGACTCCCACAAGCCTTGTATCCATTACAAGTGCCATGGGCTTGGTCTAACCTTAAATGCACAGATTTCCCGATCTGGTCCATTTCAAATGACTTCCACAAGCCTTGTATCCATTACACGTGCTTTGGGCATGGTCTGAATTCAATGCACGGATCTCTAGACCTGGTCTACGCAAATCCTCAAGGCCTAAAGGTTTAATTTAATGAAAGTACTTCAGGTCTGAGCATTACTCTTTTTATTGGTTACTACAAGGTTAACTACTGATGCCTTTAGGTCTGAGCAGTATTCCTTTTATTGCTTACTATAAAGTGTTTAAGGTCTGGAACCCTAACAGTGAGTTAATTGCTAGTACTTCAAAACTAATCATAGAGAGCAATGACAAAAAGGATCTTTTTTATTAACAAGCTTGAAATGGGCTGGAGGTTACAAAAAAAAAAAAAAATTCTTAAGGATCAAAAGTTGCAGGAGCAGCATTAGCGGTCAGAGCGGCATCTTCGGCAGGTAGAGCTGGGGCAGACTCGGAGGGGCTCGGTTCTAGGTCATCCACTTGCACCTTATCTACCCCAGAGAGGTCAAGATCAAGGTAGAACTTCTGAACCTTCTTTTGAAAGAGTTTGTATCCAGAGTCCACAAACTCGCCTCCCATTCGGTTCAACTCATCCATGAGCTCCTTCTTGCTCTCTTCTCTAGCTACCACCCTGGCTACCTCTACACTAGCTGACAGTCTCTGAGCTATAGCCTCTTCTACTTCCTCCTTCTCGTTCCTCAAGTTCTCCAGAACAGAGGCAAGCGTGTTCCGTTAAGACTCTAGAGCAGCCATGCAGTTCAGAGCCTCCTTATATTTTTCTTTAAAAGAAAGAAAAGTAGTACGGGCTTTCTCGAGCTCAAGCCGAGACGTATCCAGCTCAGCTTGGAGTTTGTCTACCCTTTCGAACTCCTCGGGGTAGTCCATTAATATGGCAGCCATGGCATGAGCAGCCTATAAATAAAAAACAAGTAAAGACGGTCAAGACCAGAGCAAGTAAGAGAGAAAATTGAACAAGTAAATAGTTACCGTGATATGTGACACCATCAGGTCACGAGCAATCCGACGAGGCTTCACAATTTTAAAGCACTTCACTGCAGAAGTCCAGGACTCCTCAAAAGTCGCCCTCACCTCTTCATCTCCACTCCCTACTATCGCAATTATAGAAGGAACGTTGCTCAGTCTCCCCTTACCTCGGTGCACCGAAGTAACCTTTAGGGTCGCAACAAGGAGTGGTTCTTCCGCCGCTGTAAGTGTCGCCGGCTCTGCAGTAACCTTAGGGGCACTAGACACTGTAGCATCAGCCTTCTTCTTTTTTTGAGAAGGAAGGGGAGCAGCAAGCTGGGAGGGGCTATCGATCCTCTTCATTCCCAGCGTGAAGTTGGCAAGAACTGACTTTTTCAAGGCCGCAGACTTACTCTTGACTAAGTTCACCTCCATGAAGTTCTATGGTGTCAAAACTCGATTGTGAGGACGGTCGAGTGGGTGTAGGAGTCGTCGGTACTTTTCCTAAAGGTCTGGAGTGAAATCTGACCTCCTCCAAGCCTTCTTATCTAAAATACAAGAAACCAAGATATTAAACAAAGATCATACAAGTCCAACAGTAGCCAATAACTTCAGGTCTGAGGTCTCACCCTTGAAACTGGTGTGCCGAGGAAAAAAACTTAGCCGATCCTCAGAATCTTCATGTTCCTAGCCTCTGCCGATGAAGAAGTACCACTTCTTCCACGTCTTGTTGGAAGTGGGTACGGAGGTTAACAGTCTGAATCTCTTGTCAAACGACATGTAATAAAGTCCCTCTGATCTGAGGTACTTCATGTCCATGTTACTTCGGATGAGGTTCAAATCCACCTCATCCCCGTTTTTATGACCTAACACTATAAAGGCCATAAGTTGCCTCCAGCTGTTAATATTCAGCTCGGCAAGACAGATTTTGAACCAACTAAAGAACTCATTGAGAAGAGAGTGCAAAGGAAATCCAACGTCGATCTCGAACCATTCAAGATAAGCACAAATTTCACCCATCGTGATGTCCGAAGGATGATAAAACTTTTTGAGGACCCTATAGGTTACGTTCGCTAGAAAGTTATAACAATCCCTAAGGGAACTCAACATCTCTTCGGTTATAGCACTTTCTCCCTACTCCCTCTGAAATCGGCTTGATGTGCCGACCTCTTTGTTCCTTGATTCGAGGTATGCTTCAAGAAGTAGCATGTCGGAATCACCACCGGTGAACTCATAACCTACTCCCTCAGACATAGGGATCCTATTACCACTTACTTTAACATCTCCTCTAATTCCCCTATTGTCGGATTGTGTATCAGAATCCAACATAGTAGAAACGAGGATATAAGAAAAGAGATGAAAAATGTAGAAGAAGAAAAATAAAACGACTGAAAATAGTGGAAGGAAGGAAAGTTACCGACTCACCGAAAAAAGTAGGGACAAGTGACGAAAATCGTTAAGGAGGGGCCAGAAATTGTAGTGCTCTCTTCTCACAATCACGTCAAATGTAAAAGAAATTTAAATAACCACTTCAACTAGTTATAAGAACCGGCAAAGAGGTCATTTAATGCCTCAAAAATTGAGCATCGGTTGAATAATAATGACCTCGACCGTCGAAACGGTGGCACACATGATAAATACACTATAACAGCTCATGTTCCCTCGAAATACGAAACAAAGCATTAATATGAATACACGTGACCTTTTAGAAACCCCAACCTGAGTTCTGAAGAGTCTCTAGAACTAAGGCTTGGGGGGAGTAGCTGATACACCCAAAAAATGATGGACTGGCCCTAACTTGACACGTGTACAGTTTCTTTATGTATAGTTCAAGAGGTTTCTCCGTCACTCAGGTCTGACATCCGAAGGGTAGGAGGCTCTCCCTATCGAGCAGAATATTCAGAACGCACTCTAGAACAGTAACTCTTATACCGAGCTCTTCACCGCCTTACCTTCCCTACCGACCTCAAAATCAGGAAACAAAATGCGATATGGAAGCTGCCATTTTGGGATATATCTCAATCCATATTATCACGAGGATCAAGATGCAAATTGCCAGTTGCTAGTAACCATGAATCCCGAGTCTGGCAGCACCCAATCCCAACAGATTTGGAAGGAACGTCTTATAAATAAAACCCCAAGGCATGCCTTTGATTTACAACCAATTACATTTTTTCAGTTTATTCTTTACTGACTTTACCATCAGAGCGGTTACCGCCAGAACGACCCTTTGGTTTCCCTTTTTCAGAGTTAACGACGGACAATGAGGAGCGGAGCTCCCACCGTTCATAAAAATGTAGCATTAGTAGCTAAAGGCAGTTGTTGAAGAGCCTTGTTGAGGACTTGATTGGAAGGGTGTCCAAGTCTATTGTGCCACAGATTACAAGAAACTAGTTTTCCCTGATAGGCTTTTATTGTAGAAGAGACAGCTACCGAGGTGGTGCAAGTAGGTGAAAGTGATGAGGGCTTTTGAAATTTGGTGAGCTTGATGTAATTATTCCTGTTGTGTTGATTGATAAGAGGCTATGTGGTTTGATTTGTTGATTAAAGAGGATAGAATCCATCTTTGCATTTTCTTTTATGTATGATTCTCCGTGTTGCAAGATCCTGAATGTGACGCATGTTAGCATCAAATATGCATCTACAATGATTATCTAGGTATAATTTGTGTATAGACAAGAGATTAGAGGCCATATTTGGGACACATATGACATTTTCCATATTAAAGACATGATTGTTTATGTTTAATAAAGAGTTTCTAGTATGTGAGATGGTCAGACCTTGGCCATTACCAATAGACACCAGTTCATCACCATTGTAGTCTTCAGTAATTGTGAGATTGGATAGATCAGACGTGACATGGTTTGAGGCACCAGAATCAGTCAGCCACAGGTTGTTGTTGGGGAGAGGGTGTTCATATGAGGCATCCATAGCAGTGAGATAAGCTGGTAGAGTCTTTCCTTGATAAGAGTAATTCATCCAATGATAGCAGTCCAAGGCAACATGACTTGTTTTCCCACAGATCTGACAGATAGGCCCGTCTTGTTTATTGTTTCCTTGTTTGGACTATTTTTGAGTATATGTCCAAAGCCATGGTTAGGACTATGTGTCTGCATCTGAAACTGGTACTGTGTTTGAGCTTGAGGATTGTTTTGATAAAATCTTCATGATCTTTCACCTCTATAGGTGAATCTGCCTCTATAAATGGATCCTCTATTTCCTCTACCTCTAGTTAGTTGAGAATTTCCTTATCTGAATTGTGAGGTTGTCATAGCTGTTGGTGTGACGTAGTTTGGGCTATGTTTCTTGAGATTTTGTAGAGATAGTTCCTCTACTCTTAGCAAAGCATGGAGTTCTTCAAATAACAGTGGTTCTGATCTAGTTCTGATGGATGTCCTAAATGGACTATATACTCTAGAGGTAAGCCATTAAGAGTGTGGATCAACATATCCTTATCATCGACTATGACTGACATAGATATTAATTTGTCTCTAATTTCCTTAATTTTCTAAACATTTTTATCCATTATGTCATTTCCTTTACTTACAAATTGCAGTTTAGTTTTAAGATGCATAATATTTGTTGATCTAGTAGTTGAAGAATACCTCATTTCCAATGCAAGCCAAGCAGATCTTGATGTAGTGTGCCCAACTGCATGAGAGAGAGCAGTTTGTGAGAGTGTAACACTGATTAGAGTCAGCAATGCCTGATCATGTGGACTCCAGATCTGAAAGGCTGGATTCAGCTGTGTTGTTAATCTCATTCTTTCATCTCTTGTGAGCTCTTCAGTAAATGAATATGTGCCATCTGCGAATCCAATTAGTGAGTGTGCCTTTAGAATAGCTATGAACTGTAACTTCCACTGCACAAAATTGGTTGCATCAAGCGTGGCAGTAATCAAGTTTCATATGTTGGACAGTAGGTATATTGTTGTTTGTGGCCATGTTGTTGAAGCATTAGTTGTTGCAAGTATGTTGTTGGATGTTTCCAGATCAAGCTCTGATACCATGAAAGAGATCAATAACAATTGTAACTGATACCTTGAATTTAAGCAAAACTCTAGCAAGAGGAGGAGAGGAAATGGAAGAAGAGAGAGAGACTAGAGATTTGAATCTAAAAAATTGTATTGTTGTCTATCACATATTCTCTTGGTTACATTGATATATATATATATATATCACTTATACATGAGGTCAGCAGCTCACAACTCGAACTAACTTCACCTCCTTTTTGTTAGGACACAAACACAATTACCTAGTATATGAATTAATAAAGAAAATATTCACTCAAAACTACTAAGTCTACTAGTGAATTTAAATCAACACCAAAGTCAAGTATGTCTATGAAGTAATATGTCAAACACTTAAAGAGCAGAAATAAGAATTCTCACACAAAAAAAAAATCAGAAATTACATGGTTCGATGAGAAAACCTCAACCTACATCCACAGGACGAACTGCGATCAATCCACTATATCAAAGTATGAATACAATGGTTTTCTATCTCAAGTTTATACCCAAAACAAGATATTAACTCAATAAAGAAGAAAAATACAGAGTTTCACTAAAGCTCAACAATCCCAAATTCTTACCACAAAGCCACCCAAACTATCAAGCTGAATAAAAACAAACCCCCTTTATAGCCTCTTGCTCTAATAGATTTGAATGAAAGTGGTAGAAGTAGAAGAAAAATAGCTTCAGGACCAACCCTTCGTTTTTCCCTCTTTCCGCCTTTTTGCTCTCTATAATTCTCTTTTTCCTTTCTTTCTCACGGCTAAAAAAAAGAAACTAACCCACATATAAAGGCAGATAGCATACTACCTAGGTTTTAGGAGAACAAATATAACTTGGACCTTGGGTTATTAGAGAACCCATATGGGCCTGGATCACAAACCAGCCCACTAACCAACAATCTCCCCCTCCAGGCCCATGAGGGAGTAAAACCAAACAATGACTGCTCTCAATGAGAGTCCAAACTCACCAACTCTGAACAAAGCTCAAACTTTTCCCTAGGAATAGTCTTTGTAATCATGTCGGAGGGATTCTTGTTTGTGTGAATCTTCTTAAGCTTCATAAGTTGTTTATCAATAACATCACACAGCCAATGGTATCTCACATCAATGTGCTTTGTACGGGAATGATACGAAGTATTCTTACTTAAATCCATAGCACTCTGACTATCACAGAAAACAACAAACTCGTCTTGCCTTAAACCCAGCTCGAGAAGAAATCTCGTCATCCATAACACTTCTTTTGTTGCTTCAGTTGTTACAATGTATTCTACCTCAGTTGTAGACAAAGCGACACACTTTTGCAATTTGGACTGCCATGATACAGCTCCCCCAGCAAAAGTGAACAAATACCTAGAAGTCAATTTTCTACTATCAAGGTCACCTGCTATGTCAGCATTTGTAAAGCCTTCTAACACTCGTTTTGAGCTCCCAAAACATAAGCACAACTTGGAACTACCCTTCAAATATCTAAAGATCCACTTCACAGCTTCCCAATGCTCATTTCCTAAATTAAAGAGAAATCTACTCACTACACTAATAGCATGAGCAATGTCTGGCTGTGTACAAACCATGGCATACATAAGACTCCCCACAGTAGAGGAGTAAGGAATAGATGCCATCTTTTCCTTTTCTTCAGTAGTAGATGGACATGAGCTTCTAATAAGCTTGAAATGACTAGCAAGAGGCGTGTTAATTGACTTAGCATTTTTCATGTTGAATCTTTCAAGTACCCGTTCAACATACTTCTCATATGACAACCACAGCTTCTTGGCTAACCTGTCACGATGAATTTGCATGCCCAAATTTGTCGTGCAGGCCCCAAGTCTTTCATGTCAAAAGATTTAAACAAATCTTGTTTCAACTCACTAATCATCTTCTTGTTCTATCCCACAATTAACATGTCATCCACATATAACAACAGAATAATAAAATTACCATCTGCAAATTTTCTAAAATAAACACAGGGATCTGCATCAGTTCTTTTGTACTCATGACTCACCATGAATGAGTCAAACGTCTTGTACCATTGCCTTGGAGCTTACTTCAGCCCATAAAGACTCTTCTTCAGCTTGCAAACCATGTGTTCTTTCCCTTTCACCTCAAACCCTTCAGGTTGAGTCATGTAAATCTCTTCCTTCAAATCATCATGGAGGAATGTTGTCTTCACATCCAACTGTTCTAACTCAAGGTCCATACTAGCTGCTAAACCCAAAACAACTCTGATAGAAGTCATCTTCACAACTAGAGAGAAAATCTCATCAAAGTCAATCCCTTTCTTTTGCCCAAAGCCTTTAACAACTAATCTTGCTTTGTGTTTTAGTAACTTCCAAGCATTATCCTTCTTAAGCTTGAACACCCATTTGTTTTTCAATGCTTTCTTACCTTTTGGAAGTTCCACCAACTCATAGGTATTATTCTTCTGTAAAGAATTCATCTCTTCATACATAGCATTCATCCAGCTCTTCTTGTCCTCTTGAGATTATACTTCCTAGAAGCTCTCTGGCTCCCCCTCATCAATAAGCATAATATACTCAAAACTTGAGTATTTTGTAGATGGTCGATGCTCTCTGGTAAACTTTCTAACTTGAGGTTCTATAGGTTCTTGCTGATGGGATTGCTCCCCCTGCTCAACAGTCTCTTCCTCTAGCATCTCAACCTCATTATCTGACTCTGGCATATCATCAGTCATCAGCGGTGTCTCGTCTCTAACAGGTTCCTCTTGTACCTCTCCCCCATCTTCAGCATGCTCTAGTGGAGGAGTATTATGTGTGAGATCAACAACAATATCAACTGTACTCTTGGGTTTCTCAATTCTCTCCTCACCTGAAAAAGTCTTGTCTTCATGAAAGACCACATCTCTACTTCTGACAACCTTCCTCTTCACTAGATCCCATAACCTATATCCAAACTCCTCATTTCCATATCTTAAGAAAATACAAGGAAAAGCCTTGCCATCAAGCTTCGATCTCTGTTCCTTTGATACATGTGCAAAAGCCTTGCAACCAAATACCTTCAAATGGTTATAGGAAATATCCTTCCATGTCCACACTCTCTCAGGAATGTCAAATCCCAATGGAACTGAAGGAGATCGATTAATTAAATAGCAGGCAATGAGGACTGCTTCACCCCAAAAACTATTGGATAGCTCAGCCATTCTCAGCATGCATCTAACTTTTTCAACAATAGTGTGATTCATCCTCTCTGCTACACCATTGTGTTGTGGAGTGCCAGGTACTATCTTCTTATGCCTAATCCCATTTTTAGAACAATAGCTCCCAAATGACTTGAAGGTGTACTCCCCACCATTATCAGTTCGAAGACACTTTAGAAGCTTCCATGTCTCTCTTTCTACCATAGCATGAAACTACTGAAAGATCTCAAACACTTGATCTTTAGGCTTCAGTAAGTAAGCCCAGACTCTTTTTGATGCATCATCAATGAAAGTAACAAAGTACTTGTTACCACCCAAAGACTCCACCTCAATGGGTCCACAAATATTAGAGTAAACCAATTCCAAAACATTAGTTTTCTTTGTAGATGATTTAGAAAATGAGACTCTATGGTGTTTACCAAATAAACAATGATCACAAGGGCTAAGAAATTTACCTTTAGCAAAGGGAATGAAGGATTTCTTTGCTAATATTTGCAACCCTTTTTCACTCATGTGACCCAAACGCTTGTGCCACAAATTTGGAGATATATCATCTTCAATGGAGTTCAACCCATATCTACACACCTTCAAATTTGTCTTATAGAGTGCACAACAAGCCTTGCCGCTTACAACAACAAGAGACCCCTTTGTAAGCTTCCAAATACCATTGCCAAAGTAGTTCACATATCCTTCTCGGTCCAAAGCAATACCGGAGATAAGATTAAGTCTCAAATTAGGAACATGTCGCACCTCCCTCAAAGTCATCGTGCAGCCAACACTAGTGCGTATGCAAACATCACCAATACCAACAATCTTTAAATGACTTGTGTTACCCATCTTCACTGTACCAAAGTCCATTGCCTTATACGATGTGAAGAATTCTTTGTTGTAGATAGCATGGTAAGAAGCACTCGTGTCTACTACCCACTCAATCTCATTGCTAACATGCAAACACTTTTCTTCTCCACAAGATAAGACCACTACTTCATCACCTTCAAAAGTAGTTGTAGTGTTCTTTTCTTCGTTCTTCTTCTAATTGTTGTTTTCTTCTTTCTGTTCCTTTTTCCAGGCATAGCAATTTTTTCTCATGTGCCCCTCTTTACCACAGTGATAACATTTTCCTTTTTCAGTGGACTTTCCTCTAGATTGTGATCTTTTTTTGGATTTTCCACGTCCCTTGTAACCCCTGTTTTTGCTTCTTCCCCTGTTCTCACTAATAAGAGCTTGAGCATTGTCTGTACCTGCTAGCTTTCTTCTTGTTTCTTCATTGAACAAGCTATTACTGACTTGTCCTATGGATAGCTTACCATTAAGAGTAGAGTTACTCACAGTTACTACCAAGGTTTCCCAACTATCCGGCAAAGAGCTCAACAATAGCAAAGCTTGTAACTCGTCCTTAATTACCATCTTCATTGTGGCTAATTGATTTACAACACTTTAGAACTCATTCAAGTGATCTGCAATAGGACCTCCTTCTTTGAACTTCATGTTAACAAGCTTCCTAATTAAGAAAGCCTTGTTTGTCGTTGTCTTTGTTCATATCTAGCCTCTAATTTCTTCCAAAGAACATGTGCATCGGTTTCATTAGACATGTGGCTGAATACACTGTCATCTAACTGCTGTCTAATATTCCCAATAGTTTTCCCTATGCAACCTCTTCCATTTTTCAGCATCCATGTCCTTTGGCTTGGCTGTGTCCCCTTCAATTGGTTTATACAAATCCTTACAGTAAAGGATGTCTTCCATCTTTGGCTTCCAAATCAACCAATTCATGTTGTTAAGTTTAATCATCGTACTAGGACTTCCTTCCATATTAATTCAATAATAGATAACCACAATCCCAACCAACCAAGCTCTGATACCACTTGTGGGGACACAAACACAATTACCTAGTATATGAATTAATAAAAAAAAATTCACTCAAGACAAATACCAAGTCTACTAGTGAATTTAAATAAACACCAAAGCCAAGTATGTCTATGAAGCAATATGTCAAACACTTA
This sequence comes from Nyssa sinensis, assembly GCA_008638375.1. Lineage (NCBI taxonomy): Eukaryota > Viridiplantae > Streptophyta > Magnoliopsida > Cornales > Nyssaceae > Nyssa > Nyssa sinensis. The sequence goes on from CM018031.1 coordinate 18,785,748, forward strand.
AAGAACAAGAATAAGAATTCTCACACAAAAAAAAAAAAAAAACACCAGCAATTACGTGGTTCGGCCAGAAAACCTTAATCTACATCCACAGGACGAACTCCGATCAATCCACTATATCAAAGTATGAATACAATGATTTTCTATCTCAAGTTTATACCCAAAACAAGATATTAACTCAATAAAGAAGAAAAATACAGAGTTTCACCAAAGCTCAACAATCCCAAATTCTTACCACAAAGCCACCTTCAAACTATCAAGTTGAATAAAAACAAACCCCCTTTGTAACCTCTTACTCCAACGGATTTGAATGGAAGTGGTTGAAGTAGAAGAAAAATAGCTTCAGGACCAACCCTTCTTTTTTCCCTCTTTCTGCCTTTTTGCTCTCTGTAATTCTCTTTTTCCTCTCTCTCTCACGGCTGAAAAAAAAAAGGAACTAACCCACATATAAAGGCAGCTAGCATACTGCCTAGGTTTTAGGAGAACAAATACAACTTGGGCCTTGGGTTACTAGAGAACCCATATGGGCCTGGATCACAAACCAGCCCACTAACCAACACTCTTGGCTGTCAATCTAACAAACTCTAAGCTTCTTCACTAGGTTTCCTAACTCACTCTAGCTCTCTTGTTAATACAACTGTCAATTGATCTTCTAGCTTGTTTTAGAAGCTTGTGGATGAATCTACTATCTTCTCCAAACAATTCCTAATTTTTAAATTTTTTTAACAAAACTATAATACAAAAGTCAAATTTTTTAAAAATTCGAGGGCATCTAGCAACCCCTGGAACCACTAGGTACTGGTTCTTTGGTCATTATTTCATGCTAGTTTTAACAATATAATTAGGATGGCAAAATAAATAGAACTTCGGCTTTCAATCAGTTTGTCAAAAACTTGCAATATTGGCTCAAGAGATAACTAAGTCAATTTTAAATATAATTCAAAGCTCGTAAATTTGTTGAGATCAGCTCCATAAAAAGTAATAGATACTTTTAATGCTATATAAAAATCAAGCTTAACTCGTAATCACTCTATTAGAGATTTGTCCAACATCAGCATGAGATATAAAGCCATCTCCAAAGGGATGAAACAAAAAAAAAAAAAAGGGTAGCAAATGTGTCTTTTGCTACATCATATACACATTTGCTACCTTTAAAATTTGGTTCTCTTTGTTTTATCTTTGATAAAAAAAGTTTTGCTTTGAGTTTTGCGCTAAACAAATGTGGGGTCTATATTTTTTTAATAAAAAAATACAATTACTACTCCTGGAAGAAGGAAACAAATTTGCTACTTTTGAGAAAAGGTAGCAAACTTGAAGGAAGGTTTGTTTCACCCCTTGGAGCTCTCAAAAGTGACATTGCCCATCAAAAGTGTGTTCCCAAAAATTTGCTACCTACCTTGAAAATTGTCTAAATAAGTCAAACTTAACACAATTTAAAGATTATTAATTTTAACAAACTATGTTTGAACAACATACCTAGCTCGACGTATTTACAGTCTTAAATATAGTGTGTATGTGTCCATGTGCATGCATTCTGTAACAACAATGAGGATGTAAACTTAACAAAACCACTGAATCACGGGCAGCTATGGCTAAGATATCAGCACAGGAAACCACTCCGCTGCATGCACTCTCCACGGCGCTTTTGATTGAGTCTGACAACTTCGAATCCTCTTGCCGAGTTCGGGTTAGGGCCAGCAAACTTCTCACCATCAGTTCCATCCAACAGAACCGATGCATCACAACCTTAATAATAAGACCATCGATTATAAAATTATGAGAACGAACAAGTAATTAATTCTGCTTCCAAAAAGTACTTCACAGAAAAATAAAAGAAAAAATAGAAATGAGAGGGGTATGTTTTAGTCACATTCACAAAGCAATCATGGAAGTGAAGCCGAAGCAAAGAAGCCCTCATTCTCATTTCATTCTTGACGGCATTTTGAACCTCTTTACGTACGATTTGGAGAAGATTTGGACATGTTTTTGAATAGAAATCTGTGGTTAGTTCAGACCTCACAACAACACACCAGATGATCAAGAAAGTTATTAAGAGGAAAGAATAAGCATTGAAGCTGCTAGACCTCTTCATGGTTACTGAAAACTGCTTTGGCACAAGAATTGACACGCATGATGAAGTCCTGAAAGCTTAGTTTATATCTAATATATGGTTTAATTTAAAAAAATAAAAAGTCTTTTTTTTTTTTCTTTTGTAATGCAAGGTATTCTAGGCCAACTTATGTGTACCAGACTAAATTCTTATAGTCCCTTTCACAACCATTTCATATGCTTGCATGTGGAATGAAGTGGTTTCAAGAATTATTAGCGAGGAGAATCGAATCCGAGAACTTGGGTGATAAGCCTCTAAATAAAATGCATATATATTAATTGATGCTTTAGAACTTAGTGCTGTGATGTTTGGTGGCTCTCCATGAAGCTTAATATCTGTGTAAGATTAGCAAATTAGTGGTTAATATTAATATTACCGACAAATAAGCTTAATAGTTAACAGATTACATAGAATTTAAGCATCCCATGCAAGTTCATGAATCAAAACACATTCAACTGCATTAGTGCATGTTGAACTAAAGCAGTTTCAATGGATCTTTTTACATCCACTTTGGCGCACAATTAAGTTGTGCATGCATTTTTATTTTTTTTTATGTTCATCAGCATTAGCATTTTGACATTTGGACTAGTGGCTATGGATCCATTTCTGCAGTGACATTGATGCTTGACCTTATATTCTTTAATGAAGATATACATTCAGATAGTAATTAAGGATATTCATTAATTAGCATTAAGTACCCAAGTAGAGTTTTGCATCATCTTAAGAAAAGTTGACTTTTTGATGGTTATAAACTTGTATACAGTGAATCCTCTTGTAATTAATCTCAAGAGGGTAGTCTATCAATAAAGACTTGAACATAAATAAGATTTAAGGTCTTGAATTTAAGTTTCCTCAAGAGACCACTAGAAGTTTATTCGATCATTAACTTTAAGGCTTTCAGGAGTTAGTTCTCGACTATTCAAATACGAGATAACTTGAGCCCAGTTAAACTGGACTAAATGAGGGATATCTTAAATTATCAAACAAAAAAAACTTTTCTTATAATTAATAAATATAAGAGATAGAAAATTTAATAATTATTAGAATTATTAATTATTAAATTTTTCATTTCTTATATGTAAATAAATTTTGATGCAAACAAAAAAAAAAAAAAAAAAAAAAGACGTTATATAAAAATTTTCAACGACATTTCAATCTTTCATAAAAATATATATACAATGTTTCAACCTAAGTTATAAAATGTCCTTTTGAATTCAATAAGTTGTATTTTATATGATTGTTACTTCATATTTTTTTTTACTTACAATGCTTTTACTCTAGTTATGTAGAATTAATAAATATAATTTATCAAGACATCTCATAATTAAAATATATATAAGTATGTATATGACTATTTTATCTCTCTTATAATTAATATTATAAAGAGTTTTTTTGAAAGAATATTAATTATTCACCATAGAATCAAGTTAGTTCCTTAAAATTTTATTAATTATTAAAAATTATTAATTTATTGAATATTAATTACAAGAGGATGGTCAATTGTACAAATAAATCAATATGAATTTGCTCCATTTTAAAAAAAAAAAAAAATACTATATATAATGAATTTTTTCAATCCATTTTCTTTATCTAAGATACAAATAAGTGATTATACATGCGTTTCTTATAATGGAGCCTACCACATTGTCTCAAAGAGTGAAAAAATGCCAACCAGGATCCAGATGAAAAAATGCCAATCATCAGGCCACATTAAAACCTCACCCTCGACTTAAATCAAATTCCAACCACACGGCCCCCCTTTGGATTGACCTATCTTTATTTCCCATGGAGAAGGTCAATAATCCAACCATCTCTTGTGATCTTAAATCACCAGGAGAAATGGCCGCAATGACCAACCAGAATCCAGATGAAACGAACTCTGATCCAGATGAATTAACGGTTCTGGAAACCTTGACGAATAGAATACCCTCGCCCTTAAAATTGCTCAAGGCGCAGTTGCCACGCAAATAGCTAGCCCAACTCCATGCAAAGGTCACTACCCTCAAAACTGAAATCAAATAGCAAGACTCCCTTAGGGAGGAGCTCGCCCAGCTCAAAAGAAGCTGAGTGGCTTTGCCACTTCTTAGAAGACATTCTGACATAGTCAAAATATGTGCCCGCTATTTGTATTCAATACTAATTGGAAGGGCACAAAATAACATGTATAATATTAAGTCTTGATATATTTGTTAAAAACATAATATCATAAAATAACTATTCTCTAAAAAAATTACAACCATTGAGTATATAAAGTTAAAAGATAACATTGCACATCCATTAATTAAAAGTTTTACTAGAGAGTAAGTAAATCGTTTATTAAGGGAACAGGTTAAAATCATATGCATTAAGACTCACCACAATGGCAACCCAACTTAACTAATTGGAGATCACAAAATTTAGGCTCAAAAGGGACAACCGAATTATGTATAACTTTACGGGATCGCTATAGAGATAAATTCTACTGCTCACTCTTCTAATAAAATAGTGATGCTTATAACATTTGCTCAGTTAAACTACGCTTTTAATGATTCTTATGTCTTGATAATTCAAGTGGAACATAATATGATACTTTCAATAAGAATCATCTATATAAGTGTGAACTGGATTGGTATGATGAGAGTGATAAAGCTAAATTCTACATCGCACTCATGAAATCCAACAATCGTTCAGTACCAAAATGAAAACAACATGAGAACCAATTGTGTTTAGAAAGATTTTATATGAACTCTATTATTTTGATTTACACAAATGCTTGAACAATTAAAGACATTATGTTCACGGATTTACTAATCTGATAGTCTTTCATAAGAAAAGGTTTAAGGCCACAAGTTACCTTTCTTTATATAGGAAATTTTCAAATGTATGCTTTTTGTATCTACATTTTCATTTACAATGTTTTCATACGTCAATTTCATTTATGTGGAGGATTGTTAGAAAAAATAGTTTTGTAATAATGAGTTTTGGTCATCTTAAAGTCAAAATAAAAATGGAACCTACATGTCATTTAAAATGGGTCCATATGGATATGTGTTCACTTTTATGAGTAGATTAATAACATATATTTGGTTATTCAAAATCATTTAGGAGTGAATGAGAAATTGAATCAAAATATCACATCTTGAAATATGGTAACTTAGTTTTATCCCACATTAGTTGTTCATAAAACCTAGTTTATATATATACTACATCCATGGATTTGGGTTTGGTCCCATAGGGCACCTAAGTTTATGGAAGGGGAAGGTGTTGCCCTAAGTTTATGGAAGGGGAAGGTGTTGTGTGGAAGAACAAATAATAAATCGATCTTGATGCTGCACTTTTTAGCTCGCAATAAATCTGGGCTCTGCGACCTGTAGAACACTCAAAAGGGGGATCAAAGGGCCACTGGATTGGCTCCGGCGGTAGCCGCTCCGATGCTTAAGTAAGTAAACTGAATTGAAAAGACTGTATTAGAAGCCAAAGAATGAGCATGAAAATAAAGCGTACCTTTAAGGTTTAATTTATAAGTTGTGGCTTTCCTAAGTTGATTAGGATTTGGAGCCATGAAAGTAGGGATTTGATCGTCGGAGATAGTAGTTTCCTGGTTGGACTTTGCACCATAGATGGAGATAAACATGTGTAGCAGTTTCCTTATTGAAGACTGTACCATAGATGGAGATAAACATGTGTAGCAGTTTCCTTGTTGAAGACTGTACCATAGATAGAGATGAACATGTGTAGCAGTTTCCTCGTTGAGGACTGTTTCCTTATTCCCTGCTCGGCAGCTGCTAAGGCAGTGATGAGCTCTGGAGTGTTGGTCTAGAGTCTTGTAATTAGCTCCATGATCCTTATCCGGATATGTATGTGCTCTGGAGCCATGTTCTCAGTCACTTCCGATCTTTCAGCCTGTTCTGAATGGCCGAGCGCTAGCCGCTGGTCGAGCGTGAGCTGAGTTAGCGGAGCGTGAGTTGGACTATATAAACATACGTGTCGAGTGCTGATTGGTCTTGCTCTCTTGTGGTATATTAGTTACTCCCCCCCCCCTAAATCCTAGTTCGATGTTAATAAGCAACTAGGGCTAGGCTTTTTCGGAGAGTCATGTGTCCTGTCTGTTCGTTTTTCAAGGCGACTGTTGGTGCGTCATTTATTGCGCAGCCGGAGATTGGATTTTTTCAAGGCTATCATTGTACTGAACCAATGGTTGGGTTTCTCAAAGCCATCATTATACCAAACTGTCATGGCATTTTGGCTTGGTAGGTCCCTTCTGATACTGCGCTTATAAATACGGGGAGAGATTTGAAATGACCTTTTCTCCGTCATTTTCACTGTGCGAGAAGATTTTGTCCGCCATTGTTGGTTTGTGCGACTTTGAAGAATACTGGTTGTCTGAGGCTCTGGTCTAGAACAGGTTCGACCGATCTTCCTCTTTTTTCGCTTTTTCCTCTTTAAGTTTGAGAGTAATGTCTACTCCTTCAGAATCTTCTAACGCTAATGAGGGGTAGGAAATCCCTCGGAGATGGCTATGCCGTCTCATGTAGAGAATGTAGGTGGTCTTGCCACCGAAGATGTTGGAGAAAGGTTTGTTGGGCCTCCCCACAGTCCTGAGACTAGGATAGTGGACGTCTTCATAGAGCCCCGAGACAAGGCTGGGGAAACCTCTGGCAGGTCTTCCCATAGAGAAGAGGGCGAAAGTGCTGTTACCTAGAGCTTGTTGGATGAGTAGAGGGTGAAGTACAATTTTCCCCCAAATGTTACCTGTAGGGTTCTGGGCCCAATGGATCACCCCTATGATGTTAGAGCTGGGGAGATCTGTGTTTATCTTGCCTGGTTTGATATGGGTTTAAGGCTTCCATTGCTTGAGTTAGTTAGGCAGTTCTTCTGTTGGTTCAAGCTCTGTCCTGCCGACCTTAACCTCAATAGTTGGCGGCACCTTTTAAGGTTTATAGTGTTAGGGCACAAAAATAATGTAGATGTATCCGTAGATCTGATCCGTAGTAATATGGATCTGAAGTATATGAAGGCAGAGGGCCTTTTTTATATGTTTTTTGAGAAGAGGTTCCTACCTCTGTACTCTATACCCACTTCTAATAAAACATGGAAGAAGTGGCACTTCTTTGTTGGAGGAGGATGGGAGCGTGAAGACTTCCAAGATCATGTCTCGACGTTCCCTCGTACCACGGGTCATAAGGGTGAGGCTTATTTCCTTAGGTTATTTTAGCTTTGTTATGCCTTCCGAGCTGATGAACTGAAATGCTATTTCTTGTTTATGTGCAGTCATGAGTGCTTGAAAGAGGTCCGAGTTTACTAACAAGCTCCAAGATCAGTATCGCGAGCTTCTTTCGACCTCCAACCGAGCTCACACCGTCATTATCACTCTGGAGAATCTGATGGACGCTCGTTCTTATGAGCTCAGAAAAAGGCTGACATCCAGGTAGGCAGAGGTGGAGGCGCAAATGGCAGGGGAGGCTTCCTCCCAAGTTGAGCCCGAGCCTCCTCGTCAGGTAAAAAGGAGGAGGTTGATTTCTGGCTCTCCCGAGCCACCTCCTGCTGAGGCTGAGAAGGAAGCTGAACCTGCCATTCCTGTCTCGGTAGTTCCCCCTGCCCTTTCCATTCTGAGCAAACGAGCTGGGAAGGGGAAGGCGTCAGCCTCGCCCTCTGAACCGTTTGATGAGCCGGACTATCAGATTGCCAAGAGGTCCTTTGACCAAATCTGGTCTAAAGGCCCTCATCGGTATAGGGGGGATTACCCTGCGAAGCTGATGAACGAGATGATGCATTTCCAAATGAAGGTAACTTCTGATGGCGCCAAATTGATGTTGCACTTTTCAGCTCGCAATAAATCTGGGCTCTGCGACCTGTAGAACACTCAAAAGGGGAATCAGAAGGCCACTGGATTGGCTCCGGCGGTAGCCGCTCCGATGCTTTAGTAAGTAAACTGAATTGAAAAGACTGTATTAGAAGCCAAAGAATGAGCATGAAAATAAAGCGTACCTTTAGGGTTTAATTTATAAGTCGTGGCTTTCCTAAGTTGATTAGGATTTGGAGTCATGAAAGTAGGGATTTGATCGTCGGAAATAGTAGTTTCCTGGTTGGACTTTGCACCATAGATGGAGATAAACATGTGTAGCAGTTTTCTTGTTGAAGACTGTACCATAGATGGAGATAAACATGTGTAGCAGTTTCCTTGTTGAAGATTGTACCATAGATAGAGATGAACATGTGTAGCAGTTTCCTTGTTGAGGACTGTTTTCTTATTCCCTGCTCGGTAGCCGCTAAGGCGGTGATGAGCTCTGGAGTGTTGGTCTGGTGTCACGCCCCGAATTCCCGACGAACCCGAGACGCGACTGACGAGACAGAAAATAAAATAAATAAAAGGACAATTATAAATAAATCCACTAAACAAGCCTCCATTTCTATCAATACATACAATAACATAAAGTACATCGTTCATAGGTCATTCGGGCTTAAGCCCTTACATTACAAAACATAGGTCCCACGGACCAAAATATAACAAGTATTTCCTCCTATCAAAGCATCACTGGGTCTCAAGTAGCTGGAGGGTCCTCATCTGAAAAATGTTGCCCACGAATGGGTCAGCTCAACTGCTGGTATGATGAAGTGCTAATGCAAGAAATAAAGCTAAGGCGTGGCATGTGCAAAGTGTACATTTATTTCTAAATGACATTCAAGCATCGCAGTAATATATATGAATGGTATGCGTGACACACCCATGCACAACTCTATGTCACACCCATGTCTCATTTACGGGTACTCCCCGATGGGCACAGAGTACCAATGCAATGGCCAATTTTGGGTTTTTCACTACAGGATCTACACCCTCATAATGCAAAGCACCATGTGTTTACCCACGCCATGTTCTTAAAGGATTCATCATATGCCAATATGCCAATGCAATGTCAATGAACCATGTTTCCACAATATAGCATGCTCGAGACAATAAATACATAAATCACCAGCTGATTCCACATGCAAGCATATCTCATATAATCAACATATACACATGTCATGATTTACGTCATCATTCACTAAACATTCATAAAGTACAAGTAACATGTAAGCATGTGAACAACCAATTCTAAATCATCAAGTAAACACATTCCACTTAAACACATAAGTCATGCCAGTCATTCACAGAACATTCCTAACTTAACTTCATTTCTAACATTAGCAAAACACCATACCTGACGGGTTAGTCACAACCCAAGCAAACTGCACTCGTAACGTAGTGAGAATGTGGAAGGATTAGACTGTCTTCTCCTTGCCTGTCGGTGTCCCTAAAACCATAAATTACAACTCAGTCTATCGTCATTTGAATTTATGCTATTCATCAAATTTTATGTCTTTTAACTCATAGGTTTCTATTCTGCTAAATTAAACTCTGCCTTTGAGTCTAGGACGTCGAAGAAAATAAATTTAGGTTTTCGTAGAACTCAATTCGGACATCTGGGTTCAAAAGGGCAAAACAGTCATTTTGCACTTTACACGGGTCCTTACATTTCAGTGACCTCTTTTCACAAATCGGACTCCACGGCTGAGTCTGAAATGTTCGAGATAATAAAGTTTCACTATTTGTTTACCTAATTCGGAGTTCGTTTGACTGTACTTCAATTCAGGGGCATTTTGGTAATTTTGTATGTTACTACGGGTCTTTTATTTTTTGGGACCCCGTCTCGTAAAACGGACCTCACCATTGATCTCAGAATGGATCGAGATAGTCAAAATACACTAATGACTTGTCCCATTTGGACTCCGGATTAATTTTGAATATTTAATTAATTAAATTAATTAATTAATTAATTAATTAATTTAATTAATATTTTATTCATGAGGGTCAAAACATAATTATTAACAGTTGGGGGGGTCAATTCATAATTTTCGTAAGTTCTGGGTTAAGGTTCAATTTTCAAAAGGTTCAAGGTCAAATTTATAATTAATCAAATTTACTATTCTCAATCCGGTTACCCAAACAGGGACTTATACAGAACAGGGATAGGATATCCCTGTTCCTATTTCAATTTAAATTTTTGATTTCTTAAGTCCGTAACCAAATAGACCTAATCCCTCTTTAATTTAAAACATCAGCGCGACACGTGGCAGAGAGAGAGAAGAGGAAAGAGGGAGAAAGGTGGGTGGTGATGGAGCTATGGTCGCTGGTGGTGATGGAGGTACGGTCGGTGGTGATGGAGGTAGAGGGTTAGGGGACTGTGGCTGTGAGAGATGATGGTGCGGTCAGCCGTGGTGATGGAGCTGCGGTCGGTGGTGATGGAGGTAGAGGGTTAGGGGCTGTGGCTGTGAGAGATGATGGTGCGGTCGGCGTTGGTGATGGAGGTGCGGTCGGCCCAAGGAAGGATTGAGGGTTGATGAGAGGTTAAGGTTTTCTGGTCAGGTTTTTAAATTTGTGATTTTTTTTTTGTTTTTTTTTGTTTTTAAGAATAAATTAAAAGTGCTCAAGCTTTTTGGGACAGAACCTTAAGGGCTTTAAGGGAAGAAAAAGAGCTCGAGCTTTTTTGGAGTGCTCGAGCTTTTTGGGGCAGAATGTTTAAACAATTTTTACGAAAAAGTGCTCGAGCTTTTTTTTGGAGTGCTCGAGCTTTCTGGACCAGAAACATTTGGAGAAAGAGCATGAGAAAATGCTCGAGCTTTTTAGTCCAGAAAACAAAAATGACTAAAGAAAGACCCTTTTTTTTTTAAGACAATAGGAATAAAATAAATACTAAACACTCACAAAACAATAAAAGAAAAAATTAATTAAAAACAATAAAAATTTGGGTTTCCTCCCAAAAGAAGAGCTAAGTTTAATGTCTTCAGCCAGACACAGCAAGAGGAGAAAAACATCAATCAACATAAACTGGGTCTTCAAGACCAATCTCCTCAATCAAACTCCCTTCCTCCACACCCTCAATAAACAACTTCAACCTTTGGCCATTAACTTTGAAAGTTTGGCCACTCCAAGGGTTATGAATTTCTACTACACCATGAGACCAAGATTGAACAACCACATACGGACCATCCCATCTAGACCGCAACTTCCCAAGAAACAATCGTAACTTAAAGTTAAACAACCATACCTTTTGACCGGGCTCAAAGGACTTACGATTAATGTGAGAGTCATGAAACGCCTTAGTCTGAGCCTTGTAAATGCGAGAACTCTCATACGCATCATTCCTAAGCTCCTCTAGCTCATTGAGTTAGAGCTGGCAACAAGCATATCAAAGTTGAACTTCTTAATGGCCCACATGGCCTTATGCTCTAGCTCCACCGAGAGATGGCAAGCTCTACCGAAAACAAATCGGTAAGGAGACATGCCAATAGGGGTCTTGTAAGCAGTACGATATGCCCACAAAGCATCATTTAAACGCAAAGACCAATCTTTTCGATCAGGCCGTACCGTTTTCTCTAGAATTGACTTGACCTCCCTATTTGACACTTCAACTTGCCCACTAGTCTGGGGATGGTAAGGAGTGGCGACTTTATGAGTGATGGAATATTTTTGAAGCAAGATTGTAAAGGGTCTATTACAAAAATGAGACCCTCCATCACTAATAATCGCCCGTGGCATACCAAATCGAGAAAATATATTCTCTTGAATGAATTTGACCACCACTTTGTGATCATTGGTTCTAGTTGCCACAACCTCAATCCACTTGGACACATAATCCATCGCTACCAAAATATACTCAAAGCCACATGACAGTGGAAACGGTCCCATGAAATCAATACCCCATACATCAAATATCCTAACAACTAAGATTGGGGTAAGAGGCATCATATCGCTACGAGACATCGTCCCCATTTGCTGACACCGAATGCAAGTCTTGCAAAAATTGTGTGCATCCTTGAATAGAGTGGGCCAATAGAACCCACTCTGCAAGACTTTTGCCACCGTCTTGTGACCACTGAAATGGCCACCACAAGCTGAAGAATGAAAAAAAGTAAGAATGCTATGAAACTCACTCTCTGGAACACAACGGCGGATAACTTGGTCAGAGCAACACTTAAAGAGCACAGGATCCTCCCAATAAAAAAACTTAACTTGCGAGAAAAATCTGTCCTTGTCCTATTTGGACCATTGGGAAGGAATTTGACCGATTACAAGATAGTTCACAATATGGGCAAACCAAGGAGCTTTCACTAATGACACAGAAAAGAGTTACTCGTCAGGAAACTAGTCATGCAAAGGTTGAGTGTCACTCGTGTGCCCAACAAGAATACGGGACAGGTGTTCGGCTACGACATTTTCGGAACCTTTCTTGTCCCGAATTTCCAAATGAAACTCTTGAAAAAAAAAATCCACCTAATCAATCTCGATTTGGTCTCTTTCTTAGAAAGTAAATGCTGCAAAGCAGCATGGTCGGTATAGACAACTACCTTAGAGCCAAGGAGATAGGAACGAAACTTATCCAAAGCAAAGACTACAGCGAGCAACTCTTTCTCTGTGGTGGTGCAATTCAACTGAGCATCATGAAGAGTTTTACTCGCATAGTAAATGGCATATGGAACTTTTTCTACCCTTTGTCCCAAAACAGCTCCAACTGCATAGTTGGAGGCATCACACATAATTTCAAAAGGAATGGACCAATTGGGTGGTTGCATGATCGGGGCGGAGGAAAGAGAGTCACGAAGCTTTTCAAAAGCCACCACACACATACTATCAAAGACAAATGGAGTGTCATTGGCAAGAATATTGCACAAGGGCCTAGAGATCTTACTAAATTCCTTGATAAACTGACGATAGAAACCCACATGTCCTAAAAATAATCGAACTTGCTTGATCGTGGTAGGATGCGGAAGCTTGGCAATGAGATGGACTTTGTCCTTGTCGGCCTCAATCCCTCTCTTGGACACAATGTGTCCCAACACAATCCCTTCTTGAACCATAAAATGACTCTTTTCCCAACTAAGCATAAGATTTGTCTTCTTGCAACGCTTCAAAACTTTGGTCAAGTTTTGGAGACAATCATCAAACGAAGGGCCAAAAACAGAGAAGTCATCCATGAAGACTTCTAAAAATTTCTCTACCATGTTGAAGAAGATAGACATCATGCACCTCTGAAAGGTCGCCGGTGCATTACACAATCCAAAAGGCATGCGGCGATATGCATATGTGCCAAATGGACAAGTGAAAGTGATCTTCTCCTGATCCTCTAGAAAGACCGCAATTAGGTTATATCCAGAATAACCATCAAGAAAGCAATAATATCTTTGACCCGCTAACCTCTCCAAGATTTGATCAATGAATGAGAGAGGAAAGTGGTCTTTTCGAGGTCATAGAGTTGAGTTTGCGATAATCAATACAAACTCTCCACCCTGCGGTGGTGCACATAGGGACAAGTTCACCCTTATCACTCTCAACAACAGTGATACCAGACTTCTTTGGTACCACTTGGGTGGGACTCACCCACTTACTATCAGAAATTGGGTAAATAATACCCGCATCTAGTAATTTGACAACCTCTTTCATGACAACCTCCTTCATGTTGGGATTAAGCCTTCTCTGCATTTCTCGAGATGGCTTTGCATCATCCTCTAAATGAATGCGGTGCATACAAATAGATGGATCAATCCTTTTCAAATCAACTATGGACCAACCTATAGCACCCTTGTGCTCTCTAAGAACCTCAAGAAGATGACACTCTTGCTCACTTGAAAGATTAGAAGCAATGATAATAGGAAGAGTGTCATCAGGTCCTAAGAATGAATACTTAAGAGTAGTCAGGAGTGGCTTCAACTCAAGTTTTGGAGGAACCTCTAAAGATAGAAGAACAGGAGTGCTTGCAAGATTAGGTAGGGGTTCCGGTCTAGACTTCCAAGGAGGATAGTCTATAGAAGGAGAACAGTCAAGCAATGAATTGACTTCTTCAATAGAAGCATCACTATCAAAGTAAGTCAAACATCTCTCCAAAGGATCCTCAATCAAGATTTGAGGGAGAGATTCCTCAACTATCCCATCAATCATATCCACTGAAAAACAATCCTCCTCATGTGGAGGTTGTTGTGAAGCATTGAAGACATTGAGCCTCACAGTCATATTCCCAAAAGAAATATCCATCACTCCAGTTCGACAATTAATACATGCATGAGCAGTAGCTAAGAAGGGTCGACCTAAGATGACGGGAATCTGACGCTTAGGGTCATGAGCGGGCTCCATGTTTAGAACTAAGAAATCGACTTGGAAGTAGAATTTGTCTACTTTCACCAAAACATCCTCAATGATCCCACGAGGTATCTTGATGGATCTGTCAGCTAACTGCAAAGACACCATCGTAGGCTTCAACTCACCTAACCCAAATTGTTTATAGATAGAGTATGGCAACAAATTGATACTTGCCCCTCAGTCAAGGAGCGCCCTCTCAATAATGTGATTACCTATGACACAAGAAATTGTGGGGGCTCTAGGATCTTTGAACTTAGGTGCTGTTTGGTGCTGGAGAATCGAGCTTTCTTGCTCTGTCAGAAAGACCTTCTTTGACACATGAGTTTTAGCTTTTTGCTTTTGAGTGCAAAGGTCTTTCAAGAATTTGGCATAGGAAGGAATTTGCTTGACTACATCAAGAAGTGGCAAGTTAATTTTAACTTGTTTAAAAATCTCAAGCATCTCCTCCATATTTGCACCCTTTTTCCCAAAAGGAGAAGGGTCGGCCAAGCAGGAAGGGTAAGGGGCTTTGGGCACATAGGATGCCACAGGAACACTCAAAGGATCACTTGGGGATAAAGAATCCCCTTTCTACAAATTTTCATTCTCAGCTTCATCCTTTTTAAAAGAACTTGTCAACTCACTCTCAGCCTTATACTCAACTTTGTTATCTACCACTCTCCCACTCCTAAGAGTAGTTATGGCCTTAGCTTGCTCATGAAATTGATCATTGGGGTTGGAAGACTCTACCCCATATTGGCCTTTAGGGTTGTTCACCAGGTTGACTTGGTAAACGTCCATCATCTCTTCTACCCACAGCTTATGCTAGTTGTCCCATTTGGGATTCTAGCTTCGAGTTGGATTGAGTGTGTGAGTGGAGCAATTGAGTGTTGGATTGATGATTTGACTCTAAAGCTTGCAAAGCACTCAACACCTTTCCTCAAAAGCTGAATTTCTAGGGGGGAGAGGTGGTTGTTGATATTGCTGAGGAGGAGGACGGTAGGACGATGATGGAAAAGAATTAGGCACATTTGGCCTTGAATTTTGTGAGAATAGAGGATTTGAGGCTTGAGGCCTCCAAGAAAAATTTGGATGGTTTCTCCATCCTGGGTTGTACTGGCTAGAATATGGATCATTAGCCAGTTTGAAAAAATCTTAAAGAGCATTAACTTGTTCTTGCACGAACTCTGGATATTACAGGGCTAAGGGACAGTCTGACACATAATGAGTTGGGCATGAACATAAAGCACACACCTCTTGAGTGGCAGGAG
Organism: Nyssa sinensis; assembly: GCA_008638375.1. NCBI lineage: Eukaryota > Viridiplantae > Streptophyta > Magnoliopsida > Cornales > Nyssaceae > Nyssa > Nyssa sinensis. The sequence goes on from CM018031.1 coordinate 18,801,256, forward strand.
CAGAAGTAGAAACTTGTCCCCTAGCCAAAACTTGGTCTAGTTTCCTAGACAACGCCGTAACTTGCTCTTAGACATCCACAGCTTGTCCAACTATATAAATGCCACCTCTTTTAGGGACACTAGAGGAGGTGGGTGGAGCTCTCCGACTTGCTAAGGCATGGTGCTGTGAATTCTCACTAAGAGTCTCAAAAAGATCCCATGCCTCATCCTGATTCTTGTTAAGAAAAGTCCCTCCACAAGCAGAGTCAATCATTTGACGGTTTTGTTCTGTGATACCGTCATAAAAACTCTGTACCAACTGCCAACGCATGATATCATGATGGGGACACTTCCTATAAAGGTCCAAAAATCTCTCCCAAGCTTCATGAAAAGACTTGCCATCGAGTTGAGTAAAATTTGTGATGGCTCTTCTCATATCATTGGTTTTGCCTATAGGAAAGTATTTTTTAAAAAACTCTTGTTGGAGTTGAGTCCAAGTTGTTATGGAATTTGTAGGCAAAGAACCGAGCCATTGTTTGGGTCTATCCTTCAATGAAAAAGGGAACAACCTTAACATAAAAGCATTCTCACTCAGATTTTGCACATTGACAGTGGTGCAAAGCTCTAAAAATTCATTCAGATGTTAGTATGGGCCCTCATTTGATTTCCCATAAAAAGATGGTAACATCTGAATGGTTTGGGGTCTAATTTCATAATGCCCAGTTACAGTAGGCATTTGAATACATGAAGGATTGGTATATGTTATAAGAACAAAATGAGCCTTAAGAGGCTGTGGTTGTTGTTGTCCACCATTATCAGCCATGTCTATAGAAATAGGTTTTCCTAAAACTCCAGACTCAATGGATAAACCACGAAAAGCTCTCAAGGTTCTCAAGGTTCTTTCTAGCTCAAGGTCTAATTTTTCTAAGTCTGGGTTGCACGAACGGCGACCAAACATAAAACAAATAAACCTACCCAATCAAATATACCAACTGTAGCAAAAATAAAATGCAAAGAAAAGGGAAAGATTTCACCGTGATCGGTTGCAAAGAAGGTAAAAATTTTCTTCTTTTAGTATATTTTTTTTCTACCAAACCGCATTTGCTCCAATCGACTCCGCTTCTCTTTAGCTTTTTATAATTGCTGCACACCAAAGACAAAGAAAAATAATAATAGCAGAAAATAAAGAATTAAAATAAAAATCAACTACTAATTTTGTAACAATTCAACAGTCCCTGGCAACGGCGCCAAAAATGGATCTGTCGTGGAAATCAATCAAATTACCAAACTAAACTACTAGTATAGTAGAGAAGTAAGGGTCTAACCCACAGAGACTGTTAATTGTTTAAAAACCAAAGTTGAGATTAACTTTAATTCAAATTAACAAAGAGTGATTGTTTGTTGATTTTTTTTCTAAAATTAAATGAGAACTATAATTAAAGAGAATATTCAACTAAATTAACGATGAATCAAATTAAAAGAGAATTCCTAGGGTGTTGAATCCACCACTAATCTTGTAACTAGCTTCAATTGTATTAATTCTTGAGCCATTAAATTTGGATGTAAAAGATGTATTTTGACTACAAGTCTCAATACAATCATCAAGAAAATCATGGACCAAAACCCTAAGTACGAATCATCTTTGGTTAACACAAATTCTCTACGCTAATTCTAAGGTCATAGTCACAATTTGTTTTTCTTGAGTTATGACTCGTCCTACGGTTTTGATGTATGTACGACTATTACTATTGTATAACCACATAAACAAAATCACAGAAATTGATTATGTGAAACTGAATAACACAATCATTGGATTAATAAAAGTCTAAAGTTATACAATCAACATCCAAAACTAATTAACCCAAAAATAAAATACAAAAAAGCACGATTACTTGACTAGGGTTTCATCTAAAACCTAGGAATGAGAGAAACTTAGCCCATGATAGTAGAAGAGGAGAGCACCATAGCCATGGAGTTCTTCACCTTCTTCTTTTTCGTCGTCTCCTCCCTTTCTTCCCTTTGTCCAGATCCCCCAAAAATGGCTTCCTTCTTTTCCCAAAACCCTAACTCCCAATCTTCTCCCCTTTTTTCCAAAAATACCCCCACTACATAAGAATTCAAGAAAATAAAATAAAATCTCGTAATTAGACATTAGGGGCCCAAAAAGGGAGGCTAAAATGCTCCAAAATAGAGCTTATAATGCTAAAATAAGCCCCGGTCCACCAACATATGGACCAAGCCTCTCTTCTAACCCAAAACCACTTGTTTTCCACTTCTCTTAGCACTTCAAAGCCCAATATTTTTCTTTTACTCCAAATCCACCACCAAATCATCAACTTTGTCAAGCTTTCTCTGCAAAAAGATAAAACAAGAATTAACTAGCAAATGCATATAGATTGGAGAAATTAAAATAATAAAAGTGCAAGAATATCTAGGGTTAACAAAATAAATATGCACTTTTTAACTAGTTATCATGAACATATATCTATATTGACGATATAAAATAGCCTAGGATAAAAAAACGAGGTTTGAAAGACCCAGAAAACCTCTGAAATAGTGACACCCGCCATTAAAGACCTTAGAAGAAACTAGGTTTGAACTAACTTAAACCGAATTGAAATAATTTAAACTGGGTCTGAATGGGGACTTAAACTAGACCCAATAAGGGTTATGAAATCACTAACTCGTGATCAAAAAGCTCAAAGGAAGAGCCCCAAATTGCAAGTTGCAGGTTTCAACAAGCCAAACCGTGCTCAAAATGGTGAAGAAACAAGTTCTAACCGTGCTTTGATAACAGTCGTCCATAAATGCCTTGACTGAGCTTCTTAATCCTTTTCAACGCCAAAAATGAATGTAGAAATCTAAGTTGAGGACTTGGGGATCTATTGGGATTGAAAATAGAAAGGAAAACTAACTAAAAACGAACAAAATAGGATTGAAAATTTTTACGGTTTTTTCACGCTACAATGACTTCATTGTAGAGAATACAATGAATAGTGGCATTCGAGCTCAGGTCAGGTCTGTTAAATAGGTCTGGGCTGACCCACATAAAAATGAATCTAAGGGTACTTAGAACGGCGTCCTTTCATTGAATAAAGGGCTAACGTTAATGTAATGTTAGCATGACACAACGAACCAGGGGGTAAACTGGATGGTTCTTACCCTAACAAAACCGGTTCATTTACTCTAAGGCTGGACCAGATGGTTTTTATAAGCTTCCTAAAATTATATTTTACCCCCCAAACTTTTAGGTTAATTACGGAATGACCTAAAAAATTAATTTTAAATCCTTTTTAATTTAATAAAAATTACTAAAATGGCCTTAAGCTAAAAATAGGCCAAATGAATGTCAATTAAAATACAAGAAGAGCTTAACCCAACATTTTTGGGCATTCAGGACTCAATGGAATAATTTAAATTTGTGTCCTATTGTATTAATTAAGCTATCAATTAAACCATGATGACTATAAAAATACCTACCTTAGGTTTTTGGATATCACGGACCAAATGGTGAGGTCTATTTTATGAAACAAAGTCCCAAAAATGTAGACACATGAAATTTCATAATTACCAATATGCCCTTAGTGATGCCAAACTTAGTTAAATGTCAGAGAGTACCTATTTTTACTTTCTTTGACATTCTGAACTCAACGGTGAAGTCCATTTTAGCAAACAAAGCACTGAAAAATTTAACACGTGAAATTGTAAAATTACAAAAATACTCATAGACTTGATATAAGTTACAAATAGGCATATTAAGATCCAGAAAAGCCTAAATTGGTTTTCTTCGATACTATGGACTTAACGGTGATGCCTTTTTAAGGGAAACAAGACCCGATAACAAACTAAAAAATGACGAATACGCCCTTAAGACTTAATGAAGCTACCAGAAGAGTATAGATGAAATTAAAAGACCTATATTAATGTTTTAAGTATCGCTTAGACTAAAAAATGAAGTTTGTTTAGGCAAATGACGAACCGAATGATATAAGACAAAAAAAATAAATAAATGACCAAAATTCTCCTAAAGGCTAAAGTAAAACACACAATGAACAACGAAGTGTTAGGAGTCTTAATTAAAACCATGAGGGAATTATAAACAATAAAATTAAGTCCAGAAGAGGTTAAGAACACTAAGTAAATAAAGGATTAAGTTGAGATGCATACTGATATAGTACCAATATATTTTGAACCATGATTTAGGATCTCCAACAAGGGAATAACGATATGACAAGTGTTGAGGCATGTCGAGTAACCAAATAAAGAAATAACTGTGGAGACTAGACCACAGCTGAGTAACCTTGAACCCTGAAATGAAGGCTTTTCATTTGATTACAGTTCTTTTACTGTCCTCTCACATTTGCATGCTATGCTTTATAGTTGTATGAAAATCCTTTACTGTCATGTTAAAAGTTTTGAATGGCATGCTTTGTGAGTAACATGCTTAAATGTTTTAATGCATGGATAGCTAAGGATGTTTTGCAAGCATGTTTTAGTATTACTTGCCTTACGGACCCAACTAGGGGATAAGAGCTGGTAGATTGATTAAGATAGTGAGGACTTCGCTGGGAGTCAAAATCCGAAAAAAAGGCTATATAAGCGCAAAGCTCTAAATTACATAGATGGTCACCAAGGTGACAATGATGACCCTTGCTATAAAGATGTTTGGCATATGACACATACTTATTTCTCTTTCATTGTTATAAAATGATATTTTTCAAAACCAAACTAGCATGAACCCTTATGTAACAATTATAACATGTGTTAAAAATCACAGATTTATTTTATTGTTTTATGAAAAGAATGCCAGTAGATTTTACGTAAAGATTCCTTAACTACTATCCATGAAAGTTATGAACATTTTATGGAAGCTATGAAAATATTTACAAAAGGGGTTTCCAAAAGTTTGGAGTTACTCACGAGCTTTTCATTAAGCTCATAGGGCTTTATCCTGTAGTTTTTCAGGAAGGACCAAGAAGTTTACCAATCCAGATGCAAGTAAGCCAGGATAAATAAAGGCTCTAGCTAAAGGAGGGTTAGTCTCCCAGCCATGGAGGTATCAACCTGAAGTAATGAATACTAAAGTGATGTGACAGTTTAGAGAAGAACATAACGTGAATGATGTTATCATTGTTGTAATAGTTAGACATTTATATGTAATGGAACAATGGGCTCATGTCATTGTAACTCTGATGTAAAGTTTAATTATCCTCTGCCAAGTGTGATTGCATTCAAGAAATTTTTTACAAACACAGATTTTCACTGCATAATTATGTATAGCTAAATGCAATCTATTTGGACATATTAAGAGGCCTTTGGGTAGACACGTTATCCATATGCTACAAAAAGGTTAGTGTATTGGCGATGTGTGTAACTGGCCGGTCACTCTCCCTAATCCACATAAAGTGGGGTCTGGGATGTGACAGAACTTGTGTAGAAAATCATATTTGCTTTGGGTCAAATGGTGTCATTCATTCATAAAGAAAAGATGTTTTGGATTCTCCCCATTCCAATGGATTGTAGTTAGACATAGCAGAAAATTCTTAAACTTAGGCTTTTAGCTAAGATGTTCGTCAAATATAAGATTGGAAATTGCAACAACACTTTCTTTTGGCACGAGTAGTGGCATCCTATTGGAATCCTTAATTTTGTCCTTGATTCAACACAAATTGCAAAACTTTGTGGAGTCCTTGTGTACCACTAATAGTTTACATTCAGCAATGCACAACTAAGCGTCATTAAAAGTGGCCTTTTAACAACGCTCTACTGAATGTGCTAAATGTGTTATGTTGAGTTTTTAGCGACGAACATATAAGTGTCACTAAAGGGGAACTTTTAGAGACACACAACTATGCATCCTTGAAAGTCTTTTTTTTAATATTCCCCCATATTTATCCTTTTTCTTTTTATTTTATTCCTATTCGAAACCTATTTCAATAGTCTTGATATAAAACGATCGCATACATTACAAATTCAATCTATAAAAAAAATAAATAAATAAATAAATTTATATATATAATTAAAATAACAAATGTACAATTTTTCATTATATACAAAAAAAAATTAAAAAATATATGTCCAAAGTAAAAAAAAAAAAGAATAACTTGTCTCGATACACATGTGAGGCAATGCAAGAATCTTGGTTAAACTAAAATAAAGATCAAATAATATATATTAGCACATTTATTATATACGAATATAAAAAATGTGATAAAATATAAATTTACAAACTTTCTTGCATGCATAAATTGCTAAAATGACTATTTCTTATATAAGTTGGAAACTGAGGATCGAAACTCAGTGACACAAGTTCCTAGAAGTCTATTTTATCAATTGTGAGGTGTGTGGTATAGTTTTGGGTTAGTTAGAATGTTATTGGGCCTTCTAGCTGTTCAAAACCCCAATACAGATCATTTTTGAAACATAGGTTCATAAAATGACTCTTTCTTGCATAAGTTGAAGACTGGGGATCAAAAGTCGGTGTTGTAAGTTTCTAGGAGTCAATTTTCTCATTTTGTGAGGTGCGTGATGTAGTTTAAGTGTAGTTAGACCGTTATTGGGCCTTTTACCCTCTCAAAACTATAATACGGGTTGTTTTTGAAACTTAGGTTACTGATTGGGGATTGAAACTCAGTGTTGTAACTTTGTACAAGTTTATTTTATCAATTGTGAGGTGTATGATGCAGTTTTGGGATAGTTAGCCCGCTATTGGGCCTTTTGGCTACTAAAAACCTTAATATTATTTATTTTTTAAACTTAGGTTCCTAAAGTTAATATTTCTTGCATAAGTTGCAAATTGAGGTTCGAAACTCAATGCTATAATTTACTATATGTCTATTTTGTCATTTGTGAGGTGTGTGATGTTGTTTTTGAGGGGTTAGACTATTATCAAGCCTTTTACCATTCAAAACCCCAATATTGGGCCCTTTTAAAACTTAGGTTCCTAAAATGACCCTTTTTTCCATAAGTTGCAGACCATGGATCAGAACTCGGTGTTGTAAGCTTCTACTAGTCTATTTTCTTATTTGTGAGATATGTGATGCAATTTCAAGGTAGTAAGACCGTTATCAGGCCTTTTGGCTGCTTAGAACCCCAATATGGTATGCTTTTTAAACTTAGGTTCCTAACATGAATCATTCTTGCATAAATTGGAAGTTGGGGATCAGAACTTGGTGCCGTAAGTTTTTACAAGTGTATTTCATCATTTGTGTGGTATGTCATGTGGATTGAGGGTAGTTAGGCATTTAATCGGGGCTTTTAGCTGCTCAAAACCACAATATGGGTTCTTTTTGAAACTTAGGTTACTAAAATAACTCATTCTTTCATAAATTGGAAGTCGGGGGATCAAAACTAGCTATCGTATGTTTCTACAAGTCCTTTTTGTGGTGTGTGATGTGGCTTTGGGGTAGTTAGAATTCTATCGGGCCTTTTGGTCAACCAAAACCCCTATATAGGCCTTTTTTGAAACTTATGTTCCTAAAATGGCTCTATCTTGCACAAGTTGCAAACTAGAAATCAGAATTCGGTGTCGTAAGTTTCTACAATTCTATTTTATCATTTGTGAGGTGTGATACAATTTTAGGGTGGTTAGATCGTTATTGGGCTTTTGGGCCACTCAAAACTCTAATATGGATTATTTTGAAACTTAGGTTCCTAAAACGATTCTTCCTTGGATAAGTTGGAAACTAAGGATCGAAAATTGGTGCCATAAGTTTCTACAAGTCTATTTTTTCATTTGTGAGGTGTGTGATGCAATTTCAGGATATTTAGACCGTTATCAAACCTTTTGACCGCTTAAAACCCCAATATAGATTATTTTTCAAACTTAGGTTCCTAAAATGACTCTTACTCGCTTAAGCTGCAAATCAGAGATCGAAACTATGTGCCATAAGTTTTTACAAGTTTATTTTATCATTTGTGAGGTGTGTGATACGATTTCAAGATATTTAGACCATTTTTAGGCCTTTTGGCCGCTAACCTAATATAGATTTTTTTTTAAACTTGAGTTTCTAAAATGACTATCTGTTGTTTAAAATCCAAAATGGGTATCTTAACTCAGTGTCGTAAGTTTTTACAAGTCTATTTTTTCATTTATGTGGCGTGTGATGTCGTTTCGAGGTAGTTAGATAGTTTTCGGGACTTTTGGTTGCTCAAAACCCCAATATGGGCCATTTTTTAAACTTAGGTTCCTAAAATAATTATTTCTTGAACTTGGTGTTGTAAGTTTCTACAAGTCTACTTTGTTGTTTGTGTGGTGTATGTTGTGGTTTTGGGGTAGTTAGACCATTATTGAGCCTTTTGGCCACTCAAATCCTTAATATGAGACTTTTCTGAAACATAAGTTCTAAAAAATGTCTCTTTCTTGCATAAGTTGCAAACTAGGGATCGAGATTGATGCCATAAGTTTCTACAAGTCAATTTTTAAAACTTAGAAACCTACATCATCTAATTTGTAAACATAAACTCTCTAAAGTTTTAAAAGTTACCAAGGTTGAGAAAAGCCCCTTGCTGGATGAGGAATGCTGGCATAAGGGTTTCTAGTTGTGTTGTCTGAGTGTTAAGGTTTGTTACCATCTACTTAACTTAGCGTTGCGTCTCTCAAATGCCTCTACCTTCTACGCAGCTGCCTAAAATCTCATGTCGCTCTCAAAGGAAGATGGAGATGTTATGAGCCACATATTGTCCCTTATGCCCTGGATATATCCACACCACCTCCCTAGAACAACCTTGCATATTTGGTCATTTGTCAGTAGAGTCACACCTTCAGGGGTTGACTGAGCATACATCTCGAGCATATACTCCTACAAAAATGTTAATGTATGTAGGCACCTCATTTTATGACCCTTAATTTGGTAGGTCTAATTCAGTAATTATGCCAAGAAACTTACTTCCAGTAGGACTCTTTCTGATAGAGTCCCACGCCTATTAGGACTCGCCTGCCAGAGTCTAAGTTCTAATAGGACTCTTTCCGACAAAGTCTCACTCGTGTTAGGACTCTTCTACCGGAGTCCTAGTTCCAGAATGACTATTTTCGATAGAGTCTCACTCCTATTAGGACTCTCCTACCAAATTTTTAGTTCCAGTAGGACTCTTCTTAATAAAGTCATACTCCCGTTAGAACTCTATTGACAAAGTCCCAGTCCAAGTAGGACTCTTCCCGATAGAGTCTCACTCTAGTTAGGACTCTTTTGTCAGAGTTACAGTCCAAGTGAGACTCTTTCTGACAGTGTCGCACTCCTGTTAAGACTCTCCTAACAAAATTCCGGTCTAAATAGGACTTTTCCCGATAAAGTCTCACTCTCATTAGGACTCTTTTTTCAAAGTCCTAGTTCAAGTAGGACTCTTCGCAATGGAGTCCCACTTCCATTAGGACTCTCCTAACAAAGTCCTAGTCCTAGTTGGACTCTTTTCGATACAGTCCTACTCTCGTTAGGATTCTCCTATTAGAATCCCAGTCCAAGTAGAACTCCTCCTACTAGAATCCCTCCTTAGTAAAAACTCTTCTGCCCATCGGAGGGCATTTTGGAAATTTTGACACTTATTTGCCCATTGAGGGTATTTTGGATAATTTTGGCATAATTCTACCCTCATTAAGACTCTTTGGTCACTTGAGGAACATTTTTTGTAATTTTTATATCATTTTACCCATCTAGGGGTATTTTAGCCCTTTAGTGACAAATGAGGAGTAACTTGATTTCACATGTCTTTATGATGTTAGTTTTGTTCTAGAGTTCTCTCTATAAGAACTTTCCCTTTCCTAAAGTCCGAAGCCCTGCCAAAGTGACGGTCTCCCTTCAAGAAGCAAGTCGAAGCAATGGTTTCCAAATCGAAGGAACAAGCTGGAGATCTGTCTGATTGAAGACCCCGAATCAGACTTTCTTAGCCGAAGTACTGCCCGACTACTATAACTAAATAAGGTACGCATCTCAAACCCTTAATAGTCTTATTTAAATCCGATTAATCTCGCATTTTTATCACTCTTGATAAAAGAGGGTAAACTAGAGAACTACATGACTTTGATTCTATTTTCTAAATAGTTACATAGGAAGCCTTTGGGTTCGAGTCAAATCTTTTTTTTTTGTCTTTTTTATTTATTTTATTTCTTTTATCCTAGATTATTTGTTATTTATCTTTTCAAGACTTACATCTCTCTTTTCTTTTTTTTTCATGACAAAATAGCATTGCAAGTGAGTATTTGAGGCTAATCCATTTGGATTGGGCAAAGTGGGTGCCTAACACCTTCCCACTCCATACCTTAGCCCCTGGATCCATTTTCTTTGGTTTCGTATTGATCAACGTTTTATTTTTATTTGATCAATGTCAAGGGATCTTTTAGTATGTATTTAGGAATCAAAGTAATGTAATTTCTCTTTCATTTCTTTCGACTTTTCTTCATATGTATTGTTCAAGTTGTAACAGGTTTGCTTGTTTAATTGCCCAAAACAAGCTAGCGACTCCTCACTTTCTATCTTTCCTATAAGAGGTGTTCCTTCCCAACTTTAGGGAAGGAAATAGTCGGGATTTTTAATCCACAATAAGGAATTTTTTTCGGCGTTGGCACCCACAATGTATGTTACTGATATTATAACTATTAAATTTAGTAAGAGTTGTACGAATATAGAAGCAACTTACATAAAGCCTCTACTAATCCGGCCCAAGCCAACCCTTCTCAAGGTTGTAGTGCATTTTGTGCCAAAGATCGATTGATGTGGGCAGTGCACTAGTTTCCTGATTTTGCTGCAACAAATTAAACGCGTAAATTATTAAATCTCATGCATATCTAATACAAAAAAGGCTCAATAAATTTATTAAATTAGCATCTTATGCGAGTAGTTGAAAACATATTGTAATCCACTGCAATGGGTCTTCTACTTGGTCATGTTCTCAACATTCCTCTTGTTAATCTCCTACACTTGAAAATAAATGATGTTAGTATAAATGAAAATGATTTATCATAAAATGAATATTGTGTTAATTCTTTACCTGAAATGCCTCATCGGTGAACCAGTCACGTAAGAAAACCCAATCCTCCGTCGTCACCCCTCTATAAGGTTTATCGTAGGGATTTCTACTCGCCTTTTCTTCCACCTTACAATGCATGGGGAGCTTATGTCAATAGTCTCTAAAAGGGATGCCCAAGTAATGGTTTACTATCTACTGCACATGTGGTAGTTAGGGATAAATGTCAAACTTCTCTTGCAAAATGATTTCATTATCAGAACAGTCCATCATTACATATTTTAATATGAAGTTGAATAGAATAAAAGTAGACACCACTACTCTGTAGTGACTCGGCTCTAGTCCTTGACATGAAGGGTGACATGAAGTTAGAAAATGATGTTGACCTCAATCGTGAACTATTGAGCCCACCCACTGGCAGGCCTCTTAAAACATCAGGTATCTCTATCCAAATCTAGTGCCCCCCGAACGCCTCCATTTGTAGTTACAAATAAGGTGCCAACTACGCTCAGTGTTTCCATCAAACACATGTTTCTGTCGATTTCACTAACAAAGTGATAACGATAGAAAACAACGATGGCACATGTAGCATATCTTCTTTCCATTTGACAAATGTAGCAAACCTGCATCCTTATTGCAAACTAGATATGCCAAATATCCCTTAGTGCTCTACCTAAACAAGTTCCCATATGCAAGGAAGTCATTTTTGGTCCACAATACCACTCCATGAAAATGAAATGTCTCATTCCTAGAGACATCGTATGCCTTTACTCCAATCTCCCATAATTCTTTCAACTCATCCACTAATTGCCCCAAGTAACCTTCGATTTCATTACAAGGAGACTTTAGCTTAGGAATAAGTAATAACACAAAGATAAACAATTATTTCATACATTTTCAGGGTGGAAAGTTATATGGTTGAAATACCAACCACATATTGTAGGCATTACTCATGTCGCCGAATATATTAAAATCATTGCTAGCTAGCCCAAGCCGTATGTTATGCAGCTCGTTTGTAAACCATTCCTGATTTTTATCGAATTCAACCTAAGTTTGAGAGTCTGTTGGATGCCTATATACATTTTTCTCACCAATCTACTTCTCATTGTGTCACCTCATCACTTTTGTTGTCTTCCAAGACATGTACAACATCTGTAGCCTTAATTTTAACAGAAAATATCTTAACACCTTGTTTGAAATTTTCTTGTTCTTTCCTTCATTCACCTTGTACCAAGAATCATGGCACATAACTCTAAACATCCTTCGATCTCTTTCCAAAATAGCATGCAATCGTTCTTGCAAGCATGTATAGGGATATATCCATGGCCCAAGAACCTTAACTATCTTTTCCCTCATAATGTGATTTCAGAAGGTTATCCCCATAGGAAATGTTTCTTTAATCAATTCAATAATTATATTGAATGATTTGTTACTCTATCGATTGATGGTATTAAAATGAAAGAGCTTCATGAGAAAATCCACTTTTGAAAACTTCTCATAACCTAGAGATAGTGATTGCCTTACTTCCCTTAATAAGGGGTCTGATGTTTCTGATTCTCCTATATCTCTCTTGGGACCGCAACTTCCAGTCGTAACCTCATACAAGTCTGCCGGCATTTGTGGCAATCCATCGTTACCAAAACCAACATTTTCACCTGAGTCATTGTCATTGTCATTGTCTTCTTCTTCATCCTTACTCACCACTCGTATTTCATAGTGTTCCCCATGAAATTCCTAACACGTATATATTTTTTCTATCTTGTAATGGAGTAAGTACTCTTTGGCATCACCTATGTGCATATAATTCATATTATTACACCTCTTACATGGACATCTAATCCTATTGCTCCCATCGATATATGTGTGAGCAAAATCAATGAAATCTTTAATCCCTTTCATATACCCAAGAAAATGCTTGCCCCTCAGGTCCATCCAACTCTTATCCATTTTTCTACCTAACAAAAGTCAAACACATTACTTATTATAAATATAAAAATTAATGCATGAGTCACTATTGGATGAAACATGAATCCTAGTACCTCTAACTTCTCACTAAAAGGTAAGCTGGTCTTATCTCATTCAAGAATGCACAATCTAATAGCTGCTCAAATGCTCTATTCCATTTTCAAAGATAATTTCAACAGTATCTCCCCATGATTCTCAAGTACACAAAATAAACGTTATCACGCGTAGATGTGTACCTAGAGAACAACAGAAGACTCTGTTGAAATTTTCTTTGATCAAAATCAAACATGCGCTACTGTTTGCAATCTTGATTTATGTATTCCCAAATTGTCCAACTCTATACAATTCAAGAATCAGTTTTATATACACGAGCCCAATCACGAATGAACTAAGCGAAAGTCTTGAATGGGGCCAAGGTTACATGAATGCAATTACACATTGAGTTGCATAATCTTTTAGTTACAAGTTAAATTTTTTTATGTAACCACTAAATTCAATATATTTGATTTTCAAAAAATTGAAGATTGATTGATACGAGCTTACTTTAAGGTGTGATTCCTAAAGAATTTTAGGCTGGATTCCTAAATTATTTTCTTCTTCTTTTGCATTTCTTATATTCTTCTTCTATTTGTTTATTACTCTCGAGTTACAATTCACAATCATTGAACATGGTATCCGGATTATTGGTACATTGTGCAAATGTTTAGCAGAAACCACAATGTGAAAATTTTAGGCCAACATTTATTTTAAGAAAATATGTACATATGGAACAACTAATTTTACAAAAAAAAAAATGTAAATATAAATAAAACTTCATGAAATAAATCTATGTTATTCTTGACGTCCTAAACTCAAATCCTACAAAAGGAACTCTTAGAATAAAAAAGGATAAACCCAAAAAAAGTTTAAAATAAATAAAAATTGACTTAATACTTGATATAAAGAGAGAGAGAGAGAGAGTGATTGGGAGTCACGGTTCATCAGTGTCTCCCACGAGATAGAGAGATTGAGAGAGAGAGAGGGAGGGGGGGATCGATGGTGGCGAATCTTGAGAGAAAATGAGAAAGAGTGGGATGGTTGTGGTTGTGAGAGTGCATTGTGTCATCAATGTGTGTGTGTGTGCGAGAGAGAGAGAGAAAGAACAGTGGTTGCAGGTGAGAGAGGAAAGAGAGAGAAATAGAGAAAGAAATGAGAAAGGGTCGCGTCTATAATTGGGGATATACAGACTTATCGGCAACGTATACTGAGCATCATTAATAAGGCTGCCCGTGCGTCACTAATAAATTAAACCAATGCCATTCTGTCCATTTTTAAAAAAATAATTATCAATTGGCAACACACATACGAGCTTCGCTAAAAGTCTAATATTATTTGCGATACTCGTATGACTCGCTAAAAGCACCAAATAGTCGCCAAAAAAAATTCACATGTGGCAAAACTATTTTTTTTAGAGTTATTAGCAATGTCCACTCTACTTTGTATTAGAGATGCTTTTACGTCCGTTGCTAATAACCCTATCTGTTGTACTATGTGGCTGGTGCAGAGGGAGTATAATTGCAAGATCCAAGCTCAAGGAGTGGTGGTTTATCGACTCTAATACATGTGTTCTTTGTGGAGAACAAAGTGAGAAGACTTTGGCTCACCTCTTTTTTAGCCGCAAATTCTCGAATTCAGTTTGGAAGGAAATTCTCTCCCTCTATTTGATCAGTCGCAACCCAACAGAATTGGATGATGAACTTTAGTGAGTTCTAAATCATCTTTAGGGAAATTCGTTCTCCACCACTGTTACAAAGCTTTCCCTATCCTCTACAATCTATAACATCTGGTCAGAAAGGAACTTTAGAGCTATAAGAGGAAAGAAGCGATCAATTGCTCTTATTGTCCGAGATATTGTCAGCGCGGTCAAAGCCATTGTTGCCAGTTGGAGATGAGTGATCAGTACATTTTCAAATTGGGAACTCTGTATGAGTTTTGGGTTTCTTAGAAAATCTTCTGTCTCGCTGTTTGATTTTGCTTTATATAGCTTTTGTTTGATACAGCAAGCGTTGTACATTTTTTAGTTTTAATACATTACACTTGCTTACCTAAAAAATATATGCCCTTTATGAATAAGCGATAAGATGATCTATTTACTTGAAGGATAACCCTCTGAGGGAAACCAAAATACAATCTTCATGTGGAAACTAAATTAAAGGAATGCCCTTAGAGATACTGTTTTATTGGGGGGGCAGATACAAGCAAACCACAAGCGGTTCTTATTCAAGAAATTATAAAATTAACCTTTCTACCTACAATACTTTTCCTTTTTGTCTCTGAAGTACTTTAATTGAAAGTGACTTGGTACTTGGGCTGCTTATTAGGGTAGAACAAGCCAAAATGTTTCTCAGTCTCCGCATTAGGCTTCAGATTCTCATCAAACATGGCAAACAGGTAAGTTTCTATGGCATTTCCAGGCTTCTTTGGAGTCCCTCCCTTCACATGATTAATCAAATTCCGATAGTAAGTGCTTGCATTGTCCATGGTTGCTGCATTACCTCCCTCAGATGGCCACCCACTCTCTGATACAACAATCTCCAAACCTTGTCCACCTACCTTCTCAACAGCAGAGTACATTGCATCCAACATGGCATCAAAAAGGTTCGAGTATTGATATGAGTTGTCTTCTACCACAACTCCTGGTGCAGTAAATAAGGCATAGGGAAGCTGAATGTTTACCGGGTCACCAATATAGCCAAAGTATGGGTATATGTTGGCAAGTAATGGGGACCTGTTGTTCACTAGGAAGCCAATAATGGGTTCCATGAATGACCTCGCATTGTCTTTGAAGTTGCCTTGTGATGGAGGGTATGAATCACTTACGAGTGCTGAATATGTTGCTGTTGATACCTTGATTTGGTCTTGTAAGCCTGCTGCCGCAATTGCCTTGTAAATGTTTTGCATGGCGGGAAGAACAAATGGAACAAATTGAGCAGTTCCACTATTGGGATCTACTTCATTTCCAACAGAAATGTATCTAAATTTGACATCTGGAAAGTAGTTTCTAACATTATTCTGGACCCACTGAGTTGCAGCGGATGCATCAGATGCAAGGGTTTGAAGATCTGAGTTAGGGACATCAAGGATGAGTTCTATGTTGGATCCTCTAAGAGCTTGGAGAGTTGCTTGATTTAGATCATAAATCCGCATCCTCCCAATGCCATTGGCTCTGTAGAGGTCTACAACTTCTTGCTCCGATGGTAAATTGTCTCCAAGTCGGCCATTGCACACGCCTACAGATTGTGCACCTACATTTAATTGAGCCAATATAAATTTGATGCTTTTAAGAGTAAATAGGAGAAAATTAAAATATTTAAGCCCTCTTAGTTTTATCATAATTTTAAGTTTAAAATTAATGGGATTATCTACAAGTACAGATATAAACTTATCGAACATATCTCATTGGGAAATTCCATCATGTATATAGCATTTTTTTTCTAAGTTTTATGTTTAATAATGTTGTGTTTTTATGAAGAATATTAGGCATCCCAGCTGCAATAGTTAGAGAGTTAAGAGGGGATATAAGTAATAAATTTATTATCTCATGAATACCAGCTGCCTGAGGCATGCATCCATAATAGATATGGGTAGATGACCTTAAAATGAGCAAATGATAGTTCTCTCTTTAATTGCAAACTGCAAAATATTGAGTGATGAAGGGCGGGTTTTCAGACTTCAATTTTTGCTTTCAGGGGTGCAAGTCCAACCTTTCTTTATGGAATGTATGGCATCTTCTGCATGTGTGCACACACACACACACAAACAAGCGTGCGTGCACAGAGAGAGAGAGAGAGAGAGAGAGATCTGTAATATTTGTGTAGGCAACAACAGCCAAAGTAGCAGCAGTATAGCATGCATAAAAGGTTTGTTAAATCATAAAATTAGCAGTTAAAAAGAGGAAACGAATAAGATGATCACTAAGCTTTCGAACAAGGGTAGCGAATTTTTTGTTAGATGTTCATTCATAAATTAAAAAAAAATAAAAGTATATCCTTTAATATTTCTTGATGATATTTTTTTATAAGTAACTAATTTTGTGATATAAAGAAATTTATAAATTAGACAAAATTCTAATAAAAATAAAATACTTCACAAATTTTAAACTATACAAAAAAAAAATTCAAGAAGTTAATAAAAGTTTCATTAAAATATCAAATTGAAATTAAAATAAGAGTAAAATGTTCAAAAAAAATTAGGCTAGAAGAGGAAGAGGGGGAGGGGGAGGGGAGGGGGGGGGAACATAAATTAAAAAATATATTTTAAAAAACATAAAAAATTCAAATTAAAAACTGTAGTCAAGCAATTAGCTATATATATAGGAGGAAAGAAGAGAGGTTTATCATGAAGCCACTTAGTCAGACATATAAAAGAAAATATGTACAAGTATATATGAAATACGCACAAGGTAAGAACTAACAAGCCCCTCATATATAGCAAAAAGCATTATTATTATTGTTATTGTTAATTTTTAAAAGTCTAACTAATTGTTAGAGTAGATAATATTAATGACTTGGACTTTGCTATGAGCAGACAATGTCACTAACCTGGGGGGTGCTTCAACAAGAGAAAGCATTTTTATGCATTGTATTACATGTAGGCCTGGCAAAATGGGCGGGTTGGGCGGGTTTGGACGGGTTGTAAACGGGTCGGGTCATAAACGGGTTGAACCCATTTTTGACTCGAATTGAGCGGGTCGAATACGGGTCGGGTCATAAACGGGTCGGGTCGGGTCGGGTCAACCTGGATTTGACCCGCTGCTCAACTTTTTTTTAGAAATCAAACACTACCTAAGATTGTCACATCTCAATTAAATAATATAACTAATAAAATTCATCACTTTTTTCTGTTAAAATTTTTGTGAATACATATTAAATTTTTTTTTATTTCTCTATTAGTAAATCTAATGAAGCGATATAATACTGACTTCTTCTCAGAATTCTTTGATCTTTAAAATCAATTGAAGCTATGGAACTAATCTCTCATGTAGAAGGTTTCTATGGTAAGAAGAGGTTCATTTTGCCCCTTTTGAGTGTCCTTGTGAAAATCCCTTCGTTGGAGCTCTCATTTTAATGTCCAAAAAGCATATT
This sequence comes from Nyssa sinensis, assembly GCA_008638375.1. NCBI lineage: Eukaryota > Viridiplantae > Streptophyta > Magnoliopsida > Cornales > Nyssaceae > Nyssa > Nyssa sinensis. Next base: position 18,819,282 of record CM018031.1, read on the forward strand.
ATACTGGACAATTTTAAAGTACAAAACTATAAGGATCCTGAGTATCTAACACTAGTTTTGTCAAAACATTAGATCATTTTCTGCTCCTTTCTCTATCTATTTTCCTGGATGGATGAACTGGAACAATAGTATCCTTTGTCCCACTGGACTTTCGTATTCACAATATTATTATTTAGAAAAGTTTCCATATTCACAATGTCATGCAAGCTGAGATTGTCAGGGTGAATCATAAGATTTTGCTAGCATTTGCTGCTTATTTTCATTATATGATTAGTTTTGTTTAAAGAATTACATTCGGTAGACAAGCGAGAAGTCATTAGCAAAAAATTATATCTATATATATATATATGAACAATATTTAATGAGAGGGATTTCCTCTTAGCCAGATATGTGTTCTAATCATAAACTTGTCACATATACAATGTTTTGTTTATATATATGGTGATATTGAATTACATTCTCTAAATATTAATTTTGTTTTATAATCTATTGTATATGTTTTAGTATTTTATTCTTTTTCAAATAGAGATATATATATATATATATATTCTTATATATATTTATATATATATATATATATATCTCTATATATATATATTTTTATACTATTTTATTATTATTTATTCTCAACCCGTCAAACACCCATATTCAACCCGTATTAACCCGCTAAATTGACGGATTCCTTATTACTCAACCCGTTTATGACCCGCTAACTAAATGGGCGGGTTAGGGCGGGTTGACGGATTTGGAACCGTTTTGCCAGGCCTAATTACATGTATCATGTATGCATGTGAATATATACAGGTATAAGATATAAAGAGAGACAACTGTTATACCTATGGCAGGCAGCAATAGCCCAAGAAGTAGCAATATAGAAACCATAGTACGGGGTGGGGTGTTAATTGCTAATTGAAAACAGCAAATTAAGAAGAGGAAAGGCTTTCTTCTTCTTTTCTTGTGGGGTGATATAGCAACATTACAATCCACCCTTTATATAGAGGCTAGTGCCTCAGAAATAATAGGTTTTGAGGACCCATACCATTGCCCATTCAAATGTTGGAAATGTGAAATGGTGACTAGCATTTGCATTGAAAAATCTGTTAGACTAAGGCGGCTTAATTACTCTTTGAAAACAAATTGTTGAAGTTTTACCTGTCTATTTTAGTTTCATCATTCTCAATTCGTCATAATTGGAGACATATTTTAGAAAATATTATATTTTATAAATTTATATTTAAATTTTGTATTCCAAATAATATGGGAGTCTTTGTCTTCATCTGTCTGACCATTAAATTTCAAAGTCTTGCAATTGGAGCATAACTCATTTAAGTCGCGCCAAACCTGGACCTGGACTAGAGCCAATAGCACAGAACCAGAATGTGTGGTTGTTCTCTCTGGGTCAACTGACATAACTCACACGCTTCTCAACGTGTCAATTGGGTAACGGCCAGTTGTGTTTTTCCATTTCCTAAAGGACATTAATAACCTTTTTACATTGGACAGCGATATAATTTTTTATATATATATATATATATATATATATATTTTTTTTATTTTCCAACAACTTATCTATATGGTTGGGTTTGATTAAAAATAATAATTTGACATTGTATATTTGTTAATTTATTACTGATTTATAAAGGTTTATAGAAAAATAAATAAATATATATATATATATTGCAAAAGAAAACAGTATTTTGCTATTTAATTATTATAAAAATTAAATAGGTAAAAATATATAAATTCCAAAATCGAAGAAAAGTAACGGAGATATTAAAAATTTTCTTGTGAAAAGTTGGATGTCGGCACCATAAATATTAATGAAGCATTGAAACCTAAGCATTTAGTCCTTGTAGAAATAAAAATAAATAAATTTCTTCCACCTTTATAGATATGGGTACAATAAATTAATTGGAGCTAGCTCCGTTAGCCATACATGCATCCTCTAAAGTCATGGGTTCAAGTCTCACTCTTCATTAGAAAGATGTGAATATTTATTTTCATCCAGTTATGAGTTGAGTTGGATTATTTGTCCAAGATCCATATTAAAAAACTCTTGGAGTTAGGTTATATAGTTTTGTAAGTTGATTGAATTGATTGTAATTGAGTTGATTATAACACTCTATCGCTTCTATAAAGAAAAAAAGATATAGATACAGTCAATTCTTTTATAATTAATAGACATTAAAGATTAAAAATTTATTAATTATTAGAATTATTAATTACTAAGTTTTCTCATATTTTCATGAACCAATAAGTGTTTCTTACATTTAATAGTTTTCGTTACAAAAATAAGACATTTTATATAACTTTTCAACGATATTTTTGATTTTTTATTAAAAAAAATATATAATAGCCAACTTAAGGCATAAAAAACACTTACACTTCATTTAGATTGTGATTCGGAAATAATTTTTTAAAATATATTCAAAATTTTGTAATTAATTTTTTAAAAATTGTGAAAATATATTTGGATATGATAATCTAAATTTTATAAAATAAAAAAATATATATATTTTGAAATGAGTATTTGGCGTTTTGAAATTAAAAAACTGTTTTTGAAAATATAAACAATAATTTTGACTTTAGTTATGTTGAATTATATAATTAGCATGACATGTCATAAATGAAATATATATAAGTACATATATAATTATTTTATCTCCCTAAAAATTAATATTATGAAGAATTTTTCTGAAAAATATATTAATTATTTGGTAATAAAATTATTAATTATCAATCAAGTTAGTTTCTTAAAAAATTATGAATTATTATACATTATCAACTTACTAAGTATTAATTATAAGACGTTGAATTGTAAATGACATTAACTTCGCATCATTTGCAAACATCCATAAATAGATACAAGTGATAAAGAAGAAAAATAGCGAAGAGAGAGAGAGAGAGAGAGAGAGAGAGAGAGAGAGAAATTATTTAGATTATCGGGAGTGTTTTGTAATCAGCCTCTTTTGTATTTCTTTTTTAATAGTGAGATTCTTCTACTCTCTGCCCGTGAATGTGGACCTAAAGTTGAAGCACATAAATCTTTGTGCATTTGTGTTCATTCATTATCTTATTTTAAATCACGTTATCAACATGATCCTCTGATCAACTAAGAAAAAGTAAAATAAAGGTAAAAAAAATTTCTATTACTATAATAAATTATAAATTGATTTAAATTTGCAATAGTAGCATTAATATTGTAGTTACTATTCAAGGCTACTATTCTCCGAGATTTAAAAAAAATAGATATTCATATCTAATATTTTATCGATATAAAATCAGAATATCATATAGTAAAAGATCTTTTGACCCATTGAAAAATCTGAAAGAGCAATATAACCATCAGAAAATTATTATTCTCCCAAAAGCTCAGTATGATTTGTTGCACCTAAGGTTGCAAGATTTTAAAATAATCAGTGAATATAATTCTGCAATATTTAGAATTACTTCGTGTAATATCCTGACCCGGGATACGGCACGTGTACCGAGGTAAGTCGGTTAAATATTGTAACTTGAACGATAAGATACGTATATCATGGTATTTCATAGAAATGAATGACTGGAAACTGTAAATGATGGAAGTGAATAACCAAGGCTGGGTAACACCCGAGCACCCCAGGACATTGCATCATAATACGTGCATGCACGTATTCCCATGCATGCATACGTGTACGTAGGTGAGTAGCCTGATCAAAATGAATGTATGTATGTATAATTAAAAATAGATTTATACGCCTACACATGAATGTATATACATGTATAAAATATGTATTTTATGGGTATATATATATGTATAATATAATGTATTATACATATATTTATGTATATATGCATATATATATAAGAATTAAAAGGAAAAGAAAAGAAGGAAAGGAAAACTGCCAAGGGCAGTATATAGGTGCAATGTATGTGGGTGTGTGTGTGTGTGTCTCGGTTGGGTGAGGTGTGTGTGTGTGTGTGTGTGTGATGTGTATAATATAATATATATATATATATGTGCACATCACAAGTCTCCCAAGCCAATAAATGCAAAGTTGCATTTGGTAGAGGGAATACCAGAACCTAAGTCAAGAAAATGGGCCATAGAATGGGGAGTAACCGAGAGACAGAGAAAAGTGGGAAGTGACAAGGGCGGTGGAAGTGATGAGGGTTCTCTGTATGTGTATATAGGGAACGTACATAGAGACAAAAAAGAGAGAATCATTTCGGGAAGAACTAAGCCAAGAAAGAAGGAGAAGAGGAGGAGACCACAAGAGAAATACAAAAAATTTAGATGAGTCATCACCCACTGTTTTTATGATTTAAAGTATGATAGTTTGATTTAAAGCTAGGGTCTTGATAAGCATGAGTTAAGCTTTTAAATGCAAAAAGAATGATAGAAAAAAATGCTAAAATGACTGAGAAAATGGGAGTTGCAGGTCTCGGTTGCACCATGATTTTATGCTTAAAAGCTTGGTTTAAGTTTATGAAAATAAACCCTAATAGTGCAGAAAACGTTTAGGATGGAATTTGAGTGAAAATCGTGACCCAAAAGTCACGAAATTTGAAATGAAGCTCTGACCGAAAAATCGGCCGGAGATATTTAAACCCATATTCGTGAAGATCAAGACGGTCTTGATCAAAACGGAGGATGGATTCATGATCCCCATGTGGTGGGGAGTGAAACAGCATTCAAAACGGGGGGAATCCATCGGGAACCGGTGACAGTCGCCGGAGAAGACGACTGTGTACAACCAGAACCCTACCGGAGTACTGGGGAAGACAACCGTGAAATCGTAAGGCAACCGAGTTAAATTTAAATCGGATCCGGGTTCGGATCGGGTCGGGACCCGACCGGAAATGAAATGGGAAAATTAAACTGTGTCGTTTTATATATTGGATTTTAAATAAATTGGGTCGTTTGGTTACAGGGATAGGAAATGTGAAAATCTGAGTTGGGCTTATCCAAACCATGGATAGGGTAAGAACCAGGATATTGGAATCCGGTTCTTTGAAATGGACTGAACCGTTTGGTTCAGTGAAGGGGCAGACCGGTTTAGGGTTTTTGGTTCTGAACCAACTGGTTCAGACCGCAGCTTTTGGAAATTATAAACCGGCCCCAAATGTTTTAAGAAATGTCACTGTGGCCCAAACAGAAAAATTAATAAAATATTAATTTTTACAAAAATGCCCCTATTTCAAATATAGGTCAAACGAAGTCCAAACGATGCAAATGAATAGTCAATTTTTATTATCTCGGACATTATAAGATCAATTGTGGGGTCTATTTCACGATACGGGACTCCAAAAAATAAAATACACATAAAAGTGTAAAATGACCATTTTGCCCTTTTGGTACAAATGTTCAAATGGAATTCCGCGAAAGCCTAAACCGACTTTATTCGGCATTCCGGACTCAATGGTAAAGTCTAAATTAGTGTGTGAGATACTTATGATAGAAAGGCATAAAATTTGATAAATAACATTTATTCTGAAACGTAATTACTGATATATAGGGAACTCGAAAGGCAAGGGTACACTCACGGATTTCTGATATAGAATCAAGATAGAGGTAAGTGGATCACTCTCTCTTACATGTGGTGTTTCCACAAGCGAAGTTTATTCTTTTACTGCCAAACTCGTACACTTGAATGTATTGATATCCTTGTGTTCCATAATTCGATATTTTCTATCTTGTGGACATTTGATTGACTGATGTATCATTGTTATCATGTTTCACTGTGCCTTGTAAGGCCTACTGTTGTATCCTTATTGAATGAATGATATTCCATTTTTATATCCTATGGAATTACTTATGATCATGATATGTTTATGAACACGGGAGTTGTGCTCAGTCACAACACCCATCTGATGCTATCTGATTGACTGGGACCTACGGGTCAAGTCCGTGAATGGACAAATGGCAATTCACTAAAATCCACTGGGGGGTATGCCGGGCCCCAAAATATTGAGGGTCTACCGAACCCTGACACAGAATAACAGCATCTCTTATGACTGATAGAACTTGATTGTTGAATGGCATTATCCCTTATGATTCTTCGAGTCTCGAGGGACTTGTATTATTGATTTAATTGTGATCGGTTCATTGTGGCAGTACTTCATTGTTGTTATATTATCATTGGAATTCTTGATATTGATATTACACCCAATACTTCTGATTGTGTATTGTGATTACTGTTCATTGGCCCTCGTGGCAATTGTTTCCATTGGCCCTCGTGGCAATTGTTTCCATTGGCCCTCGTAGCAATTGTTTTCATTGGCTATCGCAGCATCTTATTCTCATGATTGACTGTCATGTACTCATATGATTGATCATCGATACCAGTGTTAGAGATCTGCATTTACTTACTGAGCTTTGTAGCTCATTCCACCCCATTTACCCCCCATTTCAGGTGATGACGTTGCGAGACCCCAGTAGGAGTCTAAGAGCATAGGGGGACATTTTGAAGTACTGTATCAGTCTATGTTAGTTCTCCCATGTATTCACCACCCTCGGGTGCTAGTTACGTTTAGTTCTCATTTTGTTTTATGTAGAACTATGTCATGTATTTAATAGACTTCCGTTGTTTAAATTATTTAAAAGACTTCCAGTTGGATTACTGTAATTGATAAAGACTTCCGCTGTTCATTGTTTAAAATTTTTAGTACATTGCATATTAGTACTATGATACAGGAATGGAAAAAGTAGGGACGGCCTTCGGGTCGGCCCCGCGACACGAGATCCGCATAGGGTGGGTTTCGGGTTGTGACACTTCGCAATTGAAATTATACAGATAAAACATTACATATACAGATATGTTAGAATAGATATTTTCTACATTTCGTTCCTTGAATATTATCTTACAACAACAATGTCGAGAGTGTAAATTTACTAAGTATTCTAACTAGATATCTTTTCTCCTCCTAACTAAACAACATAATGATTTTGCAATAAAAAATTATTAGTTACATTCCACTAGCTCTACATCACTTTCTGAAGCAAATGAAACTGCATTTCCTAAAGCAAATGTTACTTTATCATATAAACAAATTCATAGACATGAATGTGGTTATGGATATAGCCATGGACGTGATCATATTTGTAATTGTAATAATAATAGATACCGATATGGTCATAAAAATAACTCCTTTAATTGTCTCAGAAGAGACACACCAAAGCACTCAAAGTGCAATAATAATGTGGAGGCAAAGCAAGAAAAGGGAAAACAAAAATTGCCTCAAGATCTTAAAGAATCTTGCTATCGGTGTGGAGGAAAATGGCATTGGCCACGTACCTATCGTACGCCCAAATACTTAGTAGATCATTACCAAACTTCAATAAAAGGAAAAGAAATAGAAATCTTTTCTACTAATAGTCTTATAAATATTACACACTTAGATATTACCGATTTCTTTGCAAATTTTGATGGAAGATTTTATTATTTAATTGGTGATGGAAAGGTCCACACCCAGTAATGTTTTTTATTATATCTTTTATAATATTTTACATTAATGATTTTATCTTTATTGTTTATTTTCAACATATATTTGTTCTTATTTCTCATGATAAATGCATCTAATGAATTGATAGAGTTCGAAATGAATGGTAAAGTTATATGTCTTACAGATAATGCAACTACACACACAATACATCGAGATAAAAGATATTTTCTAAACTTAAAATTAGTTGAACCTAATGTCAACACAATATTTGGTACTACAAATCTAATTGAAGGCTCTAAAAGAATCAGCATCATGTTTCCAAATGGCATAACATTTCATATAAATGATACTTTATACTCTAGTAAGTATAGAAGAAATTTGCTTAATTTCAAAGATATCTGTTATAGTGGGTATCATATTGAGACTATTAATAAAGGTAATGTAGAATATCTTTTCATTACTTATGTTGTTTCAAATAGGAAGTATATTTCAGAAAATTTTCATACTCACTCATCTAGCTTGTACCAAATAACTATATGGACAATTGAATTGTGTGTCGTAATGAACTAGAAGTTCATTAACGCAAAGACTTTTGTTCTTTGACATGATCAATTTGGAACCCAACGGAAATAATGATGTGCAGAATCATTGAAAGCTCACATGGACATCCCTTAAAGAATTAGAAGACTCTTTTATTGTCTGAATCTTCATGCACTGCTTATTCTCAAGGCAAAGTAATTATTAGACCATCTCTTACAAAGGTGAGTGCTGAATTTTCATCCCTTTTAGAGCACATTCAAAGAGAAATTTATGAACCTATTCATCCACCACATGGATTGTTTTGTTACTTTATGGTTTCAATAGAAGCATCAACTAAATGGTCACATGTCTATCTACTTTCATCTCACAGTGTTACATTTGAAAGACTTCTTGATCAACTGATTCGGTTGAGAGAAAAATTTCTTAATTATCTCATCAAGATAATATATATTGATAATGTTGGTGAGTTTATATCCCAATCATTTGATGAATATTTCATGTCAATTGAGATAAATGTTGAACATCATGTTACTCATGTACATACAAAAAATTGTTATAGCTGAGTCTTTGATCAAATGTCTCAAATTAATTATTAGACCATGACTTATGAGAACAAAACTGCCTATTTTTACTTGGGGATATGCTATATTATATGCTGCAACATTAATCCATATTCGACAAACCTCTTGCCATAAATATTCTATTTTACAACTTATATTTGGTCATCCACCAAATCTTTATCACCTACGAGTCTTTGATTGTGTTGTACAAGTTCTTATTGAGCCCCCACAACATACCAAAATGGATCCCAATAACGACTTGAAATTTATGTTGGCTATCATACTCCATCTATTATAAAATTTTTCGAACCCCTAACAAGTGATCTATTTATGGCACAATTTTTCTTTTATCATTTTGTTAAGATAGTCTTCTCGCCATTAGGGGGGAGAAAAGTAGAAGCGAGAAGCTCAACATGAGATTTCTTAGAATGCATCATCATTGTCTCATTGTGATCTTTGTACTAATCAATGTGAATTAGAAGTTCAAAGGATCATTCATTTGCAAATTAAGTATTGCAAATCAATTATTGGATGCATTCTCTGATACAAAAAAGTAATAAAATCGCATATACTAGCTATAAACACCCTACATAGATTGATATTCCTGTATAAAAACTTGTTACTACAACAACAAACAAGTCCACGACACGTTTGAAGCATGGTAGGCTTATTGGAGTGAAAAATAAAATTATCTAGAAGATGAAAACACAAGAAAGAAATAAACTAACAACTCCTGAAGAGACCACAAATCGTATGATGATTGATCAATCCAACATTGGTAAACAAATACCTCTTGAAGAAGGAAGACCTCCTGAAAAGGAAATATGCCCTAAAGTGGAACGTGTAACCCCTGAAGACGCTTAGGTACCTGAAAATAAAGATATCTAAATAAATTACATATCTAGTAGAGATAAATGGGATTGAAGTGATATTATTGTTAATTATATATTTGTCTTTGCAATATCACTTGAAATCACAAGAATTAATGAAGATCCTGAACCATAAAACGTCAAAAAACATCGATGTAGAAATGATTGTCCAAAGTGAAAAGAAATAATACATGATAAGTTAGACTCGTTAGCAAAACAAGAAGTATTGGGACATGTACTCCAAATGCTTGAAAACATAAATCTTGTAGGGTACAAAAGAGCTTTTATATAAAAACGTAATGAGTAAAATTATATCATTAGATACAAAAGTAGTGTAACGCCCAGTCCCGGATGGACCAAACTAAGGGGTCGTCGGAACCACAAAAGGTAGGTGATTAAGGCTAATCATTCTATTCAAGTGTATAAAAGCACTTCATTTCTTTCTGAATTGATTTCCTTAAATCATTTTTCCTTAATTGGTTTCGGTTCGTTCTCATGATTAAACTTGTTCAAGTCCCATAACGAGATTAAATGAAATAAATCACACAAAATGTAACTAAACCAAAAACATCCATCGATAATATATAACAAGATAATGTGCAGAGCTGACATTACTAGTCCAATATACAACATTTATATTAAGTCAAGAAAGGTACAGGCACCCTTTACCATATATAATAAATGAATACAACTATCCGAAACCAATGTTACTCAAGTCTCTGTCCATCTTGTGCTATTCCAACAGTTGTCCTCTACCAATCCAGTACCTGTCATTCTCCTGAACAATAGGGGTGAGTCATAACACTCAATAGGGTTTCCCAAAACACCCAAGCATGCAACGTGCAAAAACTAATGAAAGTCTGATGAAAACAATCCCTAATGTCTAATATGCAATCACAAGCACCCAATAATATCATCTATTAGGTTACAAGTGTAGGAACAATTATAAGAAGAATATGGCACCACTCTATGTGGTATAATAATAATGATAACACATTCAGCATGGACATTCAAGCATGATACATGTACATATATATATACAAACCTCACAACGCACCTCTATTTTCTATTTTCAAGCAATAAGGACACAATATCCAACATAGATCAATAATATTGCCAGTCAATAACGTGTAATCATTGCACCATTACATAAACAGCAGGTGTAATCCACAACATAACAAGTCCGAGTAATATCTATTGTAAACTTCAATACAGTCCCTACAATGCCATGATGCTCAATACAAAAAGGTAAACGTGTATGATTTAAACTATGATCCAAATTGTAACTTTATCTCTCTCAATCCATAATTCAATCACCTAATAACCCCCGAAAAAGCGTGGTACTTCTCGGACTACAAACCCAATGGTAATGCACCACCACCCGCGCAGGGTTACAATTTGTAACTGAAGGGAGACACAATCCCCATCAAAAAATAATCTCAGTCTCTAATGTGATCTTATCATACTCTATTCATCTACCTCATTAATCTATCTACACCACTCAGATGTGCTCAACCAACACTATAAAGGTCCGTAATACATTCCACATTGGCTGTTATGTAATACAATGCATGATATCTCAATATATGAAAATGACATAATCCACATAGTATCCACATGCATTCAGGATAAACATATAATCAATGATACCGAAATAAAATGACAACAGTCGAATCATAAGGATCAATGATAAACATGTAATCTCAACCAATCAGGATAAAATCCTAGTCCTATTCATTACTAGACTAAAAGAAGACACTACTTGTGCCTTTCACATTATGCATTAGATACCTCACACACTCATTGTTTGACTATCGAAACCACCATAACCCTTAACATTAAGGTTGCATAGTATTTCTTTAAGTCGTCATAGTTTAATTACGTATTAGCCGAGCTACCGAGTGCCCGTTGTCCCAAACAGATATCGAAAATGTGTTCCCAAGCCTCAAAAATCTTAAGGAGGCCTCATCGCCATGTTTCTAAGTCATTTGAATGCTTTTTAAGCCTATAAGGGCATTTTTGAAATTTTATTAGACATGTTTCACACCTACCGAGACACTGTCTCATGAAACTAACCTTGGAACCAGATCCAAAAGGTCCAAAAACCCTAAAGACACTCTCCTTGAATTTTATTAACCCTTTTAGATATATGTTCTATGCCTAGGGCATAGTAATGATTTCATATATTAATATGAGACCAACCCCATGTCCTCATTTCATTAATCTAATATCATGTTTGGATTCCTGGCATCTAAAAATATTAGAAACGCCTCCTCCAAATCTTAATTATGCTATCAATTATTCAATCTAGGTATAGTAGTATAATTGTCATTTTACTAATTTAGATGGGACCATCACTAGGTCCCAATTTGTCCAATCTGACATTACATTTAAATTCTGAATATCCAAAAATATTGGATTAGCCCCTTTCGAATTTTAATCAGCCCTTGAATTACTTAAATTATCATTAAGGGTATTTTTATAATTTTACATATTTATGTGGGACCACCTCTGGTCTTTGAATATCCAAACTAACCCTACCATTGAGTCTGAAACACCCAAAAACCTTTAGAAAGTCCTTCTTTAAATTAAATTTTTATTTAAATTTTTAATTTATTGAAACAAGGGAAATTTCAAAATTTTAACTCTTTTGAACCGATTCAATAGTGACCAATTCATACCTAAACCGGTTCAAATTAAACCATTAACAAAAATTATTTTTTCCTTAACTATGAAACCAAACAGCCCTTAAGGCTCCCAACTCGTCTGACCCAAATCAGACCCGTTGACCATTGATCGGGCCGTTGACCAACCCGACCCACCGACTTGTTGACAGGATGGCCGGCGCCGATCACCCTCTCCAGCACTAGTACACCCGAAAACTGGCTTTTTCATTCTTTTCACTTGGTTTCTTATCATAGGATCTTCTAAACCTGTTTTAAACTAATATGCGACCAAATAGATGGATCAAACCCTATTGAAACACAAGAAATTTAGAAATCCCGCTTTTCCAACAAGTTACTATGACTCGTGGTTTCTGCCCACTCCGACAACCATTTCCCTCGGTTCTTGATCCTAACCTGCATCATTTCTCATATAAAGTTTAATGAAACTCGGATCAAGCTTCGAACCTTGTCAAAAATCGAACAACGACCGTGCCACTGTGACTTTCAGGCAGTCTGGTATTTCCACAGCCATTCTCGATTTTATTTTTATTTTTCTCTCTCCTTTTGATCAGGAATTATCCCACCAAGCTCGAATGATCTACCATGGTTAGACTAATGGCTTGAAAACCCTCAAAACGTGGTGATTTGAGAGAACCTAGATTGGTTTCTCTCTTCCCCTCATGATGGTTACATGTATGCATGCATACAAACAAACGTGCCCACAAGCATGCAACGATCACCTATAACTTGAACTAATTATACAAAATATTAAGAAAAGTCCCTACCTCGCGGTTATTGTAAAGAGAGAAAGTTATGGGTAGAGAGAGAGAGAGAGAGAAAGAGAGGGAGCTTAAAGCTCTTCAATAGCTGTTATAGACACCTTATTTTGAGACCCTTGATTGAATAGAGTTGGTTTTTTTATTTTTGGTAAGTTGCTACAATATGTCCCATCTAGGGGTATTTTAGTAATTTCTCATTTCACCTATAGAGAGCATTCCCTTCATTTTTTTTTTCATAAAAAGCATTTCAGTAATTATACCTATAGAGGCCATTTTAACATTTTGGTCATTTCACTCATACAAGGCATTTCGTTCATTATGCCCATAGAAGGCATTTTCGACATTTTGGTCATTTTATCCATAAAGGAGATTTTGGTCATTTCACCCATCGAGGGCATTTTCGTCATTATGCCTATAGGGTGCATTTTTGACATTTGATCATTTTGTCCATAGAGAGTATTTTGGTCATTTCATCCATAGAAGGCATTTTGGTCATTACACCCATAGAGGGCATTTTCGACATTTTGGTCATTTGACATATTAGGACCCTTGAGGGTATTTTATTCATAATGCCCACTAAGGACATCTTGGTAAATACTAGAGGTTTTCTACCTTCTAGGGGTATTTCTGTAATATTGAAAATATTTTGTCCTTTGGAGGGCATTTTGGTAATTATAGAATATTTCTAACTCATATGGGTTATTTTGATCATTCATGGGCATACATGTAATTTTCATGTCATTTTATCTTGGGTTAATTTGGTAATTTTGGTCCTTAGGGACAATTTTGACTTTTTTATGCCTTAGTGGCATTTTTGTAATTTTCTTGTCCCTAAATTCTCCATCGAATTAGGGGCGATATTGTCACGCCTCGAATTCCAGCTAACCCGAGGCGAGAGTAACGAGACAAAAGAAAATAAAATAATAAAGGAATAAAAGATAATTAAGGACGATCACACACATGCTACACACTGTTCGGATACATACATAAGGTCTGGTCCATTCATTCACTACGTACAAAATAAAATACAGTCTCGGTCTTATGCCCTTACACAATATCAAAAGCGCCCCTTGGGCCTAACATAGTCCCTAATCAGATCATCTCCTCGTCTCGTACAGCTGGGACATCATCAGAAATGTTTGCCCCACTAAAGGGGTCAGCTCAACATGCTGGTACGATATAATGCTAATGCAAGAAACAAAACTAAGGTCGTGGCATGTGCAAGTGTACAGTTATTTCTATATGGCATTCGATATCATGATGGCAGAATATGAACAGTGTACAATATATGAGCAGTATGCGTGACACACCCATGCAACTCTATGCCACCCATGTCTCATGATACGATCATTCTCCGCTGGCATGAGTACCGCCACGTATGTCTCGCTTCACAGTCCGGAATCCGCCAGGCTCGCAAGTACCTAATGGCCGATTTTGAGTTTTTCACCACAGGATCTGCACCCTCATAATATAAAGCACCAAGTGCTTAACTCACGCCATGTCCAAGGAATCACACTATGCCAATATGCTCTGGTTTCACCATGTCATAATGTAATCTCAATGATGCATCTCATTCATACATAAAGCATGCTCTCAAGTACATATTTCATAATATCAACAGTTCTCAAGGAATACAATTCACACACAATATACTAACACATGCGATATACATACAATCATTATTTATATCATCACCCAACATACAGCAAGATAGCATGAAGCACATAAGCATGTGAACAATCAAGCAAACATGTGAACAATCAAGGCAGCAGAACAAGTATTCTTAATCTCAATTCTATTTCTTACTTAGCACAATATATCGTACCTGATAATCGATCTCAAACAGGGAGAGTGTACTCGTAGTATAGTGAGATCACTGTAAGAACACCGAAGGTCAGGTCACCTTCTCTTTGCCTTTCCGTGTCCCTAAAATCATAACATGAGACTCAGTTCAATTGTCACTTGAATTATGCTATTCATCAAATTTTATGTCTTTATCTTATAAGTTTCTATTTTGCTAAATTAGACTCTACTATTGAGTCCGGGACGTCGAAGAAAATAAGTTTAGGTTTTTGTAGAACTGAATTCGGACATCTGGGTTCAAAAGGGCAAAACAGTCATTTTGCACTTTCCACGGGTCCTTACACTTCGAGACTTCTTTTCACAAATCAGACTCCACGGTTGATTCCGGAATGCTCGAAATAATAAAGTTTTACTATTTGTTTACTTAATTTGGAGTTCGTTTGACTGTGTTTCCAATCCAGGGGCATTTTAGTAATTTTAAAGGTTACTACGGGTCTTTTATTTTTTGGGATCCCATCTCGTAAAACGGACCTCATCATTGGCCTCAGAATGGCCTAGATAGTCAAAATACACTAATGACTTGTCCCATTTGGACTCCGGGTTATTTTAGAGTATTTAAATAATTAAATTAATTAATTAATTAATTAATTTAATTAATATTTATTAATATTTTATTCTGGAGGGGTCAAAACATAATTTCTCATAAGTTTAGGGGTCAAAGTGCAATTCCCGAAAGTCCTGGGTCAATTTTCAATTATCAAAAAGTTCAGGGGCAAAATTGTAAATTCTAATTCTCCTATTCCTAATTCGGACAACCAAACAAGAATCAACCTAAAACATGGATAAGATATCCCTGTTCTTATTTAATTCAGATTTCCAATTTCTTAAGTCCACAACCAAACATTCCCAATTTAGTTTTTAATTTAAAACAAGAAGGCGACACGTGGTAAGGGCGGTTCAGCCCCGCCCGAACCGGACCCGACCCGGACCCGAAACCCAACCCGAGTGGCCTCCCTTCTTCCCTGTTTTTCCGGCGATGAACCAGTAGGGTTCCGGCGCCTTCCCCGGCGCCGGCGAACGGTCTCCAGCGAGATTTTCAGTTTTTAAAAATGTGATTCCCTCCGTTTTCTCCCAAGGATTCCATATCTAGGATCGGTTTTGAGATTTGATCAACGGATTCTCACGAAATAGAGGGTCAACCCCTCGGTCAAACTTCCGACCGACCCTTTCCCTTTCATTTTTGTGACGGTTTGTTCATAGTTTAACCCCCATTTCAATCCCAAATGATTTCTGCACCTCACCCCTTGAATTTCCCATCCTTTAAGCTAAGTTTTTCACATAAAATATCAAGACCCAACTCCCTCAACCGAACCTGCAACTCCCCATTTCTCCCTCTCCCCTTAACCATTTTGATTGATTCTTGTCGCGTTAGACTCCATTTTTCAAACCCTATAAGGCCCTACGATTTAAATCGACCATCATGCTAGAAAAAAAATAAAACAGAAGCTAGACCTGGGCATACCTATTTTCGGGTTTCTCCTTGTTGTAGCTCTTCCCCTCTTCCTTTCTCCTCTTGGGTCACTCCTCGAGCTTCCTCTCCTTCTTCACAGTCCTCTCTCTCTCGCTTTCTTCTTTTCTTTCCTTCTCTTCTCCCAACCGAGACCACACATAAACAAAACACACCTCCACGTCTCTCTCTCGGTTACTCCCCCTTCACAGCCCCTTTCCTTGACTTATTCCTCGCTGTTCAGCCCCCCTTTCTCTTCCCCAAATGCAGCTTTGCATTAAATGCAAAGCTGCTCATCACACACACACACTAGACACACACACACTCTCTCGGTCACAACCACACTCACACACCCACGGTCTGGTGCACCCTTCCAGTGCACACATGCACTGCTACATATATGTACATATGCATATTCACATACACATGCACATACATTACTCTATACATATACACCTTCATAATATCTCACATACACATACATGTTATATATATATATATATATATATATATATATATATATAACACCCATGTAATAATAATCATACACACATTACATAAATTTCATATTTTTAATACTAACAATAATAATAACAATAATAATAATAATAACCATGAAAATTTATTTACATATAAAAAAAAATTTCTCGGGTTATTACAGATATAGTAAATATAGGTTTGTCTACCAAATACTTGCCTCCTTCCCTCATTGTCCCAAGGTATTTGCCCGAGATTTGTGTACAAAATAATATCTCTATCTAATTGTATGCACATTAAGCATTAATTTTGGTCATTCATCCATAGGATTCATTGTGAGTCATTGGATCAAATCTCTTTACTTTTTTCCTATAAATAAAAACCATTGGCCACCACAATTTAGGGTTGCACATCATAATCATTAAGAAGCCAAATGTTGTAGCAATAATCTTTCTCTCTCTTCCATATTTCTTAAATTCTTGTTCTACACAAGTAATAGTTCTAATCCATTGAAGGAAGAGTTCCATACCATTGAAGATTCGATCCAAGAAGTTCAAGCTCAAGCCTTGTTTGATTCAACCCAAACAATCATGTATGTTCCTTAAAACGCTACTATTCTCTCTTTTCCTAATTTAGTTTATCCCATCACTCTTGATAGAATAAATTGAATTAGAGAACTACGTTGGTTCTGATTCCGTTATCTGAATGGATGCGTAGGATGCCTCATGGGCTCGAATCAACTTTTTTCCTTTAAGCTATTTACTTTAGATTTGTTTTTCTTATTTTTATCCTTGTCAACATCTCTCTACTCTTTCTTTTGGTTTATTTACTTTATTTATTCTGTTTATTTTATTTGTTCATGTCATTATTATCATTATCTCTTTCCACTCACCCCCTCTCTTATTTATGTCATGGAATATTAAGCCTTATTGATGGACACTTGAGGCCAGTCTATTTAAACTGGGCGGGATGGGTGCCTAACCCCTTCCCACCTCGTACTTTAGCTCCCGGATTCGGAATTCTTTAGTTCATTGTAGATTAGTTTTGCTTTACTTGATTTTAACCAATGTTAAGAGGTTTAGAATTCAAATAGGATCAAAGCGATGTAATTTCAGTTTTCTTTGCTATTCTTTTTACAAATGTCTATTCAAAGTAACTCCATAAAAATTGTACTTTAGTGACTATGTGATACTTTAAAGAGTTATTTTTTGTCTAACATTTTCAAGAAACTCTTCAAAATTTAATATTTTATTATTTTTATTTTTTAAATTATATAGTTTTGTTTCATTTTATTTAAATTCTCTTTAATTTTTAAAATGTATAATTTAAATTACCTCCAATTTTTTTTAAATTTTAATATTCGAATTCCCACCAGTTTTATTCAAAATTTAAAATCCCTCAATTTTATTTGAAATTTAAATTAATTTCAATTTTTATTGATAAATACAACCACTTCTCTTTCATTTTTATTCAACTTTTTCATTCAAGACATCTCTCAGCTTCTTTTTCTTCATTTTTTTTTTTTTTTATCCACTATGGAAGACGATCTTTTTATGAATATGCTTCTTGATGATTCCGATTCCGATGATGAATTGGAGATGTTGGTAATAGTTACTATGGAAGAAGAATGACTTCAAGGGAAGACACGATCTAGGCCATACTGTGGTTCCTTTCAAGGTCACGCAACTATTTAACACAATCTTGTCCAAGGCTACAATAGGTTATATCAAGATTATTTTGCTGAAAATCATGTTTATCCTCCAAATCTATTTAGAAGGATTTTTCAGATAATTTGTTCTCTTTTTTTGCGCATTCATTCTTCAATGGAAGCGCATGACCCATAATTTGTCCAAAAAAGAATGCTTCAAGAATTCTTGTACTTGTGGAAATACTCCCACACTCGAAATTAATAAGTCTCGTGTTTTTTTTATCGTTCTCTTGTATAGGATTCAAATTAATACTAAATCACGATGACACAAGAAGTGTATCTTTTTCAATGGTAAAACTATCATCACGTTTTTTTGTCTTTATCGATTTGAATGAAGAATGGAGACACGGTTAAGCAGTGAATTGAGTGGAGAATTCAGATGATTTTAAAAATTGTATTGCAAAAAATGATTGATCCATTTGGATGAAAGAATTGAGGAATGAAAATAATGCATAAAAGATGAATGATTGCTCAGAATCCTTAAATAGAGTTGAAGTTTCCTGCGTGGCATATCAAAGTGGGGCATCGACTGGGTTGTCGAGACTCTTGGAGGTGCTCTTACATGAGTGTAAAAAATAAGTGCATTGATCATAGAAATGAATAAAATATTAACATCAAATCTTCATAATTTAAAGCAATCCAAACGGACAGTAAAGATATTCTCATTCCTGTGCACGGTGCTGCTGAGATCAAGCTTCCTATTATTGGGTTGCTCTGAATAAATCCACACAAGTTTTAAAGCCTAAATTGGGTGGCCAATGTTCCTTGTATTTGTGTAGGCTATGGTCCATCTTATTTTCTGATTGTCCTACTTTTATTTTGCAGGCCTTTGGGCCATTTTATTTATAATGTTACATATAGAGTTTATTTGTCTTTTTCATACCATTTTATCTATCTACTAATTATTTACAAAATTATTATTTGTTTATTTTTTTCAATACGTGTGATTGTTTTTGTTTATAAAATCTATTTTTGTTAATGAAACTCACTATATCCGTATGTATAATATAATATTTATTACTATTACCTTACTGCTCACATGGCGCTCATTTTATTTTTCTACTTGATACATCAGGTTAGTCCTTTTTATATTCGAGTACATGTCTTAATTATAATTTATTATATATATAAAAAAAAATATGTATTTTTTAATTGTAAAATTTTTATTTTATAATTAAAACTAACTAATCATATATTATTCATGTTATTATATACATGATATATTAAAATTATGACACGTAGTTCAATAAGAAAAATATCTTTTTACCTAATTTAGATTCAAGTATAATCGATTCTCTTATAACTAATATTCAATAACTAAATAATGTTTAATAATTAATAAATTTTTAAAGAATGAACTTGATTTTATGATAGATAATTAATAATACTATTATTTAATAATTAATACATTTTAAAAAAAACTTCTTTATAATATTAATTATTAAAAAAATAAAATAATTATATATGTATATATATATCCCCTTTATTAAAGAGATAAAATAATTATATATGTATTTATATATATATATATATATATATATATATACATCCCCTTATGATCTGTCTTGAAAATTTTATTTATTAATTTTATGTAATTGAAGTGAGAAGTATTGTAAGTAAGAAAACTTATGACATCAGTAAAAATAATTTTTACAATGACCAAAATCATGTTGAAAAGTTGATATAAAAAGTCTTATTTTTATATTTAAAATTATTTATATGTAAAAGATATTTATTAGTTAATAAAAATATAAAAAAAAAAACTTAATAATTAATAAATAATAAATTTTTAATCCCTTACATCTATTAATTATATAGGAGTTTGACTGTACTGTCCTAATATATTTATACACACAAATCTTGACTGTTGGGAAACTTTAGGTAGTTACACAGTTGAGTTAGGCTTTTTTTTTCAAATTAAAATTTGAAATAACAACAAATTATAATATCCTAAACAAAAAAGAACAGTGAAAAAAGTGAGAAAAAGATAATGAAAAAAATCACATGTAACATTTTTTGCAATTAAAATATGCAATAATTAAAAAATTATAAGATCCTAAACAAACTATCAATGCATCTAATAGATGAAACCAATAATCTGACTGAGATAATATTTATTTTTCATAATATAATAATTCCATTTCAAAACTCCTTTAGAGCAACTACAAACGGAAGTTGTCATTTTGATGTGACAAAAAATTTATTTACAATTTTAAATAGTATTATGGCATCTCAGAATTATAAATTTATTTTAATTGTAGGTGTCAAAATGGGATGCTATTTTAATATTTTTTATTAAAAAATGTAATTAAACGTAACGATTATATTTTAACGGGTATAGTTTTCATAACGGTTTGATTTAAATTAACTTACAAAAATTAATTTAATTTAAAAAGTCAATTTAAATTCTAACAATTAACTAAATTATAAAAATTAGTTAAATAAATAAAATCATCCTAAATTAACAAAAAAATCATAACTTAAAAAATAAATTAAAAATAAAAAAATCAATTTAAATTATAAAAATTAATTTAATTAAAAAATTAATTAAATTAAAAAATTAATTTAAAAAATAACAAACCCCATGTATTTTATGGACTTTGATAAGTTTTTTTTTCCTGTACTTATAAAATTTTTTGTTAAAATAGAGCTGTTGAAATAGTAACCGTTGTAACAGTAAAAATAGAAACGGTCACAATCGTTAAATGGCACATCCCTTTTTCTATCTCCAAAATTTATAAAAATGACACCCCAGACCATTGGATGGCATTTTGTAACCGCAAATGTCACAACTGTTAGAGTAAAAAATTTTAAACTTAAATGTCATTTCGATGATTATGTATTTGACACTCCGAATAACACCATACATTAAAATTGCTCTTAACATTCTAAAAAATATCAAAAATATGTCAGTTTAATTTTAAAAAAATTAAAAATATTAGTATAATTTATTTTAAAAATTAATAAGAATATCTTTTACAATATTTAGGATCATTACTGTCGGAAAATATCTCTAATTTTTGAATAAAGACAAAAAGGTACAACAATCGACAATGATGATAGTACAAAAATTATAAGTAACTGACAAAAATATAACTATTCTGACACAAATCACAATTATTGTTTTCTTTTACCGGTCATATCCAACTCCATCAACCCACATTCATAAGAGACAACTTTCAACACCCGCCAAAATATATATATATATATATATATATATACCGCCAACTGTATAAAAATAGAGTACTTTTACCACTCTGGGATTTCATCCCTCCAAAAACTAAAATAAAAAAATTAAACAACAAGAAGTGTGGGGGATTGCCACAGATCTAAAGAAATGCCTTGCCTAAAATGGGTGCAAAATGAATAGTTCATAGATCACCCATTGTTACAATCAGATATTTGAACAAGGCACAACTGTTTGTGACAACTACCTTATTCATCAAATGCTGGAAAAGAAAATTGTTGTGCCCACCTCTACATTATTTCAAACTAGGGGCAGAAAACCACGTGTCGGGATAGATCACAATTGCTTTTGACCTGTCGACAATAAATAGTACCCGAAAAGACGTTATTTTAGAGCTTTTTTTAATACAACACTCGTTTAAGTTGTTATATCCAACCTTGAAAATACATGTTTTAATAACATGTTAAAAGTTATTTTAAATTTTAACTTTATAAAAGTTATTCTTACATATAATCAAATTTTTAGCAAATTGTTATTTAAATAAATAACTTAAATGTTTTCAATCTAATGATTGAAATATTTCAAAATCAAAGATGTTTATAATTAGAAATGATAATTGAGGAAAAAAATAGTTATTCTGTTAAAATATAACTACTAGAAGTATATTAGAGTTACCTATATATTCTTGTGATATAAGAGTTAGAATTAGTAGTCACATATATATATATATTATTATGTAATACTAGTGGAATTAAGGTTTTATGGTTTATTTCCTTTATTTATACTATCCATGTACAACCTCTGTACCCTCTTATATAAGGAGATCTCTTATACAGTTTTATAAATGAATTACAATCTAATACAATGTAGTCGTTTGGATTTTCCATTCTCTCTTTTCTCTCTTCTCTCGTTTGTCTTTTTTATGTTATTCTACCAAATTTAACATAATATCAAAGCCTCCCCTTCCTTGTCTGATTCTTCTCTGATTTAATTTATCTTAGCTAGTTTTGGTTCAACAAGTTTACACCTTTCTTCTTTCTATATTTTTTCTTTTATTTTTTTGCTTTCTCTACTTCCAGCCGCAACAACTTTTCTCCGTTTTTTTCTTTTATACTTCAGCGCAACCCAAGCCGCAGCCCTTTTCTTTTTCATTTCTTTGTCTCCTTCCGTTCTGCTTTATTTCTCTGCGTGCGCTGCCCTTTACTTTTCTTCTGTTCCCCAGATCTCCATCTGCAGCTCTCCAAGCCAAGCCACAGCAGTTGTCCCAACCGCTTCTCCTTTTTTTTTTCTCTTATTTTCTTTCTTTTTTAATATACTTCTAACAATAACATCGTTCGCATTGAAACATAAATGTAGGAATATAACATTTTGTTAATATAATATTATTAAAATTTAATTTTAATATAATTCAAATAACTTTTAACATTATAATTATAAATGCTCTAAGTGTGCCAGGTGCACTACATAACAGTACTTTCTTTTAATAATATTTTACTATATGTACACAACTTACTCAAAAATATTGGCTACGATGACAAACAAACATGACATGATATTACTATAAGAACACACTAACAATAGTTTATATTGATTGACATTCGAGGATTATAAATAATTTCTTTTTTCTCATATGAAAAATTCTTGAATTGAACTAGTATATGGGTATATTAGGTTATAGCATACATGATAGGGTATTATTGAGAGAAAATATTATCACATAGGGCTCCAGAGTTAATAAAGAATATTTATTAAAAAAAAACGCACAAATAAAAAGGTTTTTTAATATATTTTTTTGATTGTTTTTCAATAGCCTTTGAATCAAAAGCTATATGATTTACATAGAATATTCTTACTATAAAAAGAATGAAAGAAATAGACCTTTTTAAGTGAGGTGGATTAATTAGTTTATATATGTACTTGATATACCATAAAAGCACAGGCCAATCAACACTTGACACGTGTGACCACAATCCGACCTATGCTCGGCCAACATGATTCTCACTCAGCCAATGACTAAAAGCTCAAGCATCCAGATCATCATATAAGGTCGGAAGTGACCGAACATATATATATCCAGAACAGATCAACAGGGTCCAAACCAACACTCCAGAACTCGTCACCGCCTTAGCGGATGCCGAGCAGGGAATAAGGAAGCGGTCTTCAACAAGGAAACTACCATCTATGGTTATCTCTATGCAAGGTAGCTGCAATCTCCGATAATCAAATCCATAAATTCATGGCATCTATGGTTATCTCTATGCAAGGTAACTGCAATCTCCGATGATCAAATCCCTATATTCATGGCTTCGAATCCTAATCAACTTAGGAAAGGCACGGCTTATAAATTAAACTCTAAAGGTACGCCTTATTTCTTATGCTCATTCTTTGGCTTTCAATACAGTCTTTCAATTCTTTTACTTACTTAAGCATCGGAGCAGCTACCACCGGAGCCAATCCGGTGGTCCTCTGATCATCTTTCTGAGTGTTCTACAGGTCACGGAGTCCATACTTATTGCGAGCCGAAAAGTGCAGCATCAGTTTGGCGCCGTCTGTGGGAACGACTAATCTCCAAAGTGCTCTATTCATAAAACTTATCTCTTTCCCTACCGAAAAACCATGGCACCAAATCTCCGACCACGACAGAATACTCAGAATTCGCAAAACACTCAACGTCATCCACCTGCTCCTCGCACAAAGAGACCAGCGGCCAATCCTATGTGACAAGAGATCGAAGCAATAAAACGACACAATGAACTGGTGCAGGAACAATTGCTTGCCATCACTAGAACGCTGGCAACGCTCACGCAGAATCAAGCAGCGGGTTTTCCTAGCCTGCCGGTCAACTTCGTTGCAGGGACGCAACCTCCTGTTGCCACGGAGAATGAAGAACTTCGTGCACAGGCTCCAACTAACCAGCCTGGGCACCCCTCAGGCGTTGCTCATGCTGGCCGAGATCCGCAGCCATCAACAGTCCCTGGCTGGGGAACATTCGCCTTCGTTCCTCATGTATATTACCGGAGCACTACCCGAGCCCCAACTCCAAGGGCCTCGGGAGCACACCCGGCACCGCAGGAGCCTCATCATGCAAGACCGATCCCTCCGGTTCGGAATCCTCCTCCGTCCGAAGGGCGTACTCCACCCTACTACCCTGAAGCCGAGGCTGTCAGGCAGGGTTCACAAGAAGTCAGACTCAGAGACCCGCGGAGGGTGGAGGAAATCGCCGAGTCGATGGACCGAACGATTGCCTTAAGAGGACCTCAGAACCCTCCAGAGCAAGATGAACTGGCCAGGCTGCTCGGAAGACTGGCCACCCCATTCACTCACGCCATTATGTCAGAAGAAAGGCCCAGAAAATTCATGGTGCCCAAATTCACCTTGTACGATGGATCTGGAGATCCAGGAGATCACCTCTCTCATTACCAGCATACGATGCCCCTTCACGGAGCCTCTGATGCTTTCATGTGCCGAACGTTCATCACTAGCCTGAAGGGAACTACTCTGAAGTGGTTCCACAACCTCCCACCGAACTCTGTTACCAGCTTCTACGAGCTCGGTAAACAGTTCTTGGACAGGTTTATGACCAGCAGAAGGCTCAGAAGGGGGCCAGAATTCCTGCTAAACGTCAAGCAAATCAGGGAGGAATCCCTCAGAGCCTACATTGCGCGCTTCAACACCGAGCTCACAGAGATCACTGACTGCAGCCCGAAATTCCTTGTAGCAGCCCTGACTGCCGGGCTTGCCCAAGGTGGGTTCAGAGATTCCTTGACAAAAAGCCCTCCTGCCGATATGGCGGCGTTAATGGATCGGGCTAGAAAATACATCAACTTGGAAGAAGCCAACCGCACGTCCCAGAAGGGCAGAGATCAGACCCAGAGGGACAATCCAAAGCGGGAGGACCACAAGAAGGAGGATCACAAAAGAGACTCTAACAAAAAAAGGGTCAGGAGCCCAGAGAAGAGAACAGCACCCAGAGCTGTGTACAACTCCGGACCAAGGGAGTTCACCAACTTCACTCCTCTGAACACCACACCGAACCAGGTACTCCGGCAGATCCGAGATCGGGAGAACCTGAGGTGGCCGGAACCAATCAAGGGAGATCCCAGCTTACGGGACCAAAGTAAGTATTGTAATTTCCATAAAGATCATGGACATACAACTAACACTTGCAGGACCCTCCGATATGAGATAAAGCAGCTCATAAAGAAGGGCCGTCTTCGGGAGTTCGTCAAGCAGGACGGAAGGCAAAACCCCCAAGAAGACAAGCCTCAGCAGCGGCCCGACCAGAGGCCCGAACAGAGGCAGGAGCAGAGGGAGGGACGTAACGAGCCCCAGAGGCAGAACAATCACGTCATCTACGTCCTCCATGCTGACTCTCCTGTCATAGGAATGTCCAACAGGGCAAGAAAGAGATACGCTCGGGAGGCCAGAGCCTCCCCAAACGTACTACAGATCTCCAACATCGAAAAGAGGCTCAAGCCAGCACTGGAGATCCAATTCAACGAGCAAGATCTAGCAGGGGTACACTGCCCTCACAGTGATGCCCTTGTTATCACCCTTAGAATCGCCAACTTCGAGACCAGAAGAGTCCTGGTTGATATAGGCAGCTCCGTCAACATATTGTTCTACGAGCCGCTTAAACAGATGGGCATAGACCATGACAACGTCAAGCCCACCACCGCCGTCATGGCAGCTTTTGATGGCAACCTCAGCATCCCTTTGGGGAGAGTCGACCTTCCTACCACTGTAGGAGAGGGTGAAGGGCAGAAGACCACCATCTCGGAGTATATGGTGTTGAACATGAAGTCTCCCTACAACGTCATAATCGGGAGACCTTGGTTACATCAGATAGGGGCAAGTCACCTCGACCCTCCATCAGTGTCTGAAGTACGTCCACAACCAGAGCGTGCACTCGGTCAGAGGATGCCAGCCAACCTCCCGGGAGTGCCACGCTATTGCCCTTAAGGAGAAGGCTCCCAAATAGCAATTACAGCACACTCGGGATTGTACAGATCTGGTATTCACTCACTCTCCCGAGGTGGAGGATAGCCCATCCGGCATTAAAGAACCCCTGAGCCCAAGGGGACGCGACAGCCGAGCCAAACCTGTTGGCGAGCCCATTAAAGTACTGGTCAGTTCAGAAGCAGAGGGGCGTTACTTGTACATCGGCCCAGACCTAACACACACCGAGCAGGAAAAGATAGTCAGGTTCTTGAAAGACAACCTCTCTATCTTCGCTTGGGAGACCAGGGACATGGAGGGAATAGATCCTGATTTTATAACTCACAGACTGATGGTGGATCCAGATCACCCGCTAGTCAGGCAGAAGAGAAGGCCGATTGCTCCTGAACGGCATCGGATTATAAACGACGAAGTCCAAAGGCTGCTGGATGCCAGGATGATACGGGAAGTGTTCTATCCCGAGTGGCTAGCCAACACCGTGCTCGCCAAGAAGAAAAATGGCAAGTGGAGAGTCTGCGTTGATTATACAGATCTCAACAAGGCATGTCCCAAGGACAGCTTTCCACTGCCAAGAATAGATCAACTGGTTGATGCCACTGCAGGGCACGAGCTTATGAGTTTCATGGATGCCTACTCTGGATACAACCAAATCCAGATGTACCCTCCAGATCAAGAGAAGACTGCCTTCATAACCGAAAGAGGACTCTACTGCTACAGAGTGATGCCTTTCGGTTTGAAGAATGCTGGAGCCACTTATCAGCGGTCGGTGAACAAGATGTTCAGCCCACTGCTCGGCAGCACTATGGAGGTATACATCGACGATATGCTGGTCAAGAGCCTTCAGAAAAACAGCCACCTCCAGCACTTAGCCCAGACCTTCGATATCCTCAGAAAGCACAGGATGAAGCTCAATCCCTCGAAATGCACCTTCGGAGTTACGAAGGGAAAATTCTTGGGATACATTGTCTCTCAGAGGGGTATCGAAGCAGACCCCACTCAAATCCAAGCCCTGATTGGGCTAAAGTCGCCAAAAACTAGAAAGGAAATTCAGGCGCTGAATGGCAGAATTGCGGCACTGAGCAGATTTATCTCCAAATCCACTGACCGCTGCCTACCTTTCTTCAAAGCTCTAAAGGGCAGCAAAGCTTTGTAATGGACAGAAGAATGCGAGAAGTCCTTTCACGAGCTAAAGGAGTATCTAGCCTCTCCAGAGCTCCTGTCAAAACCAGTACAAGGAGAAAAGCTACTCCTATACCTTGCAATCTCCAAAAACGCGGTCAGCTCCGCACTGATCAGACAGGACAGAGGGGTACAGAGGCCTATATTCTACGTCAGTAGGGCACTACTTGACACAGAAAAAAGATAGCCAGAAGTAGAGAGACTGGCCTATGCCTTGGTCATATCAGCTCAGAAGCTTCGGCCTTATTTCCAGGCCCATCCAATCGAGATCCCAACTGCCTATCCTTTGAAATCAATACTGAGGAAACCTGAGGTATCGGGAAGATTGGTGAAGTGGTCTGTGGAGCTAGGGGAGCTCGACATATCATATGTACCCCAAAACTCCATCAAAGGGCAAGCCTTAGCTGATTTCGTAGCCGAGTTCACCCCGGCACTTCAGAACAAAACACAAGTCACCCAAACTTCGGGAACCTGGCTGCTGTACATTGATGGATCATCAACCGATCAAGGCTCAGGGGTAGGCCTGGTGCTACAGTCCCCTGATGGGCTCACGATAGAAAAAGCAGTCAGCCTGGGATTCAAAGCTTCTAATAACGAAGCCGAATATGAAGCCCTAATCTTAGGCATGAAACTTTTCTTGGAATGCGAGGCTCAGAACCTCGACGTCTTCTCTGATTCCCAACTGGTAGTGAGCCAGGTCTTGGGAGAATTTGCCATTAAAGACAACAGGATGCTCCGGTACTCCGAACTGGTAAACCACTTAAAGCATTCCTTCCAGACGTTTACTATCCAGAAGATTGAAAGAGACCAGAATTGCAGAGCAGACGCTCTGGCTAACATGGCCTCACGCCTCACGTCTGAAGCAAGTTCCACAGCAAAAATCTCCTTTCAGCCAGGACCCAGTATTGAGGAAGCCCAAGTTGCTCAAATTGATGAACAGCCCCAGAACTGGATGACTCCAATCCTCCAGTACCTAAGATCCGGGCTCCTCCCAGAGGATAAAAACAAAGCCAGGAGAATCCGAATCAGAGCGGCTCGGTACCTGATCCTGAACAACAAGCTTTACAGAAGGTCATATTCTCAACCTCTGTTAAAATGCTTGGCTCCAGACGAGTCACAATATGTCTTGGCTGAAATACATAAGGGAATCTACGGGAATCATAATGGGGGCAGAACTATAGCCCACCGAGCTCTATCACAGGGTTACTACTGGCCCGGCATGCTAAAGCAGGCAAAAAAATATGTTCGGAAGTGCGACAAATTGCCAGAGATTTGCGCCGTACCAACATCAGCCTCCTCATGAGCTTATCCCGATTCCTAGCCCTTGGCCCTTTGCTCAGTGGGGGATGGACATCGTGGGTCCATTACCAAGGGCCCCTCCGAACAGAAAATATCTCTTGGTGGCCATCGAATACTTCTCTAAATGGGCCGAAGCCGAGCCTTTAACACATATCACAGAAAAGGAAGTTGAGAGCTTCACTTGGAAGAACATTGTGTGCAGGTTTGGCATACCACGTGTAATTATCTCGGACAATGGGACACAATTCACTGGTAAAGGCTTCAAGGCATTCTGCGAAAATCTCAACATCAGGCAACACTTTGCCTCTCCAGGCCATCCACAAGCAAACGGGCAAGTAGAGGTCACCAACCGAACAATCCTTGACGGGTTAAAGAAGAGGCTGGAACAAGCCAAAGGAAAGTGGGCAGAAGAACTACCTGGGGTTCTTTGGGCCTACAGAACAACCAGAAGAACTCCCACCTCTGAAACTCTCTTCTCACTAGCCTATGGAACAGAAGCAGTAATTCCGGTCGAGATCGGTATGCCAACCCTGAGGACTGAGGCCTTTGAGCAAGAATCTAATGATCAGCAGCTGATGGAAAACTTGGATTTGCTCGAAGAGAGAAGGGATCAGGCCAGCATCAGAATGGAAGCCTATCAACAGAGAATGGTCAACAAATCCAAGGTAGGACTCAAGACAGTCAGCTTTCAAGTTGGGGACTTCGTCTTAAGAAGAGTCTTTCAAAACACCAAGGATCCTACCATGGGAAAGTTGTCACCAAACTGGGAGGGCCCATACAAGGTAACAAAGGTTGTTCAACCTACCACCTACTGGCTAGAAGACATGACTGGGAAGCCTGTTCCTAGGCCATGGAATGTGGAACACTTACGGAAGTATTATCAGTAGAGAAGTTTTCTTTTACTTCTATAAAGTGTCCATCTATTAATGCACAGGCCTTCAGAGCCTGGTCCATAAAATGCACAAGTTTTCGTACTTGGTCCATCTATTAATGCACAGGCCTCTAGAGCCTGGTCCATGAATGTACAAGTTTTAGTACTTGGTCCATCTATTAATGCACAGGCCTCCAGAGCCTGTCCATAAATGTACAAGTCTTCGTACTTGGTCCATCTATTAATGCACAGGCCTCTAGAGCCTGGTCCATAAATGTACAAGTCTTCGTACTTGGTCCATCTATTAATGCACAGGCCTCCAGAGCCTGGTCCATAAATGTACAAGTCTTCGTACTTGGTCCATCTATTAATGCACAGGCCTCCAGAGCCTGGTCCATGAATGTACAAGTCTCAGTACTTGGTCCATCTATTAATGCACAGGCCTCCAAAGCCTGGTCCATAAATATACAAGTCTTCGTACTTGGTCCATCTATAATGCACAGGCCTTCAGAGCCTGGTCCATAGTATACAGGTCTTAAATACTTGGTCTATTTCTTAAATATACAGGCCTCCAGAGCCTGGACCACTCTAATGCACAAGCCTTCCGAGCCTGGTCCGTCTTCCATTAGCAAACTCTATGATCCAGTCCATCCAAAGACAGAAGTCCCGGACATCTACAAACTAAAGTTTCCTAGATCGGAACATCCCAGATCTGATATTTATATTATTTGGCTTATTTGTCAAACAAGCAACAAGTACTATGGTACCGATCAGGAGCAAAGTACTTTGATTCAAGCATTTTTCTAAGTTTCTTTATTCTCAAGAACATTCAGAAATGTACAAAGAAGTGTTTTAACTACAGAAAAGCACATTTGAATACAAAAGACATCAGATCTGAGTAAAAGAGACTCAATTTTATTTATAAATCAGAAGATTTACATCAACACAAAGAAGCTATTACAGAATCTATTACAAAAGCTACTACAGAAGCTATTACAGAAGCTATTACAAGAAGATACAATTCTCAATATAGGGGCTTCTTTTCACGGGATGATAAAGGGGCACAGGAACCACAACTTCCATTACCGCCGCCACCGGCTTCATTTGAAAGGAAGGGGCCCTGAACCCCAGTCTGCATCAAGAAACGCCCAGGCCATTTCATCATCACTATCACTGGTCTCACGACCAACGGATGATGAAGGCTCTGGGTCTCAGGGGACCTTCAATCTTCTTCTTCACACCGTCTGTTTCACCCCAGCCAAATTGAGACAAGGCATGAAGAAGAGGAGGCACCCCACTTGCGTCTACATCACCGACGCTCCAAGCCTCGGTTGAATCAAGGAAGGGCCACCACCAATCGGAGGAATCTCGACCGGATGCCAGAGGAGACAAGAAGACTTGTACCTCCTTCAATCCTTCCTTGGAGACTGAAAAGAAGGGAAGGTTAACTCTCGGCCACAGTTTAATCGCTCCTAACTCAGGCAAGGAATCACCCATCATCTCCAAGCAAGTGGCAAAACTCCGGCAACATATGAAGCCTTTCTCACAAGGGGACAATTTGAAACCAAAAAGTTGAACGCAACCGTATGCCCTCGTTTCCATTTATATAGACCCTTGAAGTCCAAAAGCCACCCAACTGAACCGTCACAACGGTGAAAAAGAGAGTGGCCTTGAAATCCTAAACGACGGTCGAATAAATAAATGGTGCATTAAATGTGCCTCTTCAATATACCAAGAGACAGGGTACAGAACTCTCTAAACAGAGACCACAGTCCGGCACTGAAGCTCCCGAATCGGCAGAAAGGGGAACAAAGTCTAATTGTACAGACCCCCTATTCAAGATTTAGATCTTCCAGTCTTAACTATTTTATGACAGGCCAAGTCATATGACAAAGCCCAAACAGCTCGGATACATCCCAATCCTGAGCACTCAGCATACCAAGCATCATAACGACAAGCACAAGCTGCCTGGTTATCTTCACAAGCTCTTGATTCAGAGCAGTCTACCTTAAGAAATCTACAGGAGTCTAGTCTCACTCTATCAGGCTCTGACTATCTGATTATATTTACTTTCTTGTCTTATTATAATGAGACAGTTGAAATTAATCTACATCCCTCATTCAGTGACAAGTATCGAAGTTCGGAAAGCGACTATTGACTGCTGAACAGTTGATCTAACATGCAAGAGGCCCAGAGCAGCCACACTTACACAGAAGGGAAGAACACAAGAAGAATTTGAAGGAAAGTTAATTTTATTGATCGGAAGTATACGCCCATTACATCAAATAGCAAAAACAAAAAAGAAATAAAAACCCATAGAGCCTCAAGACTTCCCAGAAGGGCCTGCGTCCTCTTCCAAGTTAAGGGCACGAGCCCCAGCCGTCTTATCCGGATCAGGACGAGATGAGGCAGGTTCAGGGGGAACAATTGATGAAAGGTCAAAACCTGGGAACTGAATCTGGAATCTAGTTCGAAAGCTTTCAAAACCGAACAGGATCAGCTCATCACCCATCTGGTCAACTTCATCTTTCAATATCATCTCAGTCTCAGCCCTGGCATGATCAGTCGCCTCCTGAACCTTCTGATCGAAGGAACTCCGGAGATTAACCAACTCCGCCTCAAGACCCTCAACCTTCTGAGCATTTATGTCCCTCTCAGACTCTGCCACGGTAAGGTTGGTGGTAGCTTCCTTCAGATCCTCCTCAATGCTCTGAATTTTGGATCGGGCTGTCCCAAGCTCCACCCTCATCTGTTCCACTTCAGCCCGCAACTTCTCGGCCTCCTCAAGGCCCATGGGGGTCACCATCAGAGCAGCCAAGCTATGCATACTCTACGCAAAGCAAGACAGACGGTTTAGATTGAACGAACAGACAAACAGAAAAGTCAAGAAAAAGCTTCAGAAGCTACCTTCATCTGGAGATTCATCATCTCAGTCATCAGCTTGGAGGGGTCATCCCCTCTGTATCGGTGCGGGCCATGAGCCCATATTTGATCAAACGCCCTCTTGGCAATCTGATAATCCAGCTCATTGAACGGCTCGGACGGTGCAGCAGGTGCTTTCCCCTTCCTAGTCCTCCTGCTCGGACCAGAAGAGGTAGGAGGAGCAGCCGAAACAGGGACGGCAGGTTCAGCCTCCTTCTCAGCCTCGGCAGGGGCCGGCTCAGGAGAGCCAGAAATCAACCTCCTCCTCTTTACTTCAAGAGGGGCATCAGGCTCAGCTCGGGAGGAAGACTCCCCCACCACTAGGGCCTCCGGCATAGCCCATCTCGACGTCAACCTCTTCTTAAGCTCTACATTACGGGCAGTGTAACACCCCGATCCTGTATAATTAATAATTAAATATTAATTATTAATTAATACCGGCTCAGAGAATAATCAAGGGAATTAACCCTAATCTCCCGACGGTCAAGATAGACCGATAAAAATAATTAAAACATGTTCGAGAATAGGGTATAATACCCGAACCTAATTACCAATTAATTAGGTGAAATAATGTCAATTTAACATTAACGGAACTCGAATTAGTTAACCCCAAAAATCCCGAATGACTAATAAATGACATGGAACCTCTGACACTGTAGATAACTGAAATATGAAACTCTCGGAACAAACCCCATCGAAAAAGGAGTTACGGAATGAAAGTTATGAGGCAAACATCAAAAAACTGAATTAATGTGCAGCCAAACAGGGCCTTAGCCCAAAATGGTGAAAAAGGGGGCAAATGGGAGGCCAAGGGAATTGAACCCTTGACCTTTGAGAGGGGATGAATTTTTCTCAAAAAACTTACCAACTTGGCTGCCATTACCTTGTGCATATATATACAACTCAATTGTATATATCTCTAAGTTAACCAAGCCCCACCTCAAATTGCACCAATGAGGTTACATGCAAACCCCACATGATGGTTTCCCTCAGCCCACATCAGCCCTAAACCCACTGAATCTCTGATATATATATATATATATATATATATATATACCTAGAGATATATTTGTATAGGTGTGTGTGTATATATATATATATCTATCATACATAATAAGTGGGTTACAAGGAGGTCTTGTGTGTCTCGGATGGGGAGGAAAGAAATGAGAAGCCAACTGCCTGTGTGTGTGTGCTCGGTGGAGGTTAGTGAGGGCTGCCAAAGTGAGCTTGCCATGCAAGTGTATGTGCATGCAATGTGTGTGTGTCTTCAAGGAGATGCACCAAAGAAAAGGAACTGAGGGGCACTACTCGATCTGAGCAAACACCCCCACCAAGCCTGAAACGAGCCATTGAGGAGGAAGCCACTGTCTAAAAAGGTAAACACTAAAGTTACCAAATTTTCTGTTTTGATTTATTGGTGTTGTTCCGATAATTTTTAGACCATAGAAACTGTATATAGATGTTACTGTGAGGCTTGGAATGGTTATAGAACAACTGAGAAGGTTGGATAGGCATAGAAAACATAAAACCGAGACCCAACCGCCATGGATGACACCTCCAAAACTGGGCCTGATTCAACCTCCCTAAAACAAAGTTTTGATGGTTTAGAAATGATCTAGACACTGAGAGGGTCTCAAATACACCAACCCGCGACCCTAAAACACTGATTTGGACCCTCAAAACCGAACCTGTGAGTCTCGGCCATGGAACCCAAAACTTGAAACGAACACTTAAACTGAAATTTGTAAACGAGGACTTGAAGCCCATGAGATGTGGGTCACAGCAAGCCAAGTCTCACCGGATTTGGTTGAGAAACGGCCGTGCTAGAGCAAACGATAATTTGATCGGAAAACCGAAATGGGTCACTGAAAACCATAGATTTTGAGGTTTAAAAACAGTCTTAAAATGATCCCTAATGTCCTAGGATCTGTTTGGTATAAAAATCTTGAAAAACGGACGAGAAAACCAAGAGAAACAGTGAGGGAAACCTCACCGTCCATACGCCGGCGCCGGGAACGTTGCTGGAGAAGACCACCGGAAAAACGCGCGGTAGAATGGGTTTTTTTTTATAGCCGGGCCGGATCTTGAATCGGGTCGGGTGGGACCCGACCGAATACCCCTTGGGTCATTAAGCTGCGTCGTTTTGGAGTTAGGGATTTTAAATTTAAAAGCTAAATTCTGACTGTTTGGTTCCATGGTTAACGAATTAAAATTGGGAACTAGATAACCTAACCGTGGATAGGGGCCAAATTGGGGATAGAGGGGACATGTAATTCCGATTCTCTGGCCTAACTGAACCGGTTGGTTTTTGGAGGTTTTGGACTGGTTCAATTTTTGAACCCAAAAACCAAAAGGTTTGAACCCCTAATTTATAAAATTATGTTTTGACCCCTATAAGTTCCTGAAATTACGGATCTATCCCCACTGTTTAACAGAATCCTACTGTGGCCCAGAATTTTGAGAAATTATTCATTTAAGCCCTGGAAAATTAATTAAATAATAAAATAATTATTTTATTATTTTATTAAATAGGTAAAATTACGATTTTACCCCTGGACATTAAATATGTCAAACGGAGTCCAAATAAATTAAATAAATAGTGTATTTTCACTATGTTGAACATTCCGGACTTAATGGTACAGTCCGATTTTGGAAATACAGTCCAGAAAAATACAGACCCGTAAGTGATAAATGACCGAACTGCCCCTAATGGTACCCAGACCCAAATAAAAATATCAGATAGCCTATTTTGACTATCTCAGGCATTCTGAACTCAACGGTGAGGTCCGTTTAATGAACCGAGGTCCCGAAAAATACATACACGTAGGTATGAATGACTGAATTGCCCTTAATGATACTCAGGGCCGATTAAACATAACAGACAGTCCAATTTCACTATGTTGGAGGCTCTGGACCTAATGGTGAGGTCCATTTTATGAACTGACGTGCCGAAAAATACGACACATGAAATTACCAAATTACCCCTGATACCGTACGAGACCTAAACAAAGTCCGATTGGGACGAAACTGATACCGGTAGGAGCCCAGACACTGGTGAGACTGTATACTTGATTAGATGACGAATCGGGGTCAGAATTACACAAAACGTAAAATGACCAAAATACCCCTGAGCACTGTAAGTGCAAAGTAGAGGTCGAATAAAGGTCAAACTGATCTGATAAATTGTCATAGGGATAATTATGAACACTGAAGGGCTAAATAAGACTTTGAGAAAGTCAACGCGTAAAACAAGAAATGACCGATGTGTCCCGACGATCTAAAGCAGATACCAAATGAAGTCCAAGGGACTTACAGATTTATACATGAGATATATGGGACGTTCTGAGGACCATGATAGGGTCCGGGGCAAAAATGACAAAATTACCATTTTGCCCCTAAGACTAAATAAGTACCCAACTGATACCGATTAAAGTCTAAAAGACTTAAAACTTCATATATACGATATATGGGATATTCTGAGGACCATAACAGGGTCCGGGATAAGAATGACAAAATTACCATTTTGCCCCTATGGTTAAAATGAGAACCTAACTGATACCGATTGGAGTCCAAAGGACGTAGAACTTTGTACTTAAGATATAAAGACTATTCCGAAGACCACGACAGGGTCCGAGACAAGAATGGTAAAATTACCATTTTGCCCCTAAGGTTGAATGAGTGCCTGACTGATAACAATTGAAGTCTAAATGACTTAGGATATAATCCTAATAACTGCTAAGCCTAATTAAAGAATGAAATAGCCTCGGGTGAGACCCAATGGAAGGGCGATAGGCTACTAGGCTATCTTAGGTAATCCGATAGATACCTAAGATGATGAATGAGACCTGAATGGATGAGTTCTGATCTGTCTGTGATTGATGATTATTATTCAGGATATACATGGAGATGCCTGACGTACCTGGAGGTTATCGGATTATTTATGCAAGGAAATAAGCGTAAAGTTTGTGAGTAACTTCTGACACTGTTTTGATACTGTCCCTTGATTTACTGATCTGTTTTGAATGC
Organism: Nyssa sinensis; assembly: GCA_008638375.1. NCBI lineage: Eukaryota > Viridiplantae > Streptophyta > Magnoliopsida > Cornales > Nyssaceae > Nyssa > Nyssa sinensis. The sequence continues at coordinate 18,856,059 of CM018031.1, forward strand.
AATTATTTACGTGCAATTATTTAAATGCATGCCTTTCCGTACTATATCACTTATGACATGGTTTTAGTCTTTTTAAATAATTGACTATATTCCTGATCCCTGTGCTAGCATTCCGTACTGTTTTTCCCGTTTTGAACTGTTGAGATAAAATGGATATATTGAACCATTATTTCCGAAACGATTAAATGAACCATGTGATATAGGCAAAGAACAACATTTTGTTGTATCGTACCGCTTTGTATAGTATACTGTCTGAATGCTATATTGTTTAAATGTATGTACTTAATGTACGCCCCTTGTACCACATTCCACGTGATGTGCTTGGGTCCTTCGAATTAGGAATTCCGTTCAGTTCGGTTACGTGCTGTCCATTAATGATATGTCTGCTCTCGATTGATATGTTCCGTCCGGTTCTGACATGCTCCGTCCGTTGATGATCTGTCTGTCTTGATTGATATATGGTCCAGTTCCGTTATGATCTATCCGTTAATGATATGTCTTTGTTTTGACTGATGTATTGTTCCGTTCGATTCTGTTATGTTCCGTCTGTTAATGATCTGTCTGTCTTGATTGATATATGGTCCAGTTCCGTTGTGTACTGTCCATTGATGATACGTCTGTCTTGATTGAAACATTGTTCAGTCCAGTTATGATTAGTTCCGACAGTGATGTGTCCCTGACTTAATTATTATATTGTTTCTACCCAGTTCCGTTATGTTGTCCTGTTCATGATTGCCTGTGTCTTGATTAGTGTATTGTTACCAGTTTAGTTCCGTTATAATTTTATCCGTTCGCGATATGCCTTTGCTTGACTGATGTATTGTTTCCGTTTGATTCCGTTATATTCCGTCCGTTGATGATATGTCTGGCCTGATTGATAGATGGTCTAGTTCCGTTATGTTTCCGTTCTGTTATTGGTATGCCTTGTCTTGATTGATCTTGTTCAACTCTGCTATGTTCTAGCCATTGATAATATGCCCCTGTCTTGACTGACTTATTGTTCCCACTCAGTCCCGATTGTGATTCGTTCCGTTAATGAAAGTCTGTGTCTTGACCGATATATTAGCAATAGTTATTGTTTTGACCGATTGGTTATGTCATGTTCCGATCCGTTTGTATTGTTTGTTCGATTCTGTTTTATTGTACTAGACTGCTTATGAAATGGATTTATAAAAATAGTTATTTTTGAAATGACTAAATTATCCATGTGCCTTGGAAGCACAAACTGGTTTTGAAACCCATGATAGGGAACCTGTGTTACTCACTGGGCTTATTTAAGCTCACCCCATTATTCTGACATTTTTCAAGAATTACCTCCATTGGATTAGAAGGTACTATGACATGACGTGAATAGGCCAAGTGGCATCGCAAGTAAGGATCTGACGGCACTGAATTGTAGAGACTGGTTATTTGTGGATTGAACCTGGTTATTCCGATGAGTGGTATGTTATGACTGACTTGACTGATATATACTAGATAGACATGGCTCATGGAACTAATGGTACTCTAGAGATATTAGATCTGCTCTGTTGTTATATGTTTGATTTTAGATATGCTCTGAGATTAGAATTGTTGACTGACTGGATTTAGTCTTGCTCTGTGATACACATTCTTAAAATGGATAAGTGAGTTGCATTCCCGTGACACAAAGAAAAAGTTTTAAATTCCGCTGCATCTGACCCTACAGTTGGAGTGCAATTCGTCGGAAAGTTCAGAATTGGCCTTTGGTTGGTCGCGTTGCGACCGACTGGCAGTCACGTCCTCGACATCCGCGTAGGGTGGGGTTCGAGATGTGACAGGCAGCCATCAGGTTTGCTGGAGTTATAATGACCGAATGAGCCCGGTCAGGAGTCAAAAGCAGTGCTCGGTACTGATCCCGCAGTGCTTCGGTAAAATCGGGCCTCTTCCAAACACTCTTAACTGCACACAAGTAAGGAAAGATATATCAGTTTATCAGTTCGGAAGGCATAACAAGGCTAAAAGTAAGTCTAAAAGAATAAGCCTCACCCTTATGACCCGTAACACGAGGGAACGACGAAGCCTCTTCTTCCTGAAAGCCTTCATGCTCCCATCCTCCTCCGACGAAGAAGTACCACTTCTTCCACGTTTTGTTGGAAGTGGGAACAGAGGTCAGGGGTCGGAACCCCTTCTCGAAGGACATATAGAAAAGGCCCTCTGCTTGCTTGAACTTCAGATCCATATTACTACGGATCAAGTCCAGAGACACATCCACCTTGTTCAGGTGTCCCAACACCACAAACCCTAGAAGCTGCCTGCAGCTATTGAGATTCAGGTCGGCAGGACAGAGCTTGTACCAACAAAAGAACTGCCTGACTAAATCCGGCAATGGGAGTCTCAAGCCCATTTCAAACCAGGCAAGATAAACACAAATCTCCCCGGCTTCAACATTATGGGGACGATCCATGGGGCCTGGCACTCTGCATGTCACATTCGTGGGAAACTTAAATTTTGCCCTCCACTCATCCAGAAGGCTCTGAGTGACAGCACTCTCACCCTCTTCTCTACGGGAAGACCTACCAGAGGTCTCCCCAGCCCTGTTTCCGGGCTCCTCAAAAGCATTAACTATCCTAACCCCAGGACTAGCGGGAGGATCAACAGGCATCTCCCCAATAACTTCGGGAGCAGGATTACCCACATCTTCCACAGAAGACGGTACAGCCATCTCAGGAGGATTTCCCACTCCCTCATTTACAATTGGGGATTCAGAAGGAGCAGACATTATTCCCGAACTTAAGAAGAAAGAAGCAAGAGAAGAGGAAAAATCAGTCGAACCTGTTCTAACTCAGGGAATCAGTATTCTTCAAGGTCGCGCGAACCAACAATGGCGAGTGAAATCTTCTAGCACAGTGAAAATGACGGGGGAAAGGTCATTCCAAAATCTCATCCCGTATTTATAAGCACAGTATCAGAAGGGACCCATCAATCCCAAACGCCATGACGGTTCGGAACAATGATGATTTTGAGAAACCCAACTATCAGCCCAGTACAATGATGACCCTGAAAAGACCTAATCCCCGGCTGCGCAATAAATGCCTTGGAAGGCGAATGGACAAGACACATGACTCTCTGAAAAAGGCTTAGCCCTAGTTGCTTGCTAGCATCAAACTAGGACTTGGGGGAGAGTAACTGATATACCATAAAAGCACAGGCCAATCAACACTTGACACGTGTGACCACAATCCGACCTATACTCGGCCAATATGATTCTCACTCAACCAATGACTAAAAGCTCAAGCATCCAGATCATCATATAAGGTCGAAAGTGACCGAACATATATATATCCAGAACAGATCAACAGGGTCCAAACCAACATTCCAGAACTCGTCACCGCCTTAGCGGATGTTGAGCAGGGAATAAGGAAGCGGTCTTCAACAAGGAAGCAGTCTTCAACAAGGAAACTACCATCTATGGTTATCTCTATGCAAGGTAGCTGCAATCTCCGATAATCAAATCCATATATTCATGGCATCTATGGTTATCTCTATGCAAGGTAACTACAATCTCCGATGATCAAATCCCTATATTTATGGCTTCGAATCCTAATCAACTTAGGAAAGGCACGGCTTATAAATTAAACCCTAAAGGTACGCCTTATTTCTTATGCTCATTCTTTGGCTTTCAATACAGTCTTTCAATTCTTTTACTTACTTAAGCATCGGAGCGGCTACCGCTGGAGCCAATCCGGTGGTCCTCTGATCATCTTTCTGAGTGTTCTACAGGTCACGGAGTCCATACTTATTGCGAGCCAAAAAGTGCAGCATCAGTACTAGATTAAGACAAAGAAAGGTTAGCCTTGATTCAAAAAGAAAAGAGAAAAATATTAAAAAATTTATGATATATTTTTTCTATCTAAAAAGTCTAAAAAAGAAAATTTTAATACAAAAAAGTCTAATTTTTAACTTTTATCTTAACATTGTTAATAAATATTACTGATTAAACTAAAATGACCTTCAAGATATATTTGAGAAAAAAATATATAAAATAAATTTTTTAATCCCAAAAAATATACCATTTTATAAAGTAAAAATTTATTTTTTAAAAGAAAATTGAAAAAATTGTTGTATTTATTATTCACTATTTTTTAAAATATATCTTGAAGGTTATTTTGGTCTAATCAATAATATTTTATAACAGTGTTAAAATGAAAATTAACAATTAGACTTTTTTGTATTGAAAATTTTTTTTTTTGAATTTTTTAAATAAATAAAATATATCATAAACTTTTTGAAAAAAAAAATAGTTTAAAAACTTTTTAATATTTTTTTCAAAAGAAAAAACCAAGAAATAGCTTTAATTAGTCATCACTTTATACTTGAGACTATGACAGAGTCTTTATTTTGTCAAGATAAAAAAGAGAGTAAAGTTTGGCTATCAAAGAATCTATATATAGACAGTTGGGGCATTTAATTGGTAAGTGGAGTCTTTATTTTGTTAAGATAAACTAAGATTGGCTACCAAAGAATCTTGATATAGACAGTGGGAGCATTTATTTGGTTTGGTAAAAGTTTGTATTAGGGAAAAAGTCACCATTGAATACATACACACACATACATTTATCTACACATATTAAATGGCGTCTTTATTTTGTTAAGATAAACAAAGTAAGATGGGATATCAAAGACCCTGAATATAGACAGTGGGGCATTTAATTGGTTTTACTATATTTTTTATATTTGTATTTAAATTCTTATTTTAAATAATATTATATTGATATAGCATAATTACATTAATTATAAGATTTCAACTATTATTAATAATCCAGTATCATATCAATGTCACATAATTTAGAATAACCTTTTAATTTATAATTTTAAGAAGTATAACATTACTCATAGATTAAAAATCACCAGTTGATATATATAAATATATACACACACATCCATGTTATTCCCACCCCACAATACTACATTTGCACTCTAAAAATACACTTTCATTATTAAAATAATATTTTTTTTGAACTCAAATGTACATTATGGAGTGTGAGTAGGACTGCTCTCTCTCTCTCTATATATATATATATATATATATATGTGTGTGTGTGTATGTGTATCTTAGTATGGATGAAAATATTACCAAAACAAAATCGAACTGTATTAAAAATAGATTAATATTATTTCTCTTAAATTTTTGTACAAAAATTTATATTTTAAATGATGTGATAGTAATTTATTAGTACAAAAATTTATATTTCAAATAATGTAACAATAATTTATTGGTTGAAACCTTTTTCTTCCGGAGAAGCATTAAATTGTATCAACAGTCCATACCCTTGTTGCATAAAGAGACATAACATAAAAGAATTTTAACTTGTTTTGTTCCCCCTCCCAAAAAAAAATGAATGAATATGTATTGTTTTATTTCAAATTCTACTGATTTTCACTTATGAATTGATCGAATAGTAAGTTAAGCATTCAAAATAAAGAATTAAAGTTGAGAGTGTCTTCATTTCAAAAGAAATAGAAAAGTTTCATTTTGTCTCACAAGTATATAAATTTCACATACCAAATTGTATCCACACGAGGAGTTTTACAGCAGGACTCGATCACTATGTGATAGTGTGTTATTTCAATAGCATTTTATTGTTTGTACTATAACCTATTTAAAAAAATTAGTCATAACTCACATGACATGACACTATTAAAATAACATGTAACAATAGTAATAAGCTTCCGTCACCACACAGTAAGATTGGTTCACACATAACAAACATATTTATAATTTGTCAATAAAAATCAAATAAGTCAGTATAATTTTTAAAAACTAACATATGTCAAAAAAATTTAAGAAAACTCAGTGTAATAATTTATATTTTTTTTTGGAGGACTACTTCGGAACGTCGCAAATGTAAAATCTCCACGACCTCGTTAATTCATGTAATAGTACGCACGATTGCATGTATTACACCGATTAATAAAGTCGCGGAGATCCCACGTCTTCATCTGTGCTTAAAAATAATAATATGTATTATTTTGAAAAATAAAATTAATTTAGAAGTAGTCTTAAAATTTTATAAATTATTTCTCTTTTTTCATATTAAAAATTATTGAATTGAACTAATACATCATTTATAGTATACATGATAAGGTATTATTGGGACATAGTGCTCCAGACCTAATGAAGAAGATCTTAAATAAATAAATAAAAAAACGTTTTTCGATATATATTTTTGACAAATGAATATTTTTCAATAGCCTTTGATTGAAAAGCTATATGATTGACGTAGGATATTCTTACTATAAAAAGAAATTAAAGAAATGGACCTTTTTAAGTGAGGTGGATTAATTAGTTTATATCTGTATTAGATTAAGACAAAGAAAGGTTAGCCTTGATTCAAAAAAGAAAAAGCCAAGAAGTAGCTGTAATTAGTCATCACTTTATACTTAAAATAAAATTAAGTTTGGCTATCAAAGAATCTATATATAGACAGTTGGAGCATTTAATTGGTAAATGAAGTCTTTATTTTGTCAAGATAACCAAAGTAAGATTGGCTGTCAAAGATTTTGAATATAGACAGTGGAAGCATTTATTTGGTTTGGTAAGAGTTTATTTTAGGTAAAACGTCATATCTATATACATATATATATATATATATATATATATATATTCAATGGAGTCTTTATTTTGTTAAGATAAACAAAGTAAGATTGGCTATCAAAGACCCTGAATATAGACAGTGGGGGCATTTAATTGGTTTGGCAAGAATTTATATTAGGAAAACTTTGATATATAAATTTGAAATATGTAGTATTATTGTTAAAAATAATATAAAAATCTTAAAGTTCTTGGTGCAATTGTTCATACAACATTTATTTTGACAAAGTCAATATTTCTTTAACAAATAATCATGTCTTTACAATAATAATAAAAAATGTATTAAAAATTATTTTCTTTTTTATTTTTTTTATCAAATTTTAACTCTTAAATAATGTAACAACACAGTTTTTGTTCTCACTCTTAAAAGAGTTGTGTTACGCGTAACAACAGTTCCTACTTTAAGACATAATAGAGTGAGATTCACTATTCATTGCATTGTTTTTTGGGCAAAGTAATTGTATCTGTCAGATCAATTCAGACTAGTTTTATTATGATTAGGCTATGAAATATAGAAATTTGTACTTTTTAATTTGAATTAGTAGTCTTGTAACTATGTAAATATGATATAATAGATTTTTATTATTATATTTTTATTAATAATATATTGAATTTTGAAATTTAAAAATTTTATTCTTTTGTTTGGATGAGCAATTCTCGTGGTTGATTTAATTTAAGAAATTTGACATGCTCGATTCCTTCTCACATTTTTGTGATGCGTCAGTGTATCCTAGTAAGGATGAGATTATTACCAAAACAAAATCCAATTGTATTAAAAATAGAATAATACTATTTCTCCTAAATTTTGTATCACAAACTAAAACATTTGGAATGCAAAATTATGGCATATCATTTGAAATATATAATTTAGCACACAAATTTTAAACATTTAGTATTATTGCTAAAGATAATATAAAACTCTTAGGCCATATTTTTTTGACAGGATAAGAGTGTGTGATAGGATAGGATATCTATCCTATGTTTGGATATTTACTTAGCATGAGATTATTTATAATTATATCCCATTGATGTGGGATAAAAATAATTACACCAGGGTGCAGTATTATTTTTATCTCATGCTTAATGAGATAAAAAGTAAACTAAAAAATCCTTGTTAATGACTCTTTTGGACTATTAAATAAATTTCAAATATACCAAATATTTTTTTTTATTCTTATATCTATTGACGGTCCTTTTATTAATATTTGTACACAATAAATTATTAAATTTAATTGTTGAATCCTCTCTTACCTCTCTATTGTACTTAAGTTTTTTTTTTTTTTTGAAGTTTTTAAGCATATATTTTGGACAAATATATTTTAGGAATTTGGTTTTTCTAAGATCTCAAAAAAAAAAAAGTATTATTAAAAATACAAATTTAATATCACATAGGATTTTATTTCGATAAGATTTTATTATTTTTATTAATAATTGTACTGATCCTAAAGTGTAGAATTGAAATATAACCTAAGTGTAGAATTAAAATATAACAACATATTTAGACATTTTATTCGGGCATGTTCCAATCACATGAGTAGGATATTTAATATTCTATAAAATTTTATGTCTTATCCAATCCAATCTTTTAAACCACTTGGCGCAATTGTTCATACAACATTTATTTGGACAAAGTCAATATGTTTCTAGCAAATTGCCTTGTCTTTATAATAATAAAACTTTAATAAAAATGATTTTTTAACAATTTTTTATTAAGTTTTAACTCTTCAATAATGTAACAATGCATACTTTTTTTTGGGTAAATTCCACCAACCTCTCATAAAATTTTTGAAATTACACTAACATTTTTTATTTTACATAACAATTTACAAATATCCCCTTTTAGTTAATTTTTTTTCTTTTAAAATAAAAAAACTGCCCCTTTAATGTTTTTTTTTTTCATTTTCAAATAAATATTGATTAAAATCTTAAACTTTTTTTTATATAAAAGGAAAATAAGTTATTGGAAAAATTACATGGACATCCCATGTGGTTTACCTAATTTTTACTTAACCCGGCTATACTTCAAAAGTGAACAAACACACATTCTGTAATTTTGAAATTGAAATGCATCTCTTCTTGAAATTAGAAAATGTATATTCATTTTTAAAGTATAAGAAGTCAAGTAAAAATCAGATAAACAACAAGAGTGTCCATGTAATTTATCCCAAGCTATTTACCTTAAAAAAATTTATATAAAATACAAAAATTGTTTAAAAAAATACAAAAAAGAAGGAAAAAATAAAACAGAAAGTTTTGTCATTTTTAAAAAATAGCATTCCCATATCAATTATATGTTGTTGATAAAGTAAGGAGTTTCTCATTTAGTACCAAAAAGAGTATGGAGTTGTCTGTCCATGGAAAGAGAAATCATGTCATGTGAGGTGGGGGCTCCATTATTACATGGAAACCTTTTCTACTTGTAGGATAAGCCTACGTTTAAATACCATCACATAAAAGAATTTTAACTGGTTTTGTCTTCCTGCCCCAAAAAGACGAATTTTTAATGTTTTATTCCATATTCTACTGATTTTCAATTATGAATTGATCAAACAACTTAAGCATTCAAAATTCATTATTAGAAACAATTAATTTGAGAGTATCCTTATTTCAAAAGAAATAGGAAAGTTGTTAGAAAAATGGATTATTGATTAACATCCTTAATCATTCTCTTATGACAACAAAAAAAGCAAAAAAGAGGGAAGAGATTACTTCAATAATTATTACTGACATCACTAATATAAAA